>CM070874.1:27759861-28359861 GCA_036365515.1 Torymus aiolomorphi
AAAGGTGTCGATCTATAACAGAAAATATGTTACTATCTCACATGAAATATGTACTCTCTGGTGGAAAAAGTGTTACACTACATCATAAAAGTGGTTACTCTGTGATATAAATGGTGGTACTATATGAGATAAAATCTGTTATCTTTCTAGCAAGGAAGAGGTTCCTCTATAATATTTAAGTTTTCAGAGGTGTCATACTATGCCGAGGAGTAGGTATTAAGTGGCTCAAAAGCTGGTACTGTACAGTATTAAAGTGTAAAAGGATTCACTATATGACAGAAAAGGTGTTAATCTATAACATAATAGCGCTTCTGATATGAAATATGTCACTCTGTGATATAGAAGGTGGAACAATATGACATAAAATATGTTACTCTATAGCAAGGAAAAGGTTCCTCTACACCAACGACAAAGCAATTAATTTGAGATCTATATATACAAAATTACGAGAAATGTATACTTTAAATATTCAATTTCACATGCAAAGAAAGCTGTAAAGAATCGTCTTGGCTTTCACAAAGCGCTTACCGACAGTGTTTTTTCACTTTGAAAATTACCGACTACACAGGCTTTGAATAACAAGATAAGTTAATAAGATATTACGGTCTGTAATCTGAGATTACAAAGCATGTGTAAGCAGGGATATTAATTATATTCATTTATATCAGACGTCATATACGATTGAGATGTAAAAGGAACTGTGAGTAATCATCTAAACTTTCATAAAGCACTTTCCGACAGTGTTTCTCTACCAAAATTATCAGCTCAACAGGCATTGACAAGCTAGATAATTCAATGCAATGCGAGACAACAAAACAAGTGAAGGAATTTAAACGATTTCCGTTTAACTACATGATCCCTATGACGAATACATACTCGCACCGTCAAGAATCAGCGATAAGTACATGCACGAATATCGAATCAAAGAGAAGGACCGATAGCTGCAAGATCTCTCGCTTGGCAATGAATCATACAGCTTGCCTCGCTACAATCACCGCGACGAACGCATGCTCATTCCCGAAAGCTGCATGCCCCTGCACGCAAGGCAGGGGGATGGGGGCTGCTCGTGAGATGACCGCGATTAAAATAATCGGAGTTCCGAGAATCGCTGCGATAAGGTTGTAGCGAATATCGGCCAATGCGCTGCATGTCCCTGCACGAAAAACGCGCGCGCGCGCGCATATCGATGGGTTACTAAAATAATCGGAGTTCCGAGAATCGCTGCGATAAGGTTGTAGCGAATATAGGCCAATGCGCTGCATGTCCCTGCACGAAAAACGCGCGCGCGCGCGCATCTCGATGGGTTACTCGCGTTTGCGCAATACTCGCTCACAATGACCCATGATTAATTACAGAATGCTCTAGAACGTCATCGAACATTCGACAGGGGGGCGGGGGATGGGTTATTCGCATTTGCGCAACAAGGTGACGGCATCGAATGTTCTAGAAGGTTTGTGACGTCATACCCCATGGACGAGGGGCGAGGTGGGGGAGGGGGATCGCGGATGGGTGAGGTGGTGGGGGGCTCCAGAAACCCCCTAGCTATACTACTTGCGTCGACGATCCGTCGTGACTGCGTCGTCGCAGCCGCTCAAGCAGATGTCCGGGAGAGAAGAGAGAGAGCTGGAGATAGAGTCGCGTCGTCGAGCTCACCTGGCCTATAGCAGTCGTAAGTTCCTGCCCTTTTCCTCCCTCGCGACGTTTCTCATGTCCGTGTGTGTGCGCTCGCGATTCGAACGTGTTAGAAGTACCCCGCTCGTCATTGCGTGTAGCTAAGGCTACAAGTTCGTCACATTACGAGTGAATTGTGTAGAGTCTCTGAGCGATTGAAGCTGAAGCTGCACGAGCCATTAGGTATTAATTTATTGCGGAGTCGATACGGCTCGAGTAATTGCGCTAGCTGGTAGTTGGTAGAGAGTTTTGATCCAGTGCGATTAGCGCTCGTACCTGGCGCCCATAATAATGTATAATTTGGATATTAACCTGTTTTCTTTAATAAAGATTATTGTATCACTTGATTAGTAGTTTCTGAGTTTAATTGCGTATGTGTTATAGGATAAGGTATTGTATTTTATCCACTTGGAGGAAGACTACTGTTAGTAGGTCTTCTCAACCAAGGTTTGCCCTGATCCCCAGCAGATCGTGATAATATATACATATATATATATATATATATATATATATATATATATATATATATATATATATATATATATATATATCATAACTATGGGAATTGGTATATTTGAAGAGATATCAACATATAGATCGGTACTTTTGAAGAGATGTCGGCATTTTGAAGAGACTCCTCAAATTTCTCCTCTTTTGAAGAGAAATCTATACCCTCTTTTCCCAGAGTCGGTAACCTGAGGGTCATTATTTCTTTAGTCACATTGTCCGAACTCTGAGCGAAAGGTTCACATCTCCTCAAAAGTACCAATTTACAAACATATATATATATATATATATATATATATATATATATATATATATATATATATATTTATTTATGTTTTATGTTAGTTTCCAGGACATTCCAGATGTTTAACGTTGGTTTCGGGGACATTTTTTAGTTTTGGGGACAGTCCCTGAATCTACATATGTTTAACGTCAGTTTTGAGGACATCGGCCCTCATAAGAGACATTATTTCTTTAGTCACGTATAGGTATACAGTAACATGGGGTCCTGGGAACTAACGTTATACAAGTTTTTATATATATATATATATATATATATATATATATATATATATATATATATATATATATATATATGCTTATCGGGGTTTATGTAGCCCAAGACTGTACATTAGTACCTTCAGCCCAGAGTTCCCTATGGCAAGTGACTGAAGAAATAATGGGCCCTGGGGTTATAGACTCTAGGTCGGGCCGCATAAGCCCCTATATTTAGAAATATTATGAAGCCCGGGCTGCATAATCAAAGTCGGGCTCGATAAACCCCTATATATAAAAAAATGGGCTTTATAAACCCCTTTCGAGAAATGTATATATATATAAGCAGAGTAAGAAAAAATAAATAGAAAAAATTTCTTGAAAAGAAAGCACGTGTATAGCGATTGTGATACAGAGCGAAAATTTCTGAGACCGAGAAAGAGCCTAGTTTGGGAAATTTTGAATGAACCGAACTGCTTGAAGATTTTGAGTGGACTGAATGAGGATGCGAGCGGTTGTGTAAGACTAGACTTGAAAAGGGACGCAGCCGCCTTCTCCTTGTCTTAAGCGTTGAGGGATGCTATTGGTCGCTTAGATTCTTGGGACCACCCTCATTCAAAATCTAATGCTCCGATTCGTTAATGAGTCGCTTATATGCAGATGCTATATAATTTAAATATTAAACAATAAGAAAACAATTTTATTGATTTGCATTTAACTGTACGATGAATAACCCACCTTGATATAATGGTTTTTCTAAAATGATTTGATATAACAATTTGATATAACAATTTTGGTCAAATACAAAAGTAGGCGGAGCTGATAATAATTACCAGAAATATTAACCAAAACTTTTAAAATATCAACATTAAACGGAATATTATTTAATGAATCGATGATTAATTAATAATGTTATACAATTTCTACAACAACCCGATTGGAGAAAATCCACAATACTATAATGTAAATTACCGTATGTCCCTGAAAGTTTACGTACATTCACATACGTTGGCGTACTTTCGCGTGCGTTTGCGTACGTTTACGTAGGTTTTTGTTACGATCCGGACATTTTGTACAGTATTGTACGTAAACGTACGCGAATATACGTGAACGTACGCGAACGTACGGACATCTACAGATACATACACAATGTACCTGAGCATAAGGCAACGTACTTAAATGTACCAATAATAAACAAATGTTCCTATAATAAGAATTACTTTTTCAGTAAATGTTCGTTCTTGGAGGTTTTTACACGTTAACTCTAATATATCGGAATATGTATATATATTTAATAAAATTGTGCACTTTCTTCCTTCAGCAGGGGCGTCGAGCGCGGGGACGCAATATCCGAGGTGGTGTTATTAGAACAGAGAATGCCTCAGCCAGTTCACCTCAGGGGTCCCGTGGTTGCGGCCGCTTCCAGCCTCAGTCTGCATCGATCTTGCAGACGCCTCCTTCGGGGTGCCATGGACGCCGGAGATCCGTCAGAGCCGAACCGCCTTGAAAGGTCGAGGAGCGGTCGTGCTCTCCAACCACGAGGGACCCAAGGCAGGGTTTTCCTCGTTTTAATGGGCTGCAGCCGCCTCTCTCATGGTTTGCACCAGCTCCTAGACCAACCCTGGAGCGGATGCGGCAGTCCTTGTCGGTCCGAGAGGAGAAAGCCAGGCGACTCGCAGCTGTGAGGCGAATGCAGGTAATACACATACCTACGTATATGCATGTGTTTTCTTCTGCTCGAGTGTGAGAAGAGAGAAAATTGTCAATTCGTCTACCGTATCAGTAGTATATATTTCTTGATTCTTCTATTACAGCGTTCCTGCAGTTCTCCGAAAAGGCAACACCCGCCCTCCCAAAGTGTTGTGGACTCTGAAGTGTCACCTGAAATGGAGCAATGGTGTCCATCACCTGCGGCAGCTGCAGTAGAGAGAAACCTGGGTAGCCCTGTATGCGGCCACCTTTATGATACCTTTTTGAACAGACGAAGCTCGGCTCGGTGTTTGGAGTTTACCGGCCGGCGTCCTCCTTCCAATAGAACTCGTGAGCCTGACGTCAGCCCAGTTCGGGCATCTCAGAGTCGGTTTAGGAGTCCTACACCGTCCATAATCCACGATGATGCGTCGTCTCAACGAAGTGAGACTCGCGAGACGCCTCCTCCGTCTTATCATAGTGTTTCTCGTCACTCCGCTTGATGTGTGATTTATGTGTGTATATATATGAAAGTATATGTAATGTGATACTACATTTCCCTAGTGTATGTAATAATATGTAATACATATTATATTTTTTTTGTACTTGCCTATGTTTTTATTTATTTCCCTATTATTCCCTGCGGTCTTATCCTACCTTACCTATAATTTAATATAATTAAATAATAATAATAGTAACATTTTCAAATTAATAATGCGAATCCATTAGTTTTGAACAATGCGCAACCTTCAATTTTATTAAGCCTTCCGGTTGCTGGTGTCGTCAAAAAAAAATATTACTAACATGATATAACATTCATCGCTGTATATTAGATTCGCAAAATCATTAATACTCTAGTTCAAATATTTAACTTAAAAAGATTTATCATTCAATTGTGATCATTAAACTCTGCTATTTCGGAATGGACGTAACTTTATTTTCAAGCATATAGGTCCGGTAGTTGTAACTATGTTACTTAATATTGATGACCCTACTAAAAAAATTTTAATATATAGATACGCATGTTTCTTTTCCTTAACAATTATTAAAATTTTTTCTATTAGTTATTAAAAATATTACTTATGTCGACTGCAATTTAATATCAACTGATAAGAATTTTTCCATCGGTCTTACAGTCTTACAAATTAAATTAAAATAATATTAAAATAATTAATATTTATGGCAGTCAGATTGCCCTTGTTTATAATCACCCCCGCAGAATCTGAAATAAAAACTTAATTAAAACCTGGAAAAAACTTTGTTAGCAAAGGACGATCTGACTGCCCACCACCACCACATTGTCCGACGTTTCGAGCCTGCTCCGGCTCCTCTGTCAGTCCCTGAGGAGGAGCCGGAGCAGGCTCGAAACGTCGGACAATGTGGTGGTGGTGGGCAGTCAGATCGTCCTTTGCTAACAAAGTTTTTTCCAGGTTTTAATTAAGTTTTTATTTCAGGTTCTGCGGGGGTGATTATAAACAAGGGCAATCTGACTGCCATAAATATTAATTATTTTAATATTATTTTAATTTAATTTGTAAGACTGTAAGACCGATGGAAAAATTCTTATCAGTTGATTTTTCTATTAGCATTATTATATTCAATTCCTATTTATATTTCGTTCCTCTTTCTATGTGGTATTTCCGTTTACACTATTATCTTTTCCCTAAATTATATTACTGTTGCATTTTTGTATTTTTTTTTTCATATTTTATTCTTGTTGCATTATTATATTTTTTTTTTGTTATTCTATTTTGTTTTGGTTTTGTATTCTATTTTTGATTAGATTGTCATATATATTTTTTTTCTCTACTTCATTTTATTTTCGTCCTATATTCTATTTTTGTTTAGATTGTCATATATATTTTTTCTTTACCTTATTTTATTTTGATTTTATATTTTGTTTCTATATATTATTATATTCTTTTTTTTCTCTATTTTATTTTGATTCTATGTTTTATTTCTATGTATTATTATATTTTTTCTACTCTGTTTTATTTTCCTTTTATTACATATTTTTTTTTTTAATACATAGCGACAGTATACCCAATAAGCAAAAAATGTTTTTTAAGATCACTTTGTTATTACTATGTGAATTCTTTTTTTCAGAAAGTTGTTTCAAAGAGTTCTTTTTTAATACTTTATTTAATAACGAATGTCCGATCATAGATTATTCAAAAAGTGTTCAAAAAGAATTCTTTACTTGTATGATTTTAATAGACAAAAATAATATTTTACGTGTAATTGTCTTTAGAAGAATCAGAAGTATTCACAAAAAAGTCTTTATTTGTATGAAAAGTATTCTAATAGTACAATATAAGAATTTTTAAAAAATAAAATTTATTTTATGTAAGCTAAAGAACGATATAAAAGAAGTCACAAAGAAGTCTTAATTGCTATTAAAAGTGTTTTAATAATGCAATATAAAAATTAAAAAAGATATTGAAAAAGTATTTTCGTAGGGATAATTTGACGGGTACAATTATAATCCCTAAAATGTAAAGTTAGTTCAATGTTTTATTACAAAAAATATACATTATAACAATATCGCTGACTTTGCGAGTTACATCAAACAATCCATAATTTACTAAAATAAATACTTTTTTTTATAATTATAATTATCTACGAAGAAAATATTTTGCGTGTTTGTTTCATCACGTTTTATGTCAACTCCACTTCAACTTCACCTTCAACTCCACTTTCATCTGGAGAAAGTTCTGCAGCTCTCCTTACCCTGGTCTTCGCGTTATTCAACCACCGCTTCAAATAAACTAAACACTCCGACTCTGTGTGGGAATACTTTGAATAAACGATCGCGTCTGTAAAGAAAATACACCATTAATTTTGAATTAAAAAATGGAGTTTAGTTTAGTCTCTCTTCAATGTTTGTGTGTTTACCTATTACATATTTACATATGTTAAGTTTTTTAAAACTCAAGGTTTTATACTGTTATTTATCGCCACGAGACTGCCCGGAATAAGAATATTCAACCGCTACTTCGTCAGTCATCAGTCTTGTCAAACTTTTGTTTGTAAAAGACATTAAATTTGGTCCATCGATTTTTAGCAAAATTTCCTTCTGAAATAAATGAAATATTTGATTAAAATTATAAGTTAAAAATATATAAAAGAAAAATATACTAAAAACGGCTTACAAATTGTTTTCTTGCGTTTGAGTCCCGGGTTAATAGGGAATTTAAATTTTTCATCTTATCAACTGATTTTACGGGTAACTTTTTAACTATTTCATTATCATTCTGAGGAACTTCTTCTTTCTCTCTATTAAACTGTCGTTTTCTATTCTGTATAAATATTTTTTTTCAATTTATTAATAAAACTCTCCAATGTAACATATCCGTTTTCTGAAAAGAAAAAACAAATAACTTTTAATAGTTTTAACGTATAACGAATAGAAATGAGGCATCCCCTTAATAATGGGATACTAAAATAACTATACCAGTGTCTTATGAGGTATCTTTGTCGTAGTTAGCAGTACTGGGACCTGCGATTATATCATCGTCATTTCTTAAATCTCTATTTTCAAGATGATTTCTGCTTTTAAATTTGTCATTAGCAACATCTTGACTTTGTAAATCTGTAGATTTATTACAATTTCTGTTATCAACTTAATCGTTAGCAGTACTAATGTCTTCATTATATATAATTACTAATAAGTAATATTTTTAATGATAGATTTATAATTTACAAGAAATTCTCTTAGAACCGGAGAGGTATGAATTTTTTTTATGAGTTAGAATTTTATATACCTGGCAGCCTCGTTTTGCCCCCATAAGGATAATTTCGGTCATAAGATTTTGCCATTTATTATTTTCTACGTTAGATAAATTATTTACAAGAATCTGTAAGAAAACGGGTGGAGTATGATTTTTTTAATTAAAATTCTTTTAGGCCTTGCACCCCCATTTTTCCCCATACGTATAGTCTACGGAGATAGCATTCTGCACGTAATATTTATTGAGGTTAGTTTCATGATTTCGATAAAGCTCTGAAAAAATTGGCGGGATCTACATTTTTTTTACGAGTTCGGATTTTGGTAGGCTTTGCACTTTCACTTTTTCCCCATACGTATAGTGTCCGACATAGTATTCTGCACGTCAGGTATTTCCAGGTTAGTTTCATGATTTGCAACAATCTATAAGAAAACTGGAGCGCTATACTTACTTTTACGAGTTAAAAATTTTTTTAGGCTTGCACACCCATTTTTCCTATGAGGGTAGTAACAGACACAGGATTTCGCTCTTAATTCTTTTTGTACGTTAAATTTAGTATTTATTAGAAGCTCTCTAAAAGCTGGCAGGGTATAAGTTTGTTTTCGTAACGGACTTCCCTCACAAGAGTAATCTCGGGACATAGGATTTTGATCGTTATTTTTTTTCGAGATTATATTTATTATTTACACGAACCTCTCAAATAACTGGCGACGTGTGAGTTTTTTTTACGAGTTAGAATTTCATTTAGACCTTGCAGCCTTGCTTTTCCGCTGTAAGGGAGGTGTGGATAAATAAGTTTATGTATCTAAGCCTGCAGAATGTGACATACACGGAGAGAAAAATCAAGTGATTATTAGTTGGTGTTCCACGTTAGAGAAATATGGCGTTTTCTCACGTAAATATATGTGAGGCGTTTCATGTCAACTGCCCCATCCAGCTCATGTTTACGATACTAAAACGTACTTAAAAAAATTTTATGATAAGCATTTCCGACGTATTTTTTCCTCAGCTTTCCAATAGTGTAGGCAGTTTTCCCGAAATTTTCCATCTTCATCTTCAAAAAGTACAAAACGTGTTATATCTCAAAAAGTGTATTTTTAATATTTTGTTTGACCCTCTAGATCGAAAGCTGAGCATTTTTACATAGAAAGAATATTTTCCAAAGAATGCCCGAGATGTTTTCTGCGAGAAATAGAACGCGAAAGGGTAGACGCACCGTCTTTCCTGCGCGCGGTACTACGCGGTACAGCGCGCGGACTACGCCCGCCTCGTTGCCTATATAATAACCTTTTATAATCTTTAATTATTTACCTGTTCTTCTGAATTCTTAATAATGCATGGAGTATTATTTTATTCATTATTTTATAAAAAATAAAATTTCAAAATTAACAGCAATATAGTAACTCTTGTACTAACGTTTTTTTCAGTGTAGATAATTTTTTGTTTTCTTTTTTACGTGTTATATCTCGAAAAGTATATTTTTATAGTACATTTCGACACTGGTACGGAAGGTGATGATTTACTTCATGTGACGTTTTTCGCACTCGCTTCGATCGTGCAAAAAGACACATGAGCTAAATAATCGACTTCCCTACCCGTATCGAAATGTACTATTTTTACCCTTTAGATCGACAGCTCTGCATTTTTTACGTAGGAAAGGATATTTTCCAATAATTACCATAACTTTTTATCTCTTTCCTCTTCGAATTTTTTCGAACTTCTTGTCAATAGCAGTTAAACACTTGGATTTCCTTGTGTCTTTTGTGCATTTGATGATTAAATCATTGGTGACTCTTGATTTCATTATTTTTGCTTTCTCAAAGAAAAAGCTTTTCATTTTTGTTTCCTGTAGCAATTAAAATGGATTCACATTGGAAATTGAAATGTATTTATTTATTTATTTATTAAACCAGAGTAAGTACATAGGTATTACAATAATATCAATATACATTTTTACATTACATGCGTAACCCAGCAGAGGAAGTATTTCCTGTATGCTGGTCTGGTGTCTTAAACTAACTTAAAACTAAATTGAAATATTGTCCCTGATTGTTTGTCGATCTTGTATCCCCGTAGCTAGCAGCTATGGAGTCAAGTCGACAACCACACATTATTCATGACTCTTCTTCTATCACCAATATCTAACCAACATTTGTCTTGCTGTTGTAAATGATTCCGTGGATGCGTTTCTGTCTCTTGCAAAGATGATTCTTTCGTAGCTGTTTAGTCTTGTTGGGCAGGTGAGTCCCACTGCACAGGTAACTCTGTAGTGTGGGAACATCAATCTGCGTTGGTTGGCTGAGTCACATTTACATGTTGATGTAAAAACTATGTCGTCTACTACTATGAGATCGTTGTATTTCGGGTGCTGTTCTAGAGTATACATTGAGTTTGTAAATGTTTGTTTACCTCGAATGCCTCTGTCGAAATACAGTAGTGCTTTATTACAGCCTAGATAGTTGAGATCTCCGTAAGACATGCGGTAGGTGTTATCTTGCAGTATAGGCTTTCCCGGTGCGCCACTTGCTTCCATTGACATGGTTTTTGTATTGTTATCCTCAGCCATTTTATCTATCGTACTAAATACAGTTTCTATGGGATTATATTTTTCGTTGTTGTGTTACTTTTTTATTTCAATATCTTTGGATTTTTCTTTGACAAAGTGTATATGTTTTATTTCATTATTTCCGTTAGTAATACGATAGTATAAATCCTTTAAAAAAAATTAACATCCTGCATCTAAAAATTTGTCTGACTTTCCAACACTTTTAAGAAGTGAATATCTTTTAGTACCTGAAAATGCTAAAATATGTTTAACTTGTCGACGCCAAATTTATAAACATGAATCAAGTTTATCTCCATCTGATGCTAGAAAAGCTAAAACAGTGTGTGATGGTGAATATCACAAAGCTGGTGTTGCAGTTCTCGAATAAATAAAGAAAAAAATTTCTGAGAAAGGAAAAGAAAAAAACGATAGTACAAGAGTTACTATATTGCTGTTAATTTTGAAATTTTATTTTTTTATAAAATAATTAATAAAGTATTACTCCATGCATTATTAAGAATCCAGAAGAACAGGTAAATAATTAAAGATTATAAAAGGTTATTATATAGGCAACGAGGCGGGCGCAGTCCGCGCGCTGTACCGCGTAGTACCGCGCGCAGGAAAGGCGGTGCGTCTACTCTTTCGCATTCTATTTCTCGCACAAAACATCTCGGGCACTCTTTGGAAAATATCTTTTCCTATGTAAAAATGCTCAGCTTTCGATCTAGAGAATAATAGTCTCTTAAAAGAATAATAGTCGGATATTGTGAAGTAATTAAAGATTAATAAAATCCGCTACTTCCGCTACATTTGAATTTTTAAATTGAATTTTTATTTAAAACTATTAGCATGTTCGAGCGCGCTGCGCGCTCTCTTCCTTTACCTTCAAGTATTTAATTACTATTGCAATATTATCAACTGAAAATTTATTTTACTTTTTAACATACACAAATTTATCAAATACTTGGAGATTGTATTTATTTTAGTTTAGTTTTACAATAGAAAAATTTTGTGGTTAGAAATTTAATTGTAATCAGGACAATATTTATAGTTCATTCATTTTTAACTTCATTTTTAACTACAGATAAAATTTGAATACTTTTTTATTATACAAAACCAAATTTTAAGTTATTAATACTATTTATGACTTACATATTTTTAGTATAAAATATTTCATAATTCCAAACTGTTAGGACCTATCAGCTAAGACCTTAAGCGAAAAGCTAATGTCAACGTCGACTAATCACGGACTCCTTTTAAACTGACTCGAATAATCACAAAGCATTTATTTCGGCTTCAGATTTCTATCATTCTTTTAAGAAAGGATTTAAAACTAAATGATTAAATCAAAATATAATGAATTGTGCTAGTAGACTAAAAAAGTAATATTATATTTTTAATTAATTTTATTTTTTACAGTATTAATGTCATGTAATCAACGTTATGAAGCCCAATCAGAACAAAATGAATCAGCCGAAGTTGGGAGAAATTGTAGTGATCTCACAAAGGCTATTTCGGGAAGTGAACCGTCAACCACAAGTATAGATAATGGTATTGAACTGCATAATATTAATCGTATTTAGTTAGAATTAGTCTTTTAGTCCTTCTTAACAAGGTGTCATAGTCCTACCATTATTGACAGAATAACAGACACAGTTTCAAGCTGTTGAAAAACAAGTCGTAGGATTATGAAAAATCAAGACATCACTGCTCTGCATTCTTAAACGTTCTATCACCCAATAAAAATTTGAACGAAATAAAATTTCGTTTCGTTCAAAGTTTTTGCAAAAAAGAAACTTCATATTTTGACATAAAACTTTTACTAGGTGCTAGAACGTTAAAAAACGCATAGTCTGTAGCTTGATTTCATTTTGACAGCTTTATAGTAATTAACCTCTATAGCTTAATTTATTATTAATTCATAATTAGGTATCGCTTATTGTGTAAGCCTAATATTATTAAAAAAAAAAAAAAAAAAATATATATATATATATATATATATATATATAATGTTCTATTTGATGCTCTAACAAAATTGAATGGTACGGTCCATGCCATAAGATGTATGAATAATATTCAGTTTCATTAATCATGTTATCAAAAATTGAAATTATGGATTTTTCTCGATATTTCAAAAAATTGTAACTTTCTTCCCTTTGCTCGGCCAGTATTGATCAAAAAAGCATTTTGAAAGGTTTTCAAAGAAGAATACAAAAAACTTTTGTCGAATAAAAAATATTAGGCCGCAGCCTCAATATCCTTCGATGAAGGTATACTAACAAGCAGCCAAACAGAGACTTTCAAAAAGGGTCATAAAATAAATACTGGCATATTCTACAGAAAAAATGCAAACTTTTTGCCAATCAATATTCTATAAAAAAAGTTTCAAGATTTTGAGTTCAAAAATGAATAAACTTGGATTTTAACTAAAAATTGCAAAAAAAATTGAATTTTCAATCTTGCATAGCCTTTTTATTTTTGGAAATATCGACCTAAAATTTGAGGAACATTTTTTTTCATAAAAAGCTAAAAGAAAACGAGTTTTGAGCGATTTTAAAATTTTGAGCTGCTGACTTCACCTGAAATATCCCATATATATGTGCAAATCCGTGAACTACAGCAAACAACTGTGGTACAAAAACGGAAAAATTTTGTTTTTGAGGGCGCACCTATCACATAAGGTTTTTTTGGTTCTTTGGGGGTCCCCCAACATGAAAATACTCGTGAACACTCATTATCCGTTGCCAAGCTTTTTTGCGGATGAAATCAATTTTTCTTATGGAAATTTAATATGGGAAAAATGGACGAAAAGTAGTCATTGATAATTAACCAATAGCAAACTATTGAAGAGGCCAAACCAAATTCCACGAAAAAGCGATTAAAGTTGAAGAATAGAGCTTTAATTTGAAATGAGAATCGTTAAAATTGGTCGATTCTGTTCAAAGTTACGTGAAGTTGAAAATGGCGAAAAATGACAAAAATTTGAGCATTACGTGGGTTTGAAAAAAATCGCTCATTTTCGTCATTATTCGCCATTTTCAAATTCACGTAGCTTTACACAGAATCGATCGATTTTAACGACTCTCATCTCAAATTAAAGCTCTATTCTTCAACTTTAATCGCTTTTTTGTGGAATTTGATTTGACCTCTTCAATAGTTTGCTATTGGTTAATCATCAATGATTACTTTTCGTCCATTTTTCCCATGTTAAATTTCCATAAGAAAAATTGATTTCGTCGGCAAAAAAGCTTGGCAACGGATAATGAGTGTTCACGAGTATTTTCATGTTGGAGGACACCAGAGAACCGAAAAAGCCTTATGTGGTAGGTGTGCCTTCAAAAAAAAATTTTTCCATTTTTGTACCCCAGTTGTTTGCTGTAGTCCACGGATTTGTACACACACGCATACACAGACACGCTCACACGTACGCACGCACGCACACACACATGCACGCGCACATACACACACACACACACACACTCACACACACACACACACACACACACACACACACACACACACACACACACACACACACACACACACACACACACACACACACACACACATATATATAAATCTAAAGGGTTTATAAAGGTTTTATATATAGTGGTTTATCGAGCCCGACTTGGATTATGCAGCCCGAGTTTCATAAAATTTCTAAATTTAGGGATTTATGTAGCCCGACCTAGAGTTCCGACTTCGAGAGTTCGAATAAAATTTCCGGAAAAAGTCTGCGGAAACCAAAAGGGGCGCCGCAGGCGTCGCTGCCAATAACCTGAGGGATGTTATTAGTGTAGAGAATGGCGGCGCGTAGCGTAGGTGCTAATATACAGGGTTCGGCTACATAGCCCCTACTCACATAACTATATATATATACATATATATGTATGTATATACTAAGGGGGTACCCCCCTGCTCGCTCCACTCGCCAACATAAGTTGGTGAACTATTTATTTATTAGTTTTTACTCTAAGATTAAAAGAAATAATATAAACTACAGTATTACATAACCACTTTTCAACAACATTTAAGCTTCTTTGAACTTTTGACGGTCATATTAAATCCGCTATTTTAAATTTCGAAAATCTTATAGTAAGATTCTGATTAGCGATCTCGAAAACCCCTGTATATAAATTTTAAGCGAAATCTAAGCTTCCTTCGAACTTTTGACAGCCCTTTTGAATTTCGGAAGTCTGATAGCAAGATCGTGATCAGCGACATCGAAAAACCCTACATATCAATTTTCAGCAAAATCTAAACTTATTCCGAACTTTCAATCGCCATATTGGATCTACCATTTCGAATTTTGAGAGTCTGATAGTAAGATCGTGATCAGTGTCCTGAAAACCTTAGTATACAAATTTTAAGCAAAATTGAAGTTTCCTTCGAACTTAATACCACAATTTTGAATTTCGAAAGTCTGATAGCAAGAACGTGAACAGCGACCTCGAAAATCCATGTGTTACAATTTTGAGCTAAATCTAAGCTTTTTTCGCCCTTTCAACCGCCATATTGGATCAGCCATTTTGAATTTCGGAAGTCTAATAGCAAAATTGTGATCAGCCACTTCGAAGCCTCTGAATTCTAATTTTGAGAAAACCTAAGCTTTTTTCGAATTTCCAAACACCATATTGGATCCGCTACTAAGAATTTTGAAAGTATCTTAGCAAAATCGTGATCAGCCACCTCTAAAACTTCCGTATACAAACTTTAAACAAAATCTAAGCTTCCTTCGAAATTTTTTGGTAGCCATATTGGATCCGCTATTTTGTATTTCGAAAATCTAATAGAAACACTTGATCAGCGACCTTGAATATACCTGTTTACTAATTTTCAGCATAATCTAAGCTTTTTCCGAAGTTTCATCCGCCATATTAGATCAGCCATTTTGAATTTCGGAAGTCTAATAGGAAAATTGTGATCATCCACTTCGAAATCTCTGAATTCCAATTTTGAGAAAAACCTAAGCTTTTTGCGAATTTTTAACAACCATATTGGATTTGCCATTAAGAATTTGGAATTCTGATAGCAAAATGGTAATCAGCGACCTCGAATACTCGGGTGTACAAACTTAAAGCAAAATCTAAGCTTCTTTCCAAAAATTTTGGCCGCCTAATGGAAAAACTTGATCAGCGATCACAAAAACCCCTGTATACCAATTTTAAACAAAATCTAAGTTTGAGTTTGCAATTGTATTCACAATTTTACTCCCCATTGTCAAATGTAAAAATTGTTTTGGTCAATTCTGACCAGATCCGTTGGGAGCAGGAAAGAAAATAGACTACGACAAACCCGTCGACGAAACGTTGCAACTACTTAACATCGTAGTCTATTTTCTTTCCTGCTCCCAACGGATCTGGTCAGAATTGACCAAAACAATTTTTACAAAATCTAAGTTCTTTTCGAATTTGCTACCGCCATTTTGAATTTCGGAAGTTTGATAACAAGATCGTTATCAGCCACCTCGAAATCGCCTTTATACCGATTTTAAACCAAATCTAAGCTTTTTCAGAAATTTTAACCGCCATATTGGATCCACCATTTTGATTTTCGATGGTCCAATAACAAAATCTTGATGAGCGACCTTGAATATCCCTGTATACCAATTTTCAGCATAATCTAAGCGTTTTCCTAACTTTTAATCGTCAAATTGGATCCGCCATTTTGAATTTAGAAAGTCTTGTAGCGAAATCGTGATCAGCGACTTCGAAACCTCTGTATTCCAATTTTGAGAAAAACCTAAGCTTTTTGCGAATCAGAATCTAATTTTACAAATGCTTTTCAATATTACTTAAATCTAAAGGTAATACTTAATTTACTTTTCCATTGTTAAAGTTTGAAGGTTTCTTGACTGTTAACATAAGCCTTGCCTTGGGGGATCCACTTTTTTAATCACGATATTCTATTTATATCCTTTTAAAGGTTTTCCAAAGTAATTGCTTCTGATTATACATTTGTAACTTTCTATCTAAAATAGAACATTATACGATCCAAAATATTACTTTCCTTTGTTAAAGTTTGAAGGTTCCTTGACTGTTAACCTTGCCCTGGAGGAACCACCTTTTTGAGATCGACCGTATGTTTATTCTGTAGTTTTAGAAATAATTGCGCGTGATTTCTATAGCCTCAATGTATTCAAAAATTCTTTTGAAGTTCCATAACATACAATTTATTCTTTTAGAATGTCAATTTCTTTCGAGTACATTTACTTTTCTTTTGTTAAATTTGGAAGGTTCTCCTAGAGAAACCACCTTTTTGATCACGGTACCTTTTTTAATTGTAACTTGTAATTTACGTTTTCTTTGTTAAAGTTAGAAGGTTCGCCCCCTTGCTTCTCCCCCCTGCTCGCTCCGCTCGCCAACCTCCGATTAAAAAAACTCTTGCTAAACGATCGTCAGATTTCATGAGAGCGCATATAAAACCTAACCTTCAATTTTCTGTAGTGAAAGATGACGCTTAGAATTGACGCTTGATTAAAGCTTCATTAGAACCACACTAACAGACCGCCGATGCAACTGCACTCCCGCTTATGCGCTAAAACTTTAAATGCAAATTTTTTAAAGCATTTTAAGTATTCTTAAATTGAAACTCTTTAAAATAAAAATAAAAATAAAAAAATAGTAGTAGTAGTACCTAAAAACATTAGTAGTCCCGCGTGAAAATAAAATATGAGATCTCATATGACATCGTAATTAAAATCTCATGTATATCTCATACAGATCTCATATGAGATCTCATATTTTATTTTCACGCGGGATAGTACCTAACAACCAATGTTGTTGGGTTTTTACGTAAAATTGAAGGTTAGGTTTTATATGCTCATGAAATCTGACGGTCGTTTAGCAAGAGCATTATATTTACCTTGAAAGGAAAAGAAAGCCAAAACTACAACTGTACTTTAGATAAGTTTAATCTTCGAGTCACATTCGTCGTTCGATACAATGTCAAGTCGTTCGACACAATGACTGTGTCTACGACCCGACTTAAAATTGATCATAGACATACAATTATAGTACGTATGTTGATGTAAGTCGAGACGAGACATTACAATCAACTGTGTCTCGCTCGACTCGGGCTTCCGAAACCTATTAAAAAACCCAAAAACATTGGCTTTGCGCATGCGTGTCGTGAAATTTCAGCCGACAGCAGTCGGTCGTGAATTTGTGCATGTCGTGCCGACTTGCTTAATGAATCAAGCACCGGGGGCCTGATTCTAAATGTGTCTCGGCCTCGAGACAACTGCTTTTCTTTTTAAAGGAGCTCCCTGATTGGTCTACAGCTCCGGATTTGGTGTGTCTCGATGTCGAGACAAATTTAGAATCAGGCCGCAGGGGCTTGATTCTAAAAATGTCTCACACTCGAGACACACAAAATCCGAGAACAACTTCGGGAAACGCGAAATCGAGACAAAACTGTTCTCGGGCCAGAACAACTTTTTCTCACACAACTTTGTCTCACACAGTACGGCGCACATGCTCGCTCCTCTCATTGGTTGGAAGCAGGAACCTGATTCCGTACTAAAAATGTGTCGTGCGACACAGCGACTTATCCGACACAGCGATACAGTGACACAGCATACGCTCGCTTCTCATTGGTTGTTGGAGAGAAGCGTGGCCCGCTTCAACCAATGAGAGAAGCGAGCGCGTGCATATGCTGTGTCGCACGAGTTGCTGTATCGGATAAGTCGCTGTGTCGCGCGACTTACAGCTATGTCGATGTGTTTCTAAGGTTCTTTTATGTTGGATCATAGACACAAGGGTTTAAACATCGACATAGCTGTAAGTCGCGCGACACAGCGACTTATCCGACACAGCGACTCGCGCAACACAGCATACGCATGCGCTCGCTTCTCTCATTGGTTGAAGCAGGCCCCGACCCTCTCCGATCACCAATGAGAAACGAGCGTATGCTGTGTCGCTATGTCGCTGTGTTGGATAAGTCGCTGTGTCGCACGATACATTTTTAGTACGGAATCAGGCCCCAGACTCAGCGGGCACGACGACCAATGAGAGAAGTGAGCGTGTGCGCCGTACTGTGTGAGATCAAGTTGTGTGAGACAAAGTTGTTCTTGCTCGAGAACAGTTTTGTCTCGATTTCGCGTTTTCCGAGACAAAGTTGTTCTCCGATTTTGTGTCTTGCAACTTCGAGTGTGAGATATTTTTAGAATCAGGCCCCAGATACAGTAATAACCATAGACTTATAAAGGTCTATGGGCATGCCACTCCACGAAACCGACCATTTTGGTTACACCCTTAGAGGACGTGGCCTGAAACCATAAAGTTATGATAATAACTACAATAAGTTGTTACGACCCCAGTGGCCATAAATTAAAGTCTTTGATATAGAGCGGCAAGCGAATGAAATATTTGACTAAGGAAATTCTAGGATGGCCTTAGGGTTATATATAGGTAGTGGGATCGTCGTCCAATTAAGTACAAAAGTACAAATAGCACTGAAAATCATTTATTATACTTTTCGAATTATGAATTGATCTGCATATACATATGCATTGTATATTTTATAGTTTTTTAATTTTGATTTAAAGAAACAGCTCTATACAGCCAATGTATTACGCACAAAAATATCTATTGTTAATTAGTAAGCTTAAAATTTTATAAATCCTTCTATCGTTGCAAATTGTTAAAGACGAACGCAAAATGTAGTATAAAGGTTAATTGAGTGTATTGAATTCGTTATTACGAATTAAAATCCTTAATCGAATTTAATAAAGAAATATCTTTTCTAATTTATCTTAAGTAATTTTACTAATCTTATATCTTAAATTCTTAAAGACTTATCTACCTTATTATGCTATTAAAATACGGAATTAATTATAAACAGTTAATTGATTTATACCTTAAATCGTAAATTATTTATCCTTGAATTTAGTTATTATGATTTGAAATATCTTAAAATAAAGGCTAATATATAATAAATGATCTTAATAATTTTAATAATCTTAACTTCTTAAAATCTTATCTAATTCGTTATTCTTTTAAACACAGAGTTAAACATAAAAAGTGAATTAATTTGTAAATTATCTATCTTTAAATTCGCTATTATGACTCGAATCTCTTAATCGACTTAATGACGAGACGATTTGTAAATATATATATATATATATATATATATATATATATATATATATATATATATATATATATATATATATATATATATATGTGTAGTTGTTATCTGATTTATCCGTCGGATTCGGTGTTAATTGGGGCTCTTCCTTAGATATAGACGGCCGTGGACCCAACTTCAATCACCCGTTGTCCTGGTATTCACCCTGAAGTCCCAAGGAAAACCACAGCCTCAAAAACCTTGGGCAGGACAGCTCTCCCTCCTCTGATTGGCGAGGTTGTTGATCTTTTCGTTGTTGTTAACTTGTTGTTGTTTAATGCAGTTGACTCGTCGAAAAATAGTCGAAGCAATTGAAACTGGTTGATGACTCGTTGAAACTTCTCGAAGCTCGACCAAACTCGTTGAAACTGGTTACAGCTCGTTCAAACTTGTTGAAACTCGTTGAAGATTGTCGAAACTTGTTAATACTTGTCAACAGTTAACACTTGATGAAAGCCGTTGAAACTTGATATAAATCGTTGAAAATGCGTTGAACTTGATACAACTATATAGATACGTGGATGCTGATAGGTACAAGATTGGATTATTTCTCTAAGCGAGACTGCCCGTCGGTACGCTGGGCTTCCTTTTATATGGTGAGCGCGGACCTGAAAGCCTTTGAGGATGATCCCTCTCCCTCTGGTGGCGAAAACTTGAAATACATCTATCGCCTGTGGAAGTGCTGTAGGACCTCAAAATCTGAAAGGAGGCTCCGCCCCTTCTTCTGTGGTAGGAGATACTGCTTCTTTCATTGGTTCCCTCTTTTGGTCGGTTACCTACGACGTAATTTCGTGGAATTGTTCACTACCTAGAGGTTCTAGGAATAAAATATCCGTTAAAATACTCTGCAACAGATTATTATGTTTGTTATTACGTTTAATGACGTATTATTAATAATAATATTAATCGACAATTTATGCAACTTGTATCACCGGTAATTTGTTGTTACTTTATTTATTTACCCGGCCTCTTCTTTATGAATCAAAATAATCTCAATTTATTAATGAAAAGTGCTTAAAACAATAAATTGTTAACCAACTGATAAACTATCGCTAATAACTTTATTAATTACTCAGTTTAATTGTTTTAATTAATCTTTATTAACCTCTCAAGTTAGGTTTATATGTTATCATTATTAACTATACGTTGCATAACATTGTTACATATTGTCTTAATTGTCTATCAAATTGCAATTATTTTTAGTATTATTTATCAATACCATTAACATTATTAATCAATAAACCAAAAGTTATGATATTATTAATTAATTGTATGTTCAAATTACGTTTTATTACACAACTCCTAATTTTCTAGTAAATACCGTTGATAATTGTATAATAATGGCTTTATTTATTTATTGCAATTGATATTAATCATTCTCGGATTGGTCGTAGTTCGTTAACTTTATAACGTTGCATGATATTATTAACCTTCAATTTGCGTTGAGCAACGTTTGGTTACTATTGTCCCGGAGAACTACTTAATTATAAACAATTGTTGTTATTACGCGTCAGTACCTCCAAGAATAGCCAATTATCCGGATAACTCGAGATTGTTCTTAAATTTGTTGTTAATTATCTATAATTGCGTTTTATTGTTTATCTTTAGCCCTTGTGATAAATTATTGTTATTAATATTATTAATATCCTTAGTCGGTTATGATGATTGTTGCTACTCAACTCCTTAACTATTTTTAGTTATTATATTTGTTTATTTACACAACGTTGCACAACGTTATTATCCTCCGATTATACGTCGCGCAACGTTTGCTATACAATACCGCGCATTCTTAAATAATTATAAGCGTTATATTTTAACAGTTAATTATCAGCGACGGTGATGCTCATGATTTGTTAATTATTATTATACGGTTGTTTCTTAACGTGAAATTATGACATCGGTGCTTCTGTTATTTAAATGATTATCAGAACATCAATTATTCCCAAGATTTTAATAGCATTTGTAGTATTATTAATAATAATCTCCGTATTTGTTATAATTTTTAACCTATTATTATTATTTCCAATCATTTCCACGAATCATAAGGTTTATTCTCATGTTAGCAATACGCATGAATGAGTAGTGTAAAAGGGTTCTATCGATTGCTCCCATTATAAATAGGGCTTAAAGGTTGGGTCTATATTAGGTTCATGCTCTAAGGAACGCCAGTTCCTTACAGTCCCCCCCTTAATGAAAACGCGATCCCATGGTTCGCGTTTTTAAATTTCGCGCTTCTTTTGTACGGCTTGACCGCCGCACGGAACTGCCTGACATGACCGAGTGATGGCGCCACGGACCGAAGAGCTCCGACGTCGGCTACTCTGTCTGCTTGTTTAGACAGCTGAGGGGCTAATACGCTCCGCGGTTTGCATAAAAGTTATGCAGTTGGTGCAGACAAATACTTTTGTTGCTGCTTGTTCAAAAGACGAAGGACTTTATTCCTAGAGAATCGCTTCAATGACCCCTTGGTTAGTGTAATCCCTTTTCTTTTATTATTAGTATCATTATTTTCTCTCCTTACTGGATAGATGCTTTGTGTGTATGGTTCTTCTACTTTTCCAGGGGCGCCTGGCAAAAACTTCAGGAGCCAATCGAACAAAAATGTTGAGAGTACACAGAGAAGAAAATCTTAACAGCCAATAACCCATGTCCTTGGAATTGCAGCAAATCTGAATAATGATCCTGCGTTCCAATTGCTTTAATATAAAGATGCGGCAGTAGGTCCCCTTAGATAAGTATTACCAATTATAATTGTCTTTCTTCCTTCCTAAACGCATTTCCTTGTGCCATAACTGTTTACAGGAAAAGAAATTTTATTGCAAGGGTTGCATTAAATGAAGCATAGCATTGTTATCAGAGGTCAACTGAAATAATCCAGGGGTATTTTGCAAGATGAGTAGCAGGAAAACCACAGGAGCAACCTTTTATGGAGAGGTTTGTGGCATACAATTGGCGTTCAGACAAGAGTGATCATATGAAAGGACTCACGACTGATACTGGCAGATTATAAAGTCAGGATGCGAGACTTTTATAAGGGTTATAAATAGCTAATAACAGTCACCCCCCCCCCCCCCCCCCATAAGTTTCATTGAGTCGTCACAAAAACAAAAGTCAGCAACCTGATAATAACCTCCATGAATGCCTATCGACTTGTGCCAACTGAAACTCATTTGTAACCTGGAACATTAATAAAATTTTCTCTCTTACAAAAGTGAATAATTAATTCCCTCGGATCCATCAATAACCATCGTTAAAATAAGAACCCCATTATAAATTGATTTTATGGTCATAACCCAAAAGCAACCAGAGGTCTATAGGTAAAACTATATACTCCTATCAGTCATAAATTGTTAACGCAACCTTCCATGAAAAAACTTACTGGCATAAGGACCAGAGATGGATTTATTTTGTTTAACAAGAAATAACGAGTGTATGTGTATTATGTAATTTTATTCACAAAAAGCTTCACAAAGTATTACAGAGCGTATGAGCGTATAGTCATTATTTTTGTTATAACTTCTAGTCAATATTTTTCTTAACATCTATTCTAGTCACCTATTCTAGTCATCACTTCTAGTTTTTAAATCTTTTATCTAGTCATTTGCCTTTTAAACTTAAATATTATCTTAGTTTTGACAAGAGTATTGCTGCTCCTTTGGTAAAAAAAATAAAAATTTGAGCATTTTCTGAGATCTAGTCTTCAATAATAAAGGAACTTGACTGTGCTCGTAAACAATGTCTAAATCATGGCCAGTAAATTAAATCAAATTGGTTTTAACAATACGTGCCCTGTGTCATAGCAAAAAATTGGTCATATCATGATTCTAACATATGTTTCAATTTTACAAGAGAAAAATTACTAACTATCAAAAAAATACTAACTATCAAACTTACCTTTTATTATCGTATGTCTTGATCATATGCCATAGTTTGGACAAATCTCATTACAAAAAAAAGTAGAACTCTCAGTTGTATGATCATATGCCATAGTTTTGGCAAATCTTGTTACAGAAAAAGAAACTCTTAACTCTATAATCACATGCCATATATAGTTTTGGCAAATCTTGTTACAAAAAAAGGAACTCTTAACTCTATAATCACATGCCATAGTTTTGGCAAATCTTATTACAAAAATAAAACGAAAAAAAAATAATAAAAAAAAATCAATTCTTCTTCCTTCCTTCAGTTTTAGCGGAGTAGTAAACGGGCCTCCCTAAAAAAAATCTCTTCTTAATACTAGAACACCTCAATATTAAACTGCATCCTCTGGGGTGAAAAAAAAATTAAACCTCCTATGCAGGGTTGGACTGCATGCACTGGCCGTCCAGCAGTTCCTGTTCGTGGCTCAAGGCCACAATAGCACACGTCCAGCATCCTTTGATGATGGTTAAGCGATCCACGAAATCTCCACATAGGTGGCATCGTACCTTGAAGCAGTCCTCAGGTTTTACCACATTGTGCACCATGACGAACCGGTATCCCTCATCACCCCCATGATGAGCGTGGCAATCAGTGCATCTCCATCGTATGCCGTTCGGAGCTCTATAGAATGCTGCCCGGTAGCATTTTATCCTGTTTTTGTATCGGGCGGGGAGTCGCCCCCTTAATGCCTTTTCAAGGATGTTTAGTGTTGCGTTGTCCCTGGCCTCCGGCGGTGACCTCCAGGGTACAGCCCCAGGTACTGGTGCCCTTGGATAATCGGGGGGTATGGGTACGTCGACTGCCTGTACCTGAACGGGCCCCAGTTCTTGCAATACTGCCCGGTTTGGGTTGTCGGGCGCCATCATCCCGATATCCCCTTCAACGCGCTGAGGTCTGACCAAGTACACAACCGCGTTCTCTTCTTCTTCTACGTCGATCACGTGTGGGTCGATCCTAGCCATCCCCTTTTACTTCTATTCCCTGTTAATTTTATTGTCTCTCTGCTCCCTGATTCTTTTATGGCAAGTGATGGAATAGCCGGAAGTGAGACGGTAGGTCTTGCCGCGTTTTTATCGGTGTGGCGAGTTACGACCTGCGTCCTCATGGATGAGTGTCGCGGCATTTAGGATCTCTCTACAATAATTTGCGGGCGCCGGGGAACAAATTCAATCATCCAAAGAAACAACAATCCTGAACCAGGATCCAATTAATGAAATCAAATTGTTGTTAACGAGTAATTAGGAATCAACAACAATATGAATTCACCAGCAAACCTTTTCGTCAATAATCTAACTGTTAATTAGTGAGGGGGATGCATTACAAACCGGAACATACAACAAATCAACAATCAATAGCCGCTAGCCATGTTGATTCCAAACAGCTACGGCTGAATGGGTAATCGTAAGGACTTATAACACCAAATTGCCAATTAATGAGAGGTGCGAAATAATTAGTTAAGGCGGCTCGTTCAGACTCCATGTAAAGTTTATTTCTTGAGTTCGAGTATTTTTTTGTCTAGATTAAGGGTGTATCTTGGGAACTGAAAGTTTATTAAATTTACTTTTAAAAGAAATAATTTGCTTTGTCTATTATTCAAAAGTGTATTTTATAATTTATTTATGGCATGATAAATATTTATTATTATTATTATTATATTATTTTCCCCTTATGGGTGTGTTTTGTGAAATTTTTATTTTAATTCCGATGCATTTATTAAATTAATTAATTTATTTAAGGGTGTATTAGTTGTTGTATAAAATTCCTTTTAGAGTTATTTGTTTTAATTAAAGGTGCATTTTTATAAAATTAATAATTCTTTCAATCAATTAATTTATTGTATTTACAGACTTTTAGAAAGCTAATTTATTTTGCCTAAACGGAAAAGCAAAAATATGAATTATTTAAAATCCTTACTGCCCTACTGAACTTATTTAACTATTTATTTTATTTAAGGGTGTATTTATTATTTTAACAAAATTAAATATTTCGTAAAATTAATTATTTTCAATTAAGGGTATATCTTATAAAATTTATTGTTTTAACAAAATTAATTATTTCATAAAATTAATTATATTTTTTTTTAAGGGTGTATTTTATAAAATTTGTTGTTTTAACGAAATTAATTATTTCATAAAAGTAAATATTTTTAATTAAGGGTGTATGGAGCCCCTGCCTTCGCTCCGTACAGTGAGATACGACCGTAAAAATTTCGCTGGGACATTCTACAGAAATCAATTGCTTTTAAAGTTCTTGTTGCCGTGAATGCCTCCAACTCTTTTATCTCTCCTTGGTACCCTTTTCATTTATTTTTTTTTTTTTATTTTATTTAAAAATTTTTGCACAATATTTTACATGTTTTATCTCAGAAACGCACGCTTTAATTTATTTACATGCACATTTTTAGTTCGTCCGTTATCTAAATCTATTTTAGCATTTACGTCGTTATATAATTCAATTATCTTGTACCGCCCTGCGTATTGTTCATCCATTTTATCGTGTCGGGGTTCTTTTAACAAATAAACCTCATCTCCCTCTTGAAATGTCTGAGAATTTAATTTTTGGTCATATAATCGTTTAGACTTTTCTTTAGCCAACAACAACCGATCCCTAGCTTCTGTCTGCGTTTTGTTTAATTTTGAAATTAATTCATCTAAGTATGTCGCGTATGTTTTTTCCGGATTTTTATTTTCGAATTCCGATGGGAGTCTAGCCTTCCTACCGAAAACTAATTCATGGGGGGTAAATTCATGAGCAGCGTGTGCTGAAGTATTACATGAAAAAACGGCGTATTTCACCCATTCATCCCAATCGAACTTATCTTGATACATTTTTAAATATTCTACTAGTGATGCGCGGCTTCTTTCCAACGATCCCATGGTTTCGGGCCTAAAAGCGGTTGATTTTATTTTGAAGATTTTCGCAAAATTTTTAAACAACTTACTTTGAAAGTTACTTCCTTGATCCGTTTTTATAATTTGGGGGCAACCGAATCTACAAATAAATTCGCGAGCGAAGGCTACTGCAACCGTTTCGGAGGTTATTTCTGATAGGGGAATTGCATCCGAGTATTTTGTTAAATTACATTGCATTGTAAGTAAGTATTTGTTACCATTATTTGTCACCGGCAAAGGACCTACAATGTCCATTTCTAGTACCTCGAAAGCCTCCGAAGGAGTTGTTGTAATTTTCATAGGTTGCCTTGGTTTTATTCTTACTAGCTTTTTCCTCTGACAATTTTCGCAGGTTTTTACATGATTAATAATATCCTCTTTCATTCCCGGCCAAAAATATTGATCGCGAACGCGCTTATAAGTTTTGTAAATGCCCGTATGCCCTCCTACGGCGGAGTCATGGGCTTCAGACAAAATTTTTGAACGGTCCTCAATTGGGGGTTCAATGACTTCTCCGGTACAAATTGTGATTTGTTGGTCTCCCTCATCCCAATGAGCTCGAATGTTATGTTCGATGGGTAACTAATGTAATTTTTCTAAACCGTCCCCGTTTTTAGCAATACTAACTGATTTTGTATTTTCCCCTATCATACTATTTCGTAATGACTCTAATCCATTTATTACATTTTCTATTTTTAGTAATTCGTCGTATCGTTCTTTTGCTATTATCGAATATACCAATTTCCCATTAGATAAATCGGTTTGCACTACATATCCCATCTCTAAATTTTCATTTTTTATAAGTTCTAAATTTATGTAACCTTCGTCCACCAATTGCCGGCATACTTCTGAACAAATTTTGCAATCAATTAATATAAAATGCGCTATATTATCTTTTCTCATAGTTAATTGATCTCTCGAAAATAAAACGTGATCTATTGTAAATAAATAACATCTTTCTTCAATTGTTAAATTTGACTCTACTGGTTTATTATTACAAATTATCATATTTATTACTTTAATTTCATCGAATTCTCGATCGCTCTCGTCAGACGCATTATCGGATTCATCATCATTATCAATCTCATCGTTCATTTGGTCATCCTTAAAATCATTATTGCTTGTTAACTCAATGTTATCGTTACATATATCATCATCAATTATCATTTCTGTCAAACTAACATTACCATTTTTTACTTCAAAATTGTTGTTATTTGAATTGTCAGACTCGTTATTCATCATTTTGTTTGTTAAACTGTTTGTTGCTTTATCAGATTCTTTGTCAATTCTCTGTCTCTTATTTTGTTTTGCTTTTGTTACTTGTTTGTTAGGCCCCTTGCCAGCATTTACTCCTGCTGGGGTTTCTTGATGCCACTGAAGGCGTTGGCGACCAGCTGTAATTGTCGTTGCGCCTGACGGGGTTTCTTGATACCACTGAAGGTGTTGGCCACCGACAGGCGTTTTCATTCGATCTCCCGGGGTATGGCGGCCCCGGTGGGAAGCACAATGCTGTCACGTGAGACGGGTAAGTACGCCGTGTAGGCGGCTTAAGTCGCGGTGATTTCGTTCGCTCGTCGGGGTTTCTTGATACCACTGAAGGTGTTGGCCACCGCACGAGGATTTTTGCATTGACTCTGCCAAGGTTACCCCCTGGTGGGAAGCACAATCCTGTCCCGCGAGCTCAACTCTGCTGGCAAGAGTACTTCGCCTCTTCAGATACCTCTGACACAACTCCTGGGGTATGGCGGCCCCGGTGGGAAGCTCAATGCTGTCCCGTGAGGGAACCGTCAACCGGAACCAGAGGCTCTGGCTCTTTTTCACTTTCGGCAGTCATCGCTGATGTATCTGCAGGGGTAACCCCCTGGTGAGAAACACAATGCTGTCCCACGACAGCATCATGCGTGCTGGGTCTGTTATTTTCATTTCTTTCGTATTCTCTTTCTTGTTCAAACATGCCATGCAAGCCATTATTCATGCGTGTTAGTTCATGAGATCCTGATGGTTCGACATCCACAGGCCGATCCACGCCGTCCTCCGGTACCTGAGGACCGTGGGCCGGCTCTATCGAATCCCGATCCAAACAGTTTCCCTTTTTATCGGTAATCAGAGACCTTTTCTATAAATGTTTCTGATATTTCCTGCTCTGAGTCTGTCAATTCGTTCAAATTTAATTCATCGATTATTAAAGTCGAAACAGGATTTCGTGATAGTGCGTCTGCGTTTGCGTTCACTCGCCCGGGTCTATATTTCACGTTAAAATCATACTCTCTTAGTTTAAGTTCCCATCGTCCAATTCGTGCAATAGGGTCCTTTAGATTACGAAGCCAAACTAGAGCGCGGTGATCAGTTACTTTCTTCCGAATAAATAAGGCCGGAAATGATGAATCACGAATACAATTCCTTTTCAGTAGTTGTATATTTCATTTCCGAATCGTTTAAAGTTCGTGAAGCATAAGCAACTGGTGGATCTTTTCCTATTTTTCCCTGGCTAAGAATAGCCCCTAGTGCATAATCCGAGGCATCAGTTGTTAGTATAAAAGGTTCACTGAAATCGGGATATCGCAACAAAGGCTCAGTACATAAAATTTGTTTTAATCTTTCAAACGCTTCCTCCTGATTGCAACCCCAAATGAAAGGCATTCCCCTTTTAAATAAGTTTGTTAAAGGTTTGGCAATTTTTGAAAAATCAGGGATAAAACGTCTGTAATAACCCACCAATCCCAAGAATTGTTTTACGTTTTTCGCGTTTTTTAGCCTAGGAAACTTTGCGACAGCCTCGATTTTCTTGGGATCAGGTTTAACTCCCTTCTCCGAAATTACGTGTCCTAGGTAAGTTACTTCTTTTCTTAGAAAAAGACATTTCTTGGGCTGCAAGGTTAATCCCGCTGTTTTTAATCGATCAAAGAGTTTTCTCATTTTTCTTATATGTTCTTCAATTGACACTGCATAAACTACTATGTCATCCATATATACAAATAATTCTATTCCTTACAACCCGCTTAAAATTTTGTTCATTAGGGACTGGAAGGTGCTCGGAGCTCCTTTTAATCCCATAGGCATTCGTTTATATTGGTAATGTCCGTATATTGAGGAAAAAGCTGTTTTGGGGGCGTCTTTAGGATCTATTAGAATCTGATGAAACCCTGATGCTAAATCTAAAGTCGAAAAGTATTTTGAGCTTCCTAATTGATCTAATATGTCCGTTATATTAGGAAGGGGCTAAGCGGAAGCGATCGTTTTCTCGTTTAAAGCCCGGAAGTCTATAACGAGGCACCAGCGTCTATTCCCTCGGGCATCTGGTTTCTTAGGGACTATCAGGACAGGAGAATTGTAAGGAGATTCAGATTCCTCGATGATATCGTTGTCCATCATTTCTTGAATTTGTTTTTGTGACTCTTCTCTTAGATTCGAGACTTAATGACGAGACGATTTGTAAATATATATATATATATATATATATATATATATATATATATATATATATATATATATATATATATATATGTGTAATTGTTATCTGATTTATGCGTCGGATTCGGTGTTAATTGGGGCTCTTCCTTCGATATGGACGGCCGTGGATCCAACTTCAATCACCCGTTGTCCTGGTATTCACCCTGAAGTCCCAAGGAAAACCACAGCCTCAAAATCCTTGGGCAGGACAGCTCTCCCTCCTCTGATTGGCGAGGTTGTTGATCTTTTCGTTGTTGTTAACTTGTTGTTGTTTAATGCAGTTGACTCGTCGAAAAATCGTCGAAGCAATTGAAACTGGTTGATGACTCGTTGAAACTTCTCGAAGCTCGACCAAACTCGTTGAAACTGGTTAAAGCTCGTTCAAACTTGTTGAAACTCGTTGAAGATTGTCGAAACTTGTTAATACTTGTCAACAGTTAACACTTGATGAAAGCCATTGAAACTTGATATAAATCGTTGGAAATGCGTTGAACTTGATACAACTATATAGATACGTGGATGCTGATAGGTACAAGATTGGATTATTTCTCTAAGCGAGACTGCCCGTCGGTGTGCTGGGCTCCCTTTTATATGGTGAGCGCGGACCTGAAAGCCGTTGAGGATGATCCCTCTCCCTCTGGTGTCGAAAACTTGAAATACATCTATCGCCTGTGGAAGTGCTGTAGGACCTCAAAATCTGAAAGGAGGCTCCGCCCCCTTCTCCTGTGGTAAGAGATACTGCTTCTCTCATTGGTTCCCTCTTTTGGTCGGTTACCTACTACGTAATTTCGTGGAATTATTTACTACCTAGAGGTTCTAGGAATAAAATATCCGTTAAAATACTCTGCAACAGATTATTATGTTTGTTATTAGGTTTAATGACGTATTATTAATAATAATATTAATCAACAATTTATGCAACTTGTATCACCGGTAATTTGTTGTTACTTTATTTATTTACCCGGTCTCTTCTTTATTAATCAAAATAATCTCAATTTATTAATGAAAAGTGCTTAAAACAATAAATTGTTAACCAACTGATAAACTATCGCTAATAACTTTATTAATTACTCAGTTTAATTGTTTTAATTAATCTTTATTAACCTCTCAAGTTAGGTTTATATGTTATCATTATTAACTATACGTTGCATAACATTGTTGCATATTGTCTTAATTGTCTATCAAATTGCAATTATTTTTAGTATTATTTATCAATACCATTAACATTATTAATCAATAAACCAAAAGTTATGATATTATTAATTAATTGTATGTTCAAATTACGTTTTATTACACAACTCCTAATTTTCTAGTAAATACCGTTGATAATTGTATAATAATGGCTTTATTTATTTATTGTAATTGATATTAATCATTCTCGGATTGGTTGTAGTTCGTTAACTTTATAACGTTGCATGATATTGTCACGTCGAGCACGACTGACCGCTACTTTTGACACCCGTGCTACCATCTATCCTTACCACCCTACAACCTTTTTTCCTTCATGTTACCATGAGTCCTATTTCCTGTCAGTAACGCCACCTAGTAGCAACTGGGTTACCTGCGTGAGTCACAATTCGCATGGTAACAAGTCCTACCTTACCCGTATCCTTACCGCCTATCGATCCAACCGTTGTCCTTGGCGAGCGCCACATTTGAACCCGAGTTCCCCACCCGCATCTTTGCCACCCCATGCAAAAGATGAAATACCCTACACTCCCCTACCTTTGCATCTGCCCTCGATAGAAGCGCGGATATAAAAGCCGCATCGCGCCTCCACTCGAGGCAGAAGCTTTTGTTCTTTTTGTTTCGAAGGGCGAAGCCCTTGTCCGACGACTATTTAATTGTAACAATTGAACTTAGAATAATTTCTGACATTTTGTATTCTGACTTAGAATATTTTCGAGCAGAATTAACTTAGAATATTTTCGAGCAGAATTTACTTAGAATAATTTCGAGTAGAATTTACTTAGAAAAATTTCGAGTATATTTGACTTAGAATATTTTCGTGTGGAATTAACTTAAAATATTTGTCAAGCTTCTCTGATTCTAGTCTCGCGAATAATTGTTGATATTATATCTCGACTACAATCAGTATGTAACAGTTTTAACGTAACTTTATGCAATTAATAAACATCACATAATTGCATTTTTGAGTGTTACTTTATTTACACAATCCTGTCCTTCTGCCATTTGAATCGCCCGCTGCGCTTGGGTCCTGAGACTGCTGAGGGCTAACTGAGAGAACGAGACATCCGCAACCGCCCCAAAGTAAATAACTCTGTAGATAGCTATCCTTTATCTTTTTTCTGTCTTTTTAATTGTTCGCTGACGCTGACGTTTGCCGCTTAATGAATTTCGTGCATTAGCATTGTTTATTTTGGTAGTCCGATTAGCTATTTCCACGCGTTCCTACTCCCGTGGTTATTACGTGTAGGCGTAAACCGAAACTGGAACATTTATCGCGCTTACTTTACCGTTTTCGCGACATTGTAACACGGACGTTACAATATTATTAACCTTCAATTTGCGTTGAGCAACGTTTGGTTACTATTGTCCCGGAAAACTACTTAATTATAAACATTTGTTGTTATTACGCGTCAGTACCTCCAAGAATAGTCAATTATCCGGATAACTCGAGATTGTTCTTAAATTTGTTGTTAATTATCTATAATTGCGTTTTATTGTTTATCTTTAGCCCTTGTGATAAATTATTGTTATTAATATTATTAATATCCTTAGTCGGTTATGATGATTGTTGCTAATCAACTCCTTAACTATTTTTAGTTATTATATTTGTTTATTTACACAACGTTGCACAACGTTATTATCCTCCGATTATACGTCGCGCAACGTTTGCTATACAATACCGCGCATTCTTAAATAATTATAAGCGTTATATTTTAACAGTTAATTATCAGCGACTTTGATGCTCATGATTTGTTAATTATTATTATACGGTTGTTTCTTAACCTGAAATTATGACAGCGTTGCTTCTGTTATTTAAATGATTATCAGAACATCAATTATTCCCAAGATTTTAATAGCATTTGTAGTATTATTAATAATAATCTCCGTATTTGTTATAATTTTTAACCTATTATTATTATTTCCAATCATTTCCACGAATCATAAGGTTTATTCTCATGTTAGCAATACGCATGAATGCGTAGTGTAAAAGGGTTCGATCGATTGCTCCCATTATAAATAGGGCTTAAAGGTTGGGTCTATATTAGGTTCATGCTCTAAGGAACGCCAGTTCCTTAGGGCCTTTGCACGCTAAAAGCATAACGCGAAGGAATTAGGAATAAGAGGGCATAAGGTGGACATAAGGTACTTATGCTCCGCTTATTCCTCTTATGCCCGTGTTGTGTACGCAACGAAACGTGCATAACCTCTTGATTTTTTTGGAGTAAAGTTTTCGAAATGAAATAGCTTACTGTAATTATTAATTGACTCTAATTGGTTACAATGTAAAAAGTTGACAAAATAATAAAACTTGAGGGGCTTTTGTACTTTATCATTTCAACGTGCAGAAGTGAGAAAAGTTTTCTTCTTAATCATTTAGTGATTATTTTTATAATAATTTATAGTGTAGACATGTTTGAACAATGGATGAAGAGGTAAATGTTTACTTGCAATTTATTATTAAAAAACTTACTCCAAAACAAGCAATTTAGGGGTTATGCACGATCCGTTGCGTACACAACACGGGCATAAGAGGAATAAGCGGAGCATAAGTACCTTATGTCCATGTTACGACCCGAGTCGGGGTCTTTTAGCAGAAAGGTGCTTCTGCAATGGTCGCCAAGTTGACTAATCGGAACGTGGAATTCGTTTGTTCAATTAAGCGCTGAAGCGCAAGGAGTCGCGGGAAATTTGAAATAAAACTCGAACTCGAGAGAATTAACTTTAACTTGATGTTTATTGAATCAGTCGAGAACTTGTTACTTTTAACAAACAAATTGACTTAAAAGCGTGACTCTATACAATTCAAACGGCGTAATTGCAACTGACACAGTGACGTGATCAGGGCGCGTGCACTAGTGCAATTAAACAAACTACGAAGCTTATCATATGCTTGGTAGCGACTACTCGAGGCCGGCGATGAGGCCCAATTTATATTCTGGGTCGTAGGTGGAGCTTCAGGTTGGTAGTGGGAGGCAGAATAGTGTAGAGGCTGTAGGGCGCCAGGTTGCCAGAGAGGCCTTCCCCACTCCTAGGTAGGAAGAGCGGTGATGGAGGGGCCCCAGATCAGAAAGCAGGGTCGAGAGTGATGATCAGCGGGTGATGGACCTCCTCCTTCGGTGGCGTGGGGCGCCGCTAGTCCGTGATTGGTTGTTGACGATGGCTCGGACCGTTAGGCTATTGGGCTCCGTTGCGCAATAGTGGTTGTCCGTTGACTTGCCCTTGAGGTGACCCTTGTTGTCGATCGTCAGTTGTCCTCCTCGCTAACCGTTTTCTCGACCTTTCGCTCTTGAAGGCAGGCTACGCTGCGAGATCGTGTGTTGTTTGACCTTCCGTCCTTGAATAGCGTCTACGCTGCTATTTACGTCTTCTCGATGCTGTGGGATAGTAGGCTGTTTGACCCTTCAACCTTGGCTACAGGCTACGCTGCTGTTTATGTTTCCGGGGCTGTGAGATAGTAGGCTGTTTGACTCTTCAACCTTGGCTATAGGCTACGCTGCTGTTTATGTTTTTCGTCCTTGGGGTCGCTTGCGCTAGGGATCACTTGTGTTGTCGTCTGTCGCTCGTCCTTGGGATGGCTCCCGTTTTCATTTTATCGATCGCCCTTGAGATGACTCCTGTAACAGAGGTTTTCTTACCCGAGCGAGCTTCCCTAATTAATTATTATTACGCCTGCTGTTATCGCTAATTATTATGACGTAATTATTATTTATTGTCCAAATAGTTATTAATTTAATCGCAGATTACTACCGTTTATTTAGTTTTATTGCTAATCAATTTGTTCGTTAGCGCGTTGACCTTGCCATTGATAGTTTAATTATACGGGCGCAATTACTATTTGTTAAAGGTAATTAGTTAATAAATTCATTATCGCTCGTTTATCATCAATTCTTATTCGAGTTATTTATAACTTAGTTAATTAACTAATCAATATATAGATTCTAATATTGGAATTTATGGGAACGCATTCAATTATTATTATTTAATTTATTATTTTATTTAACTTTTATTAGAAATTAATATTCAAGGTTCCATTGTAGAACTGCCTTTATATCTTGCACGACTCGTCTACGCAAACGCAGTTCATAACATCCACCTTATGCCCTCTTATTCCTTATTCCTTTGCGTTATGCTTTTAGCGTGCAAAGGCCCTTACAAAGTCTATGGCTCGAGTCGATATCTCTATATTCTCTATATAAGGAATAAAAAAAAAAGACCTTATTGTTATTTGATAATTTCTGTCTTTGCTCTTTGTAAATATTTATTTGAACAATTTATCTTTGATTATCTTTGATTTTTCTTAGAATTTTTATTAAATTTGTTTATATAATACAACATCAATACAATTACAACAATTATAATACGGCGTTGTTATTTGTACGACAGATCTGTCGTACAAATAACCTATAACCCACTTAGAAACATGTAAAAACCACTGTTTTGAGAGTCTGATATGGAAGGGACTGTTATTTCTTTAGTCAAACGTCAATCCTTGCCTATTTTTTCTTTAGTCAAGCGTCAATTCTTCGACTAAAGAAAATTGAAGGTTAGATTTTACGTATATATAGGTATACCTATCTACAGCGATCTGGCGTACAAATAACAACGGCCAAACATACTTCAAAATGACAACATCTTTAGTAGCTGAATGTTGGAAAGGTATTTTTTTGTCGCAAAAAATTAAATTAATTTCAAACCTTCTCCGTTGATGAAATATAATTTTTCTTTTTACTTGTGTATTATTTTATTTACTTTGAATAAAACTGTGTAATTGTTTTTTAGATTTGCGAACAGAAGCAAGGCATTTGGAAAATGAAATTGATGCAAAATTGGTATCCTTAAGTAAATTAGGATTGAATTTCAATTCCATTAATTCAAGTTTAGAATCAGTCCCACTATTAGATGAAGAACATGTTTTTGAAAATATGGCTTCTGCGATTGAATCATTGTTGACAAAAGTAGATATTTTTCTCATAAATATTTTTTTTTTCATAGTTTTTATTTAATGATTATACTTTTTGTAGTTAATAGTTGTTAATGAAAAAATGAGTGAAATACAACCTACTGATGCTGCAATGTTACATACGCTGCAACGTCATAAAGAAATTTCAAAGGATTACAAATTAGAATTTATTAAAATTAGAAATAATTTTATGTCAAAAAAATCTCGAGAAGATCTCTTAGGAGGAATTCCAAGAGAAAAAGAGTTAGTAATAGAATATTTATCTATGTTGAAAATAAGATTATCAATAAATAATTTAATTTTGTTTTTCTTCTTAATGTTTTTAGTTTCAAAGAAATGGATGGTCTGAATCACAGGGATATGTACATGAAAGAAAATCAATATATTCATAAGTATGGATATTTTTTAATCTTTTTTCAAATTTAAATATATTGAAATGAATTTTTTCTTCATAGCTCTGACCGATTGATCAATGATCAAATCAGTATAGCAATGGAAACACGTGATCACTTGATGTCACAACGGCACACTTTTAAACGTATCCAAACAAGATTTAATGATATTTCTAATCGATTTCCTGCTGTTAATAGTTTAATGCAAAGAATAAGTCTTCGTAAACGTAGAGATTCTTTAATTCTTGGACTCCTAGTTGGTTTTGGTACATTTTTATTATTATTATATGCTTTCCATTAAATTTATTGATTTTGTTAGACTCACATAATCTTGTTTTTAAAATGCTTATGTAAAGTATGATAAAAAAGAACTAAGTATGAAGTTTCTTTGGAGTGCCTGAGTTTCAATTCCATAGGCTTTGTTGAGTATATTTTATATAAAGTTAGAAAAACAGAAAAAAAAAGATATTCAGCATATTACTTAATGTGAAGCTGTCCAATAAAAGAGTCAGGAGAAAATTGCCAATTGTAAAATAATTGATCTTTTGAACTCCATTTCAAACATATCGCTAAACTTAGTATTTTAAAAATGACAATTATATCTGTGGCTTCGAGGCATAACCATATAAATCCATTTTTCGAAATTGGAAAATCCTTAGATTTCATATCTTCAAATAGTCCTTTTCATTTAATAATGTCAGACGTAGCTAAAATATTGCCCTAAAGCTAGGATACACTCAAAACGTAACAATATAAGTCCATTTTTCAGATTTGGTAAGTGGCATAACAACAAGTCCATCATTTCATGGTTTATTGTAGTTGTGGTTAATTTTATTTATCCTAATTGGATATAAAAATGATTTCATATAAAATATGTACAATAACGATAAAATTTCTAATTTTACAAACCGTGTATAAACGTGAGAATTTTGAAAATTTGAATATTTACGTCTTCTATTTGGATATAAAAATGATTTCATATAAAATATGTACAATAACTAGATAAAATTTCTAATTTTATAAACCTTAAGTGCATAAACATGAGAATTTAAAAAATTCTAATACTTACCTCTTCTTTTATGAAAAAAAAAAAATGCTTTTCAATTCATGTCAGGGAACTTATTTTTTTCGTTAGATGAGATTTTGGCATAAGAACTCGAGTGAGATCTCAGGTGAAATTTTTCATTAGGGCATTCATCAGTTTCTTTCATAAATTGTTAATTTTGTAATTTATTGATCCATTTCATAATTAAATTAAATAACGAGAACAGCAATACTAGATAAGTTCACAGTTCCCGGCATAATGACGTAACTTCATCATACTTTCGCGAGTTTCCACGAATCAGATAATGTATAATCTGATCATACCACTGCATAAATATGTGTGTTGGATGTGTTAATTGACTTGTACCGTATTGCAGCCTATCTCGTTTGTTCCGATCTTACAGATTAGTTTGGAGATTAAAACCTTTTCTTCCCAAAAACTCAAAAAGTGGACTTATGCAATTATGCCTCACAGATATAAAACTAAGTAATGCTTTTTATTCAGACCATACGTTGTCCCTTGTTACATAACTTTAAAAACAAAAATAACTATAATATTTGTACAGACATTTACGTTAAACTTTGTCGTGAATTTTTTTTAATAAAAAATTTTTTTAATTTTCTCATTGAAACTTATATTAACCATTATATTTCTTTTACATATGACCAAATCCATTTCATATCGAACAGCCAGAGTTTGCCTACATCACGGATTATTTTGGAATTAAAGTATTGCTGTTCAACTCTAAAAATTATTTGACACGTATTTTTTCATTTTTCAATTGCACTAAAATGGCATCCGGTTGGCAATTTTCAAAATTTGTTACAGAATCCTAACTTTGAAATTTTATTTTTCAACGTCATCTTCAAACTGCTGCCATTTTACGAATTTTGTAAGCTTTTGAGTAAACTATAATTACGTGATATTATATATATATATATATGGGATATTTCAGGTGAAGTCAGCAGTTCAAAATTTTAAAATCACTCAAAACTCGTTTTCTTTTAGTTTTTTATGAAAAAAAAAGGTTCCTCAAATTTTAGGTCGATATTTGCAAAAATAAAAAAGCTATGCAAGATTGAAAATTCAATTTTTTGCAATTTTTGGTTAAAATCCAAGTTTATTCATTTTTTAACTCAAAATCTTGAAACTTTTTGTATAGAACATTGATTGGCAAAAAGTTTGCATTTTTTCTGTAAAATATACCAGTATTTATTTTATGACCCTTTTTGAAAGTCTCTGATTGGCTGCTTCTTAGTATACCTTCATCGAAGGATATTGAGGCTGCGGCCAAATATTTTTTATTCGACAAATTTTTTTTGTATTCCTCTTCGAAAACCCTTCAAACTACTTTTTTGATCAATACTGGCCGAGCAAAGCGAAAAAAGTTACAATTTTTTGAAATATCAAGAAAAATCCATAATTTCAATTTTTGATAACATGATTAATGAAACTGAATATTATTCATGCATCTTATGGCATGGACCGTACCACTGAATTTTGTTAGAGCATCAAATAGAACATTATATATATCTATTTTCAATAATATTAGGCTTACACAAATTATTAATTATGAATTAATAATAAATTAAGCTATAGAGGTTAATTACTGTAAAGCTGTCAAAATAAAATCAGGCAACAGACAGTTACTCAGTGTATATTCCAATAACAAGACACAAATACTGTTCTATTATAAATTTTATTTATTATTTGTAATTTTATTTTTTTTTAATTTACAATTTTTTCAGATATCAAGCAAAATCCGTTATTTCAATTTTTAATAACATGATTAATGAAACTGAATATTATTCATACATCTTATGGCATGGATCGTACCGCTGAATTTTGTTACAGCATCAAATAGAACATTATAAATATCGATTTTCAATAATATTAGGTTTACACAGTAAGCGAGACGTGTTCTTGTTTATGCACATACTGATTGTGCACATATTAATTGTGCACACTTTAACATTGGTATATATCTATATATATATAGATCTGTACCAGAGGGGGAGTAGAAAGATGGCGGAAGAGTAAGTTTGTGTGTCTGATCGCTCCGCAATTTGTGTTAAAGTTAAGAGAGTTAAAAGTAGGAGTTTCAGTGGAAAAGTGGTGGAAGGGAGAGAAAAAAGACGAAGAACAAGGATAGAGAAGAAAAGGTAGAAAGAATAAAGAGAAGAGGAGTGTAGAAGGTAAAAAGTAAAAATCTTTTTGGCGCGGAAACAATAAAGGCATAAACCATCGGGAGTTGGAAAGAAGGCAGAAGACGACGCGAAAGGTAGAGCAGTGTACAAGGAAACCGCAAGGGGAGCGGAGGAAGGTGACACAGAGCGAAGGGAAGGAACGGGAACTAAGGAACAGAAGAGGATCGGAAGAAGGAACTGGAGGAACGAAAGGAAAGGAGAGAACCAGAAGAAGCTGCGAGAAGTAAGGATGGAAAAAGCAAAAGAAAATATGGAACAGACAAAAAAAGGAACAGTTCGCAAAGGTCGCCACAGGACGAAAATGAGGAGAAGAAAAAAAGAGCCGGAGACTCAAGCACAGAAAGTGAAGAGTCAGAGGATGAAAAAGAGAGAACGATAATTGAGGAAAGGGACTCAATAGACAAAAGGTGTCTAGCAAATATTTTGAAAGAGTGCAGGAAGATAAGAGAGGAACAAAGAGATAGATTAGAAAATTTTATGAAAGCACAGAACAAAAGCATTCTAGCAGCATTCGATTCACAAAGCAAGATATGGGAAGAAAGATGGAAGAAGGTAGAAGAGAATCGAGAAGAAGAGTGGAAGAAAATGGATAGAAGGCTGAAGGCGATAGAAGAAGAGACAAAAAAATGGGGAGAAATAAAAGAAAGTGTGGAAAGGATAGAAAAAAGGCAAAAGGAAGTGGAAGAGGAGTTAAAAAAGCTGAAAGAAGGAAAAGAAACGACAATTGAAGGAGAAAAAGAAGTAGAGGAAACGAGAGAGAAAGAGAAAAAGAAAGAGGAAGAGGCGGAGATAAAATTGATAATAGACAGAAAGCTTGAGAGGATGGAGTGGATGGAAGAGGAAATGGAAAGAGAAAGGAGAAAGAGAAATATAGTGATAACAGGACTGGTAAACAAAAAGTACAGCAAGGAAGAGGTAGAGAAATGGATAGAGGAGGAAATAAAGGTAAATGTAAAGGTAGAGAAAATATGGAAAGTGGAAGCAAAGACGGCAATGTTAAAAATTGGAGCACTGCTAGAAACATGCGATCAGAAAAACGAGCTGATGAGGAATAAGAAGATATTAGGAGAAAAGCAAATATATATAGATAATGATCTCACATACAAGGAAAGAAAGAATTTACAGGAGATATGGAAAAAAGCAAGAGAACTAAGAGAGACGGGAAAGGAAGTAAAAATAGGACGCAACAAGATCTTCGCAGAAGCAGAAACGTGGATATGGAGAGAGAGGACGCAAAAATGGTTTCGGGAGCAGAAGAAGAACGAATGGAGAAGGGAGGAAGACAAGACACAGGAGAAAAAAGGAGAGTAACAAGAAAGGTAAAACAGAGACAGTAATAATAAAAATAATTTTTTGGAATGATGCAGGTATAAGGACAATGAGAAACGAGGACTGAAAAGAGTTGAGTGGAAAAGACATTATAGGATTGACAGAGACATGGCAGGAAAAAGGAAACGAGGAGTGGATGGAAAAGAACCTAAAGGATTTTGACATAAGAGCAATACAAGCTAAGAGAGAGCATAAGAAAGGAAGAGCTAAAGGAGGACTGATGTTAGCGATAAGGAAAGGTTTGAAGGCAGAAGTGGAATGGTTCGAAGGAGAATCGAATGAAATAATGGGAATGAAAATAAGAATAAGGGAGGAAAGATGGCTTATAGCACTAGTATATATGAGAGAACAAAGAGGAAAGAACTGGGAGATTTTGGAGGAATGGATGGAAGACATGAGAGAAGAGAACATAATGATAGGAGGGGATTTCAACGCAAGAGTAGGGAAGGAAGGAGGAAGATGGATAGAGGAAGGAACAAAAGAAGAAAGGGAAAGTAAGGACGAAGTAATAAACGAAGAAGGAAGGCAAATGGTCAAATGGATAGAGGAGGAAGGATTGGGAATTGCAAATGGGTGTACGGAAGGAGATAGAGAAGGGGACTGAACGTACATAGGAGCAAGGGGAAAGACAGTGATAGATTACGTAATAACCAACGGAGAGGCAAAAGAAAGGATATTGAGACTCAACGTAAGAAACAAAATAAAATCAGACCACCTCCCAATAGAAGTGGAGATTGAAGGTGAAAGAAGGAGAGTGGAGAAGGAACAAAAAGAACCAAAAAATGAGAGAGGAAAAGATATTGTAAGATGGGATGAGGATGGAATAAGGATATATAAGGAAAGATTAAGGGGGAGCAGAGGAGGGAACTCCTGGAAAGAAATAAAGGAAAGGATTAAAGCAGCGTTACCAAGGAAGGAAGGCAAGAAAGAGAGAAAGGAAGGAAAAAGAGAAGAAAGATGGTGGGATGCAGAATGCCACGAAAACAAAATGAAAATGAAAAGAAATTTAAGGAGAGTAAGAAAAGGGGAGATAGAGATAGAGGAATGGAACAAAGAAAAAAGAGCGTATAAAGAACTGATAAGAAAAAAGAAAAGGGAGTTAACGGAAAAGTGGCTGGTGGAAATAGAGAGGGATAAGAGCATGAAGACATTCTGGAAAGAGTTGAAGATAAAGAAGGAAAGAACAACGGCGGACGAAGACATTACAAAGAAAGAATGGAGCGAACATTTCAAAAACCAATATGTTCTGACGAAGGAAGGGCAAGAGGAAAGGGTTGAACAAGAGAGGGAGGAAGAGAAAGAAGAAATGAGACAGGAAGAGGAAGGCATCAGGATGGGAGAATTATATGAGGTAATAAAAGACTTGAAGAAGAAAAAAGCACCAGGAGAGGATGGAATACAGAACGAAGCTTGGATAGAAGGGATAGAGGAGATGAAAGAACAGGTACTGGAATGCCTGAACAAGATATGGAATGGAGATAGAGTACCAGAAGAATGGAAAATTGGGAGAATTGCACCTATATTCAAAAAAGGAGATAAGAAGAAAGTGGAGAACTACAGAGGGATAACGCTAATGGACACAGGCTATAAAATATACGCGGAAATACTAAGGAGAAAATTGGAGGAGGAACTGGAGAAACATCAAGTACTGGATAGGACACAAATGGGTTTCAGAAGTAAAAAGGGCACGGCAGAAGCTATATATGTGCTAAAAGAGGTAATAGATGAAGGAATCGGAAAGGAAAGAGGGAAAGTAATAGCGTGCTTTGTAGACATGAAGGCAGCCTTCGACAAACTAAAAAGAGAAAAAATATGGGAAAGGATGGAAAAGAAAGGAGTAAGTAAGAAGCTAGTAGAAAAAATAAGGAGACTATTTATAGGAACGAAAGGGAGAGTAACGGTGAATGGAGAAGAAATAGCAACATTTGGAATAGAAGAAGGAGTGAGACAAGGGTGTCCGCTAAGCCCTACTCTATATAACATCGCGACGGCAGACTTAGAGGAAAAGCTACAAGAAGTGCAAGGAGGGGGAGTAAGAGTAGGCAAAACAAGGGTCTGCTCCATATCATATGCAGATGATATAGTGATCCTGGCGGAGGAGGAAGAAAGGATGAGAGAGATGCTAAAAAAATTCAAAGCATGGATCAGAAGCAAAGGACTCACGTTAAACGTAGGGAAAACAAAGACAATGATATTCAGGAAAGCAGGTGGGAGGAGGAAGAATATAAAATTTACGTGGGATGAAAAAGAATTGGAGATGGTGAAAGAATTTAATTACCTAGGATACGGTATGAAGGAAAATAACAGTGAGGAAGGTCACATAAGGATGGTCAAGGCAAAAGCAATGGGACTACTAGGAAGGATATGGAGTATCGGCGAGAAGAAAATAAAGAATATGTGGAGATGGAGAATGAGACTGTTTCAGGCAATGATACAAGGGATAGTAATGTACGGAGCAGAAAATTGGGGATGGAAAAAGTATAAAGAAATAGAAGGAATTCAGCTAAAATACATAAAATGGGTATTAAGACTGAACAGAACGACACCAGGACACACAATAATGGAAGAGATAGGGGCCAAGAGCATGGCATCAATAGCAGTAAAAAGAGCGATGAAATTCGAAGAAAAAACGGCAGGAAAGAAAGCAGAGGAACTAGAGAGAATATGCTGGGAAAACGGATGCAAGAAAGAAGAAATAAGATGGGAAAGAGGAGAAAGGAGAAAAACCAAGAAAGGGAAAAGAGAATGCCTGGAAAAAGTAGGTCTATCGGTTAAAGTTTGGAACAGTAAGGTGAGAGATGGACAGCAAGAATGGATGGAGGCGATAAAAAAGATAGAGGAACAAGATAGAAGGGAAAACGAGAGGAGGAGGGAGGAGTCGAGATACGCGAAAGAATTAAAAGAAATAATAGGAAAGGAAGAAGGAATATACGAGAAAAAGGAGGTTAAGGAGTCAAAAAATGGGTTAGAGGTCCTAGGAAGATTCAGGCTCGGGAATGAAATGAAAGCAAATGAATACTGGAGGAAGGAGGAGGAAAGGAAATGCAGACTATGCAGAGAAGGAGAAGAAACAATGAAACACGTGCTAAACGAATGCAGATATACTGGAAAGGCAGAAATAAACTGGAAAGAGCAGATAAAAGGTACAAAGAAAAATATATGCAGACTGAATGAGATATTATGGGTAAGAAAGAGAGAAGAAGGAAAATAGATGGAATGATGGAATGAGGTGAGGAGCCCCTAAGGAACAGTGGAAGGAGAATGTGAGGAAACCTTAAGGAAGAGTGGAACGTGGAAGGTGTGGTTACCTTAACGAGGTGACGGGCAGGATTTAAGAGGCAAACAGATAAAGATAGAAGCCAACAGAGGAAGGATAGATTTAGAAAAGCAGAAAGGAAATTCGAAGTGAGAAGAGAAATGTATAGAAGAGAGGAGAGTGATAAGATAGAAATGAAGAGGAAAATAAGAATGCTGGAGGCCAAACTGAGGGCAGAAAAGGAAAGAAGGGAGGAGATGGAGAGAAAATGGAATATATATAAAAAAGAGATGGAGGAAAGAGTGAGTACACTGGAGCGGAGAGGAGTTGAGAAAAGAAGGAGAGAGGAATGGGAGGAGGATAGAGAAGAAGGTGGACGGAGCTCAAAAAGAAGGATAAACAGTAGAAGACCATGGGCATCGGAAGAAAGAATGGAGATGATGAAAGAAAGGATGTTATTAGTTAAAAGAGGAAGAGGATGGGAAGTGGGAAGGACAATTGGAAATGTACTGGCGGAGATGGAAATAGAAGGTGATTGGAGTGAGGAAAGGTGCGGAGAAGGAGGAGATACAACGAAAGTATTGTTCGAGAAAAAAGAGGACAGAGATAGGGTATGGAAGAGGAAGGAAAGATTAAGAAAAGAAGAGAGTTTGATAGTTGACGAGTGGCTTTCGTTTGAGGAAAGGAGAGAAAGGAACAGAATGGTGGAGGATAAAAGAGAGATAGAAGAGTTGGCAAGGAGAAAAGGATTTAAGCTAGAGATGAAGGTGGAAAATAGGAAGATAAAAGTGGGAAAAGTATGGTATGAGAGAAGAGGTAAAAGCTACAAGAAAGTGAGAGGGGAAGAAAATGGAGAAGACCTGGAAGAGGAAGAGTCAGAGTAAGGGAACTAGAAAGAAGAAAGAAGAGATATACGCAAAAGAAATAAATTGAATGCAAATATAGATTTTCATTATTATATTATACATTAAGTGTAAAAAAGAAAAAAAAACAATGCGTTCAGACACACAAACACTCACACACACAAACAGACATTTACAAATGTATATTATGGTCGAAAGACTAATAAAGGCTATTATTATTATTATAGATCTGTACCAATGCTATCTGTGCACAATAAATATGTGCACAATCCTTATGTGCACAAACAAGAACATGCCATAAGCGATACCTAATTATGAATGAAATTATGAGTCTGTAGCCCGATTTCATTTTGACAGCTTTATAGTAATTAACCTCTATAGCTTAATTTATTATTAATTCATAATTAGGTATCGCTTATTGTGTAAGCCTAATATTATTGAAAATAGATATATATAATGTTCTATTTGATGCTCTAACAAAATTCAGTGGTACGGCCCATGCCATAAGATGTATGAATAATATTCAGTTTCATTAATCATGTTATCAAAAATTGAAATTATGGATTTTTCTTGATATTTCAAAAAATTGTAACTTTTTTCCCTTTGCTCGGCGAGTATTGATCAAAAAAGCATTTTGAAGGGTTTTCGAAGAAGAATACAAAAAAAATTTTTCGAATAAAAAATATTTGGCCGCAGCCTCAATATCCTTCGATGAAGGTATACTAAGAAGCAGCCAATCAGACTTTCAAAAAGGATCATAAAATAAATACTGGCACTGTTACGATATAAACAGATCTCATATCGTAACACTTCCTTTGACCTACTAACTTCTTGTTCTGTTACCTGCGTCAAAGAGAGTTTCTGATTGGATGACGTTCACAAGGCATCCGTCCGCCTTGCTCTCACGAGGACCTCTCATTCTCAGCTTATTCGTCGCACGCCCCCATAAGCGTGCGATATAAGGGATAGTTCAGTGGAGCGATTATGTCCAATAAAATTCCGGAGATTAGAAGGATTAGGGTATGATTGTAGGGTTACTCGAGTGAACAATAAAAATTAACAGACCTGTGAAATTATTTCAAGTTCTTATCCCTTTATTATAATTATTTATACAATCCAAAAATGACAAACTAAAACTAAACCCTAATTCCTCAAAGGAGTTCGGCAATTCCCGTCTTACGCCTATGTAAACGCGCCTTAAGGTTCAAGAAAATGCGGAAGCGCGGAGAGTCTACTTAACTAATGATTATATCCCGGGATCCTTCTTCTGAAATACACTAAAGCCCCTTTGCAGAAATGATGACACGTTAACCCCCTATTGGGGACACCGCAGTAGAGAATCACGAAGTGTGATGATACCCGTTATTACTTATTTGTGTAAGCGTGGATATATAAGAGCCTGTCTCGCGGCGTGAAGTATAAACTAGACTGTCTAAACGTTAACTACTATAATTTAGACCAAGCGCGACCCTAATACTATGTCCCTATGTGAACGCGCCTTGATGTCGGAGAGGCGGCGCAGCACCGTCGTATAGTCGTATATGTCGCGGGTGGCGCGCGACCTTCTATGTAGAGCTATAGTCGCAGGCAAAAGCAGCTGAACAGCCGTCTCGCTCCCCGCGGCAGCCGAACGACGACGCTGGACACCCGGGTGGCACGAGGAGGGTGTTGTCCGAGAGAACGGAAGGAGGTGGAAAAACGCGAGATATTCGATACCTGGTTGAGCGGATCTCTACGGCGAAGATGTCTCCGATGTCAGTTAAGTGCCTCCTTATTGATGGTTATTTATTAGTTTAAAATCCCAACAAGAAGGGCTGAGTACTCTGTGTGATGTTGTTTTTCCTTTGATTTCTTCTAGTTACAGCAGAGAGGAAACCTGAAGGTGCGGGTCAAGGCCAGAGGACTCCTTCCACCCAGTGTAATGCTTCAGTTGTAGTGTATTTGTATTTATGCGCCTACATATGTGTATGCATAGTGAGGCATACTGCTGTGTTTATATATATATATATATATATATATATATATATATATATATATATATATATATATATATATATATATATAATGTGAGTGTGTATATATGCATCTAGATCCTAATCCACTTGATGCTTCACTGCACTTTGTGTTTAAAACCTGTGTGGCTCCATCGGATCAGGCTGCGTTACTAGGATGTTCCCATGTGCTCCGCTGTCGTGCTACACTCACCAGTATCTGCGGAGGGGATGATGCTAGGTGTCGATTAAGGAAAGGCGAAGGGTTGACTGGAACTCCTTCGAGCTTCGACTCTTGTCGAATAATCTGAACTCATATAAGGCGAGGAAAGAGAAGGTACAAGGGGAAGCAGGACAGTTGAGGATGTCACCTGGCCTTCGTCCACCACTACAGGGAGCAAGACCGCAATTCCCTGCTTATTGCAGGGAGGGGAGTCCAAAAAAAAAAAAAAGCTGGATATTAATTGTATGCGTACAAGCGGCTAACATCAGTTCACGAGTACATACGCACTTATGAGTACATGCATGGTATACCTCTCACTGATGGTATATGTATGTAATGACTATTTTAATATGCGACTTAGAGCTGAGGCTTATTTGACGTACATACAAGGTATTATATTGATAAGCGAGATATCGATATTTATGATGAACTTTATATATAATAATAAAAAGTAAAAGAAAAGTAAAAAAAGAAAAAAAAGAAATCAATGCGCTTATGCCGGGTAGATTATCCTAAATCTTATTTGTTTACTTATTATCCTATTGATTCTAGGGGTGCAACTAGAGAAGAGGAAAAAAAGGAGACGTAGAGAGGGTTCCGTCACAATCTCCCCAGCGACCTACTCGAAGGAGCTTCTACTACCAAAAATGATCTGGTGGAGGTGCTTCCCCTGTCGAATAGCACTACCGAGTTCAATGAATCGCCTTTGGTATTTGGTGCGAGCCCTGGAATGGAACAACTAACAGCCTTATATTATTTAACCAGCTGACGGATGAGACTAGGAACCAACAACTCTGATCTGAGGACTAGTTAGTTATTCTCACTTCAAGGACTCGGGATTCCTCAATAAAACCCCTTTTATTGCGGCAAGGGTAACACTCGCGGCCTACACACATACACAAATTTCTACCGCGCGCTAATTCACAACTTTGTTCGGAGAACTCTATACATTAAAGAAACAATAATATGATACGAAAGGCAACTTACTTTGTATAAATGGTGAATCACTCTAGTGCTGTTTCTCTACTGTGGTTGTAAATTATTTGATTATTATTGTTGATAGTCCGAGTTCGATAGGATCTGTATGCGATTTGTATTTGAGTGTAGTAATATTCGCAGTATTATAATGCGTTATACTATGATGGAATTATTGAAACAAAACTGATGATCCGGGTTTTTTTTGATAATGTAGAAACATGTGCGATAAAAAGAAAACTGTAAAAAAATAATTTTGGCCACTGCGACTCTTTCAACATATATATAAAAACTGATTCTAGTAGACTTCGCTTAGTCTAAGCGTGAAGGCTGCTAATTTCTTACTGCCGAGTTGGCGTGGCATCGTCGAGCTGCGCGTCGCCTTCCCCCCTAATTGTGCTCGCTTTCTCTCTCGCACCCACGCACCATATGCCCCTTGACGACAATGTCGCACCGCTGTGCAACGCTTATCGCCGCTAAGGGGTGTCTTATTACTCGGCGCGTGTAGGAATGCGCTTTTCGGCTACGAGGGGAGAGTGCTGCGTGGACGCAACTTGTTGCAGCTTTGGGCGATAAGCTCTTAACTAGAATCGCGTATACAAATTTTAAAATTTTACTGCGGGGAAAATATACGTTCCAATGAAAATCATTGTATTCATTATAATTTTAACCAATTAAAGAAAAAAAGGTAAAGCCAAAAAGTTGTCACGTAACAGGCACATTCTACAGAAAAAATGCAAACTTTTTGCCAATCAATGTTCTATACAAAAAGTTTCAAGATTTTGAGTTAAAAAATAAATAAACTTGGGTTTAACCAAAAATTGCAAAAAAAATTGAATTTTCAATCTTGTATAACTTTTTTATTTTTGCAAATATCGACCTAAAATTTGAGGAACATTTATTTTTCATAAAAAACTAAAAGAAAACGAGTTTTGAGCGATTTTAAAATTTTGAGCTGCTGACTTCACCTGAAATATCCCATATATATATATACACACTCAATTTAACGCCCTCTTTCACCCCCTGCATGATACTTTCATGAAAATTAAAAAATGCATATTGTTGGTGTTTAATTTAACATATTAGAATATATGCTTTTCATACTATGTGTACGGATTTCTATTAGTTACTTGATTAGCCGTTTTATAGATGTCGCGTCAGTACTTTTCGTTCTGTCACTAACCGTCTTTTGTAAGTCAATCTGCCTCTGGCCTTCTTAGGGTGCACATCTAAATAAATCTGTTTTTATATAATTTGTGTTACGTTTCCTTTTTTACCTTAAGCTGCCCTCACAGGTTATGGGCCCTAAGTTTGCGGAGTACGCGACGCGCAAATTCGATTAATAATCGGGATATTAAATCCGAAAAAGAAAGTCGACAAAGCAAAGTGTATGCGAAGCTAGTGCAAGCCATAAAATGGCGAACAACTCGAACCTAACGTATACGACGCGAATCGAAACGCTAACGCGAGAATTACGACACCTGGAGAATACAGACCGAGGCGCTCTTCGTGAGGAATGACATGAAGCAATACTTATCAGGGGACAGTCAGATGCCACTGGCAACCGCAGAAGGAACAGGAAAGGCAGTGGCAGAGAAAGCCTTCAAAGACTGGATGGGCGCAGATCGCAAGGCAAAGGCGGACCTTATCCTGACAATAAGCCCCTCCGAATTAAAACAAATAAAAGAATGCGCAACATCCCACGCCGTTTGGGCGAAGTTGGAGTCCATATACGCTTCAAAGAGACCCACGCGTAAGGCCACGCTTCTCAAAAAGCTGACTCAACATAAAATGGCGGAGAGCGATGACGTAAGGGAGCACCTCACCGGATTTTTCGACGCAGTCGATAAGCTGCATTCCATGGACGTCGAGATCAACGGAGACCTCCTGACCATCATACTTCTATACAGTCTACCCACCAGCTTTGAGAATTTTCGAGTCGCTATCGAATCTCGCGACGCACTTCCGGACGTCGAGAATGTCAAGATCAAGATCACAGAAGAACACAACGCCAGGCGGCGAAAGGGAGAAGCTGACAGCCCAGCAGCCATGTTCACTAATACGAGAAAGAATTCTTCGAATTCGCAGAAGCGCGACGCCGCTAAGTCAAACTGGTCAAAAGCGAACGGACAAAGTCAATCGCGAGGTGGATCTTACGAAAATAAAGAAGTTAAACCGAAAAAGAAATTCAAGTGTAACTTCTTCGGCAGAAAAGGCCATAAGGAGTCGGAATGTCGATAGAAGAAAAACGTGAGAGGAAACTCGACGAGCAACGCGTAAGCTTCTCACTGTTTCATGGCGGAAGGAACGACGCGGAATGCCGATGACAGGTGGTGCATCGATAGCGGTTGTACCGCGCACATTTGCAATGATAAAGATGGTATATCTAATATCGCCGCCACCAACAGCGAAGTTCGACTAGCAAGCCACACTACGACGCCCGTAATAGCGAAAGGCGACGTGAGCCTAAAGATCCTCGACGATAAAAACACAACCATGATGCTCAAGGACGCGCTTTACGCATCGGACCTACGGACGAACTTAATATCAGTGGCCAAAGTCGTCGACAATGACTACAGGGTAACATTCACCAAAGAGGAAGCAGTGATCGAAGATCGATCCGCGGCAGTGCCGTCGTTCATGCCAACCGTGTCGGAAACTTGTTTTATTTATGCAAAGACTCGAGACACTCATACGCCGCGTCCGCGGTCACTAATTCCAAGAAGGCGATGGAAACCTGGCACGCCCGACTGGGTCATCTAAATGCGAAAGACCTAACCTCAATGCTAAAGAGTGAGCACGTAACCGGCCTACATTTTAAAGAGGACTCAGACTTAAGCAAGTGCTTCGAGTGTTTAGCCGGAAAGATCACGAGCACACCCTTCCAGAAACGCACAAGCTTCTCGAGCGAACCATTGGAGCTCGTCCATACGGACGTATGCGGACCGATGAGACAAGCATCAATCGGCGGCTTGTGATACTTTTGTTACATTTATCCACTATTACAGGTCTTGGTACCAAGTATATTTTATGCAAAATAAAAGCGAAGCGTTTGATAAATTCGTCGAATTTAAAAACATGGTCGAGACACAGACCGGGCGAAAAATAAAGGCACTCCAATCAGACAACGGACGCGAATTTTGTAACACGAAAATCGACCTATTCTTCAAGAGCCATGGCATCACTCGTCGCCTCACCGTACCACACACTTCGCAGCAAAATGGCAAGGTCGAAAGGATGAATAGAACGCTAGTCGAGTCAGCTCGTTGCATGCTCCTAGGTTCAAATTTACCCACAAAATTCTGGGCAGAAGTTATAGTTAAGGCAAGTCATGTGAGAAATCGTTGCACGACAAAGTCAATCTCGAAGGGCACACCCTACGAACTGTGGAAGGGGAGTCGACCCAATATTTCGTACATGCGCACGTTCGGCGAGAAAGTTTTCAATCTCGATAAGACTCCGAACAAGGGGAAATTTCAACCTCGAGGAATCGAAGGAAATTTTGTTGGTTATGCAGACGAGTGCAAGGTATACCGTGTGTGGGTGCCCAAGGACCGAAAAATAGTTGTCTCAAGAGACGTGAAATTTCTTGGACTAAAAGAACCTGAATGTACTCACGAAGACTTCAGCCCAGTGATGCCAGCCTAGCAAGCAAGTTTCAATAAAACTCGCGAGATCAAGCAAATAATTGAGCCCAAATCAACCAACCAAACAATCGATGTACATCATAGCGACATCAAGGAAACTTCAAGCAGCGACGACGGGCTTCAACGTTTTGAAGAATAAGATAACGCGGATATTTCATGCTGCTTCGAAGAGCCATTTCGCGGCTTTCCAAGGCAAATTAACTCGGATTCCTCGATCGAAGACGAGCCCTTTCGCGGTTTCGAGAGAACAGAAGTTGGCGAACACGGAAACCCCCTACTGCAATTAGCAGACAACTTTAGCAGCGACGACGAATTCTACGACGCCGAAGCGGCTATGAGCACGGCAGTGGTTTCTTTCAAGGATGCGACGAGCGGTGTCGATCGCGATGAATGGATCAGCGCCATCCGTGAAGAGATTCGCTGTTTAATATCGAATGAAACTTGGGAGATCGTGGAGAAGCCCCCAGACGCTAAAGTAATAGGTTGCAGAATCGTGATACGCAACAAATATAATCCCGACGGCACCCTCAACCGAAGAAAAGCAAGAGTGGTGGCACAGGGATTCTCGCAATGACCCGGGGTTGATTTTATCGACACGTTCGCCCCAGTCACTAGAATGGACTCTCTCCGGTTGCTCTTGGTGCTGTCAGCGAAGCTCAGCTTGAAAGTGTCAACTGAACGTCACGACGGCCTATTTGAACGGTGACATAGGCGCCACAATGTACACGAGGCCGCCTGAACTCTTAGTCGAGACACTAAGTCATATAGCGCAATTCGACGCAGACGTGCGTGTCGCAAGCCGTGCCGCTGACATGATCAATGACACGGGGAATAAAGTTTGCAAGCTTCGAAAAGCTCTACGGACTCCGCCAGTCGGGCAGACAGTAGGCCAGTCAATAGAGGTTTTTATCGTGACATAAAAATCAGGAGGAAACGAAGTGTACCACCACTTTAGTAGCAATGTTGGCTATTATTCTGCACTGTTTTAAACTTCCAACTCGCTTCGACAAATTTTTTATAAACAATTTATTGCAAAAAAAACATGTTTTTTTCGTTTTTCACGAATAAAATGAAAACTAATAATTTGATCTTGATGGTACAGCGAGATGAATTGTAAAGAAGAAAAAGACGAACAAAATGAGAGATCAACCGACTCGTTCGGATTATTAGTAAAGGAGAAAAATCGAAAAAACTGCAAAAATGAGCGTTTTTTCAAAAATTCATATCTCCGCCATTTTTCAAGTTGTAGCGTAACTCTTCCGCGAAATTATAGCTATTGATATGTACTTTATGTGTGCAAAAACCAGGCTATTATTAGTTTTTGCGTAATTCCGATTTGAATATTTTGAGGTACGATCTTTAAGCGCGTCTGTATGCGTTACTGTATGGTCCGATTTCATTTTTGAAAAAAGATTTGGAAACTAGAAGAAAAATGTAACAAAATGTATATCTTCGTTTTACGTTTAAATAGTGCTACATGAGTTAAAAACGCGTTCAAACATACGCAAAAATGGCCGAGCGCGTGAAAGTGGTCGAGCGGTGGGAGCCAAGCGGCGGGTGAGCGGCGAGCGAGCGGCGGGCGAGGGGAAGCGGATGGAATCGTGCTGTGCGCTCCGCTTTACTCTTTATTTTTTATTATCTCAGCAACTAAAACAGCTATTTTCTTTATCTTTTTTTTTATTTTGGGGTAGTAGATCCTGGTGAAGCTATTTTTTCACTTGAATTCCACGTGAACCCGATGGGAAAGCAGCTGTTTGGCATTTTTCACATTTTTTCTGCCTATCGATGGGAAAAGGTATATACATAGTTATAGGCGTTTCAACCTCTGACCATCTTTCTGAATTAGTCATCCCCTCCACCGTGTCCCCTCTTTACTATACTTTGTAATAGAGATTAAAACAGAGAAAGCGACGCCAACGGTCCTTTTCGACCGTTCATATATTGTACAGACTTCCTTGCTGCCACAAGTATTATAGCGTCTCTTTCCATAAATACGTTTATTTTATAATTATTATAATTATTGTATTATATATATATATAAGATCATATGAACATGGACTTATACTGACAGCAATGTATAAGACCACGTGACCCGTCTGCGTAAGTGTAATACCGTTTATACAAGTGTCTGCACAAGTCTTGCGTGACTAAAGAAATAATCTCTCTATTTATGCTGACGTCTGCATAAGTCGGTCTCTGTCTGCATAAGTCTATTTCAATTCCGGAAAGTGTCTGCATTACTAGCGTTTCACATATTTATATGTATATAATATTTTTATTTTAACTTAAATAATTAATTATTTAGTTATTTCGATCTTAGTTTTATATTATAACTAATATCATAATTTGTGAATATAGTGCTAAATTTAGTATCAAAAAAATTTTTCAAGTACTCAAGAAAATACAGTGTTAGTGTACAAGGTGATTTTTATATTGATTTTCGGTTATAAAATGCGTCATATTGTCCACGCGATTGAATTGCAAAAATATTTATGCTTATTACTATACAGTATATTTGCAGTATACTTTACAGTATTGTTGCAACCCTAAATTTATCACTAATTATTCTCATTTAAATAACTGATATGTTCTTTCATACATCTATGAAGTTCGTTTATATGTCAACGCGGTGGCCTTATCAGATTCGATAACAAAAATAGTCCGCCAAGTTTATATTGCTCGATCTCGAAAGAGTTTGATTTGTCAGATATAACTTTTGGAAGCCAAATATCTACTATCTGCATACAAATTTAATTGGAATGAATAAATTTTTCAATTAAAAATAAATTCTAAACTTATAAAGAATATTGTTTGAAAAGCATTCATTCGAAATATATTTTTTAAGGATTTATACATATATTGTTGCCAGTTTTAAAAAAGTCTGTCAAATATTTACCATATTTTGGAAAACATATTTATACAAATAGCATATAATTTTCACTCTTCAATTCATTTAATCGTAACGGCTTTGTCGCCAGGACTAATATTCAATTTCTAAATATAATGCGAAATCTTAAAATCTTTTTTCGAATTTCGGATTCTCGAAGTACTAGAGAAATGGAATCTACGCATGATACCGGAGAAGCTTCTACGTCTGCAAATGTTAGGTAATACAAATATTTCATTAATAATTAGATAAATACTTATTTTCTATTTCTATATGTATATCTGGCTTTTATATAATAAATCTTTTTATTTAGGATGATGAAAATGCAGAAGATAGTGAAGACAATCAAATGTGGGAAGAAGTGTCCGAAAATTGTTTACTTTGCGATATGCCCATGGAACCCTCCACGTCATGTGTTATAAAAGAAAGAGGTATAATATCTTTGATTAAAGCTAGCGAGAAGCGGAAAGACAAAAAAGATAGAATATTGCGCAATTTAAAGGACATAAGTGTACATAGAACTTGCCAAGTTATGTGCTGTAGGGAATCGAATATTAAAATGGCTTTAAAGGCGTCGGTAGAATCATGGCGAAATTATAGAAAGAGACGGCAGGATGGACGTGATTTTGATTTTTCGATGAATTGTTTTATTTGTTCTACTAGCACTTTCAAATCCAAGCAAAAATGCTGTCGTGTATCAAAACAAAGTACAATCGATAATATTTTTGCCCTATTAACAGTTTATCCGAAACCAGAAATAAACAAAATAATAGCTGCGCGTTTCTGCAACCTGCGTAGTCAAGATGACAGTCATTATATTGATAATAATGTATCCTACCATTTAAAATGTTTAACCCAGTTTTATAAATATTGTAACGTGGTGCACTTCTCGCATCACGTTGAACGGCGCATACGGCTACTCGGGCGAGGCAGACACTACACCGACACCGAGCTACGTGCGCACGCACGCACACATAGCTCATTCGGTGTTCTCTTTCTGTCGAGGTACTTGCCGGGCGAGCAGACGACGCGCACGCCACACTCACCGCCCCGGTAGTCCTGGCCGACGACGACATTGCCCCAGAAGAGAGAGAGAGAAAACAGGCCAAGAGGCAGCAGGACGGAGGCCGAGACTCATGCCCGTACGCTCACAGACGACGCACACGGTCGAATAAAACTGTGCGCCGGGTGTGAGCGTGCCCATGTGCTCTCGACGCCCATGTTATGCCTGCGCGGCATCGTACAGCTACGACGGCGACGATGGCGGGCGTGAAGTCGGAGACAGCGGTCGACGACACACACATACACGCACGCACGCACGCACGCATGCACGCACGCACACACACACACAGCAATACGAACACTGACACTGACACCGCGGCGTTAATAAAGCCACACACGACACACGATACGAAACAGGAGCGGCACAGGGCTGTCCGACGGCCACGAGACCGGCAGCTACACGTGCACTAGAGCAGCGCGAGAGAACGAGAATGCGCACCCGTGCTGCGCATAGCCGCGAACGAGAGCGAGGGAGAGAGAGAGACGCGGCGCGCAGCAGCCGGCGCACATTGAATGATCTTCGGATGAAACAGGGCGAGACTGTGGGAGACTTCCGGGACAGGCTTAATATCCTGCTCATGGGCGCAGAGAGCGCCCTTAGAGAATATAAGGATGATGCTTACCACGAAGCGATGATGGTACCCATGAAGGGAGCTGCTGTAGATATTTTTATTAGGGGTTTGCCCGGTAATATAAGTGCTGCAGTAGATGCATGACACCCTGCAGACTTGGACGCAGCCTTCAAGGAAGCGGTGCGTATCGAGGCCAGGATACGTTCAAGGATCCTTCCCGATTTTCGTCAATCCAGCCAGTTATCCCGATATGGAGAGAACGATGAACTCTCCGCAAATGTAAGAAGGCCTAATTATAACGAGAGTCGACCTCGTTATCCGGGATATCAACAGTATCCAGCGCCTGGAGGCCAGTTTTCACAACAGTTCCCATCGACTGATAACGGACCTGCTTTCGTAGGATATATGGAGCCCCAAGAAGGAGAACAACCTCAAGTGTATTATGAAGATGGGTTGGAATACCCCGAACTCGAGATGATGTTGCCTGAATCGCCCTTCGTAGGATACATGGTGCCCGGCCAACCGGATGGACAGGGAGGAAGAGGCTACAATCAGTCTAGGGGAGGATATCAACGTTCTAATCGAGGATTTCCTCCTCGTAGGAGTGGCCCTAGTTCATATCAAGGAGGGCGAGGTGGAACCAACTCATATCAAGGAGGCCGAGGTGGTCCCACTTATGCTTATCAGGGTGGAGGAAACCGACCAGGAAACATTGCCAATCCAAGGCTTTATGACCCCAATGGCCCACCTGCGTTTCACCCTCATCCGCCGTACCCTGTTCCTTCGACCAGTCAATCTGCGTATGCGCCCACAAATTCTCAATCAACGGTTCCTTTAAACTCGCAGGGGGCTCGTCCCGAGGTGAAGGAGGCGAGCCCTATCACTCAACAAGTGTCGACAACGGGATCATCGAACCCTGCACTCCGACCACAAGAGACAACAATGGGGAATCGAGTTTACCTCACACAAATCTCCCGACGTGCCGGATTGCGTCCTGTGGGCCTGCTGGAAACCACGACGGGAGGGAAGATGACCCAACAGTAATCAGGGTACGCGTGCCCGAAGGTCGTCGACCGTGGCTCCATTTTATGGTCGACAACGGAGCCGCAGTTAACGTTATCAAAATTGGTGCCTTGCGCCAGGATATTTTAGTAGATACTGATCGAGCGACTCCACTCATCGGTATCAATGATCAGTCCGTCAACACCTATGGTACAACTATCGTTAACTTACGAGACAGACCTATCACGTTCATAGTAGCACAGAACAACTTCCCTATTGAACAAGACGGGATCCTGGGGCGTGATTACATCAAGCAAGAGCAGGCAGTTATATCGTATCACTATAATACGTTGATGATAAGCGGAGATGTCATGCACCCTATCCCTTTTATCAACCCCCATACGGGCCGGAGTATAGGCGAAGAGGCTGATACCAAGATTATCGGATCCAGTGAGGGACATCATATAGTGGAGAAGGAAAATGTAGAGGAGGAAACGTTGAGTATCCTCACGAGAAACATCCTACTCGGGGAAGATGCTCCGTCGAACACAATTCAAGAATCGACATACACTCCTCCATCTCCTGCTAAAATTATGTATACGATCCCTCGTCGGTCTCGGAAAATCATTCAATTAGAAGCTGTAAATAAAGATCTATCTGAAGGATACTTGCCTCGGATAGATGTTGGTTATGAGGATGTATACCTCGGCGAAGGTATCGTCAAGGTCCAGGAGAACGGATTTTGTCATGTGATGGCCATTAATACCCGAAATGAAGACGTTTCCATCGAAGTTGATGCCAAGGAACTCATTCCTTTTGAATATGCTGCATTGGAATTTGAGCCCGGAGCCGAAGAGGACATTCCCGTAAAAGCAGATAATCCCGTAGTAGACCGAGATGCTCGCGTGCGAATACTGCGCGACATCATTCAGATGAAACATCTCAATGATGAAGAAAAGGGAAGCGTGGAGAAACTTCTTGAGGACTTTCCGCATATCTTTCTACTGCCTGGGGATCCGCTTCCGTGCACTAATGCAGAACATCGTATTCCCTTGGAAAACAATTTACCTGTAAATACAAAGCAATACCGACATCCTTTAGTACATAAGGATTTTATCGAAAAAGATATCCAGAAAAAGCTTAAGGAAGGAATTATTGTACCGTCGAACAGTCCGAGTAATTCGCCAATTTGGATCGTTCCGAAGAAACTAGATGCTCAGGGAAATCTACGTTGGAGAATGGTAGTCGACTTTCGTGAATTAAACCAACAAACCATAGGGGACGCATACCCCCTCCCGAACATTACAGACATTCTCGACCAACTCGGTGGGGCAATGTACTTTTCCATCTTCGATCTTGCCTCTGGTTTTCACCAGATCAAAATGGCTCCCAAAGACCAATGGAAGACAGCGTTCTCGACTCCGGGAGGTCACTACGAATACAAAAGGATGCCTATGGGACTTAAAAATGCCCCTGTAACATTTCAGCGTCTCATGGACCAAATTAAGAGGGGGCTTGATTGCAAGGAAACCCTCGTATACATGGACGATGTTATCATCCATGCCCGAACCCTCGCAGACCATGATAAAAGAGTGAGACAATTCTTTTCCCGTCTCGCCTATACTAATCTCGTCCTGCAACCTGAAAAGGTTCATTTCTTGCGTAAAGAGGTTGCGTTCCTAGGCCATATAATCAGTGAACGTGGAGTTGAACCAGATCCGGAAAAGGTAAAGGCGGTGAGGCAATTTCCTCAGCCGAAGGGCGTGCGAAATACCAGAGAATTTTTAGGTCTCACGGGTTATTAAACGTGGCGAGTCGCGACGCCTGGAGCCACCGCGTTGCAGCGAGGGCAGCACGTCGCGGATCTCTTGCGCGAGCGCCGCGTTACCGACGCTGGAAAATAGTATGAGTGCGAGAGAGAGAGAGAGCGACCGAAGAATGATGTAGGGGGGGAAGAGAAAACGTGGACAATACGAAGGTGTGAAAAGGAAATTAATTTATTGGGTAGAGTGGAAAAACCAATTAAGAGAGAAAGATCGGTATAACGTGTGCGACGAAGAGTGTAAAGTCTTGTATTATATTTATATAGCACGAGTTCAATTGAGATAATTATTGTACTTATTTGCGTATTCAGTAAACCCGCGTAAACGATATCGAAAGAAAGAAAGATCGAATTTTATTGTTTTATAATAATAATAATAATAAAGAATTAGATATTGAGCCAAGTCGAGACGAAAAAGAGAGATTGAAGCAAGTGTATAACTGAGGAAATAAAAGGAAATTAATACATTATTCAGGAATTTGATTTCTCCTAAATCCTTCCCTCCAATATTATTCAGGTAAGACTTTATGTTACTATTTTAATTAAACACGTATACACATACAACCAGATTATTCGGAAATATATAGATATAACTATATGTAGATAACTATACATTATTTTTGATTAAATTTTATTCATTCTTATTATCCCCGGAAGTAATAATTATCTGCGTTGGGAATCGATTAAATTCAATATTTGGGAAAAGGGTTATTTTAATCAAAGAGCCTTCATAAAGCATTCCAAATAAGGATAAATAATTATGGAAAATTATATTGTAATTAATCCGAGCCACGAAATCTTTATCTGAAAACTAAACTCTCTTGGAAAAACGCATTACGGGATATCATTAAAGTCAAAGTTTTTTCTTATACACGTTTCGTTCAACAATTAACATTTTATATTTTTAACGTAAGAATTATCAATTATTTATTTATTTATTTAGTATTATTAATAATCTAGTGATTGTCTTAATAAACAAATTTAAACCTTATAAAACTGTCGCTAGTAGAAATATCCTTATTGTTTTGAGGGATTAATAAATTTTAAGTATATTAAGAATTGTCACTATTTCCTTAATCTATTGTGATACAAATCGTAAACACGCTTTTAAGGGGTTTTCCTTAATGATATGAAGACTGAGTTACCCTATATAATTGTTAATTCGGATCTATTAGTGTTCTTATATCTCCAATTATTGTATCATCTAACTTTAGGCTTCTAGAAAACCCAAGGATTGAGCCCGTTACCCTAATAGTTTATAGTCTTCCCAACTAAATGTAACATTATTTTCTACAAAGAGAAATTATTTCAACTAGAGCATTTATTTAGAATCTTTATAGTAATTTTGACCTAATACTACTTGACACATACGCACACACATATACATATATATATATATATATATATATATATATATATATATATATGGAACGTGACTTATGCAGACACTTTCTGAACTGGTGCGAGACTTATGCTGACTTTGCGGTACTTATGCGGACGTCCGCATAATTTTTACGTGTTAATTTTACATAAATATTAACACGCGATGTCAACATAAGTCCTGTTTCATATATATATATATATATATATATATATATATATATATATATATATATATATATATATATATATATATATATATATATATATATGTACTTCCAATTATTATGATAACGACATTTTTTTGATGTCTAAACCCTTATCTATTTTACCATATTAATATTAACGTTAGATACATGTTGTTTAGTATGAGAATTTGAACGGAGTATAATTTTCATTAGACTCTATCTTTATTTTGGTGACATTGAGGTGAGAAATAGAGGTAAGGAATGAGAGACGTCCTTGGGCGACGACCGAATTTTATTATTGTTACGGAGAGGTATTTCTAACCTCTCTCGTAACAAAGTTACTTATATATACCACGGTAGGTAAAAATGTTAAGATCTTTTAAGTACATTATAAATTTATATGCATTTTTATCCTATCCCCTTTAGAAAAAAGTCGTATCCAGGGAAAACATTTTTAGTGAAAGTTAATCCTGATTTTAAATATATTGTATAATAGAATATAAATGGTCAATTAAAAGTTGAAGCCAGCGTAATTATTTATAGTGGACTTATATAAATAAACATTGTTTGCGAATTCAAACAAAAATTGAGTTTTCTACATTTAAGTATCTCACCAGTGAGCTACCTACCAATCGTCACGGTCGGGCCCGCCAAGAATGTATGGGACATCATAGGACCACCCCTTGCTAGAGCATCTCTAGACTTCTGTTGTTATAGAATTTTTTTCAATAGGATGTAATGTTAATTATGTGATGGTATTATATAAGCTTTGACTTTTTGTAAATATTTGAAAAAATTTTTATGAATTTTATAAAATAAAAAGGTGACGTTGTAGAATATAGTTATATATAATTAGAATAATTTTCGCCCACGCGTATGTAAAGTGAGTATCTGTCCTATAGTTTTGTAGAAGTACTGTAAGTGAAATTTTACATCCAATTAATACAAAAGGTTTTATGTCGGTACTTGACTACAATAAATTGATTTCAGTACTTTCTTGTGTTTAATTTGTATAGAAGGATGAACCAATTTGAATAAATTTCTGAGAGCAGTCATATAGTAATGGTTTCGGAGAGCTTTTTACATTACTTGACTATTAAAAATAGATTTCACAACTTTCATGTGTTTGATTTACGGTGAACAATGTGAATGTAGTTACATATAATTGGTTGAGCATACATTAACTCAAAGAAGTAAAAGACTATTCCCCTAGTATTTATTTGATTTCTTTTAAACAATTATAATATTATTATTTCATAGATTATACAAAAAAAGCGTCTATACTTGCCTTATTTTATACTTTCGTAGAAAGTTTTATTACCTACTATATTTTATTAAATATTATGTAAAGTCATGAAAAAAATTAAAATTATTGCATTTGTAGAGAGTTTATTTCCACTAGGGATTGTAGAAAGTTTTATTATTTCTACTTTAATTTAGATACATTTAGAAATCAAATATTATTTTGAGAAAAAAATGTTAATGCTTTCTTTTTATAAGAGAAAACATTTTTCAATGATTCTACAGGTCTTTCAAAATACATTATTCTGACAACAGTAGCACATTTGTTTCGAAGAGTTGTTCGTGTTACTAGACTATTGATAATTGATTTCACAAATTTTGATTGTTTAATTGGCATTGATTATTATTTTACAGATTGTACAGAAAATACTTATACTTGCCTTATTTTATACTTTCGTAGAAAGTTTTATAACAATACTATTTGTTTTACTGATTGTTTAAAAAAAATATTTAGCTTCTCATTATAGTTTGTGGTACAGAGTGTGGCAGATGTTGAGAGAGTACTGAGAAGGAGGGTGAGAGCGAATAAGAGAAGGGAGAGAAGGATATGGACAATAATTACATTGCATGCAATTGCCTAAGCCTTTACTTTTTTGTAAAATTCTTTTAGAGCGATTTCACAACTTTTCAAGAGTAAAAGAAAAAAGTCATACTTTCAAGAAATACATACCGAGCGGGGGGTGGGGCTAGATTATAAAGAAAAAATTCTATACTTGCCTTATTTTATACTTTAGTAGAAAGTTTTATATTAAAACATAATAAAGCATAATTATTTGCATAGATATGGAAAAATTCAGAATTATTTGAAACTATTTAAAATTGTTTGATACTGTTCGAAACTGTTACAAACTCTATTATAATTAGAAAAAATGTGTCCAAAATCCTACATTTCGTAACATTTACAAATAGTTCTAAACAGTTCTGAAAAATTTTAAATAATTTTTAAGAATTATTAACTGTTATTAACATTTATAATTTACGACAGAGAAAGTCTAAAAATAAATATAGAAAACACAATTTTTACGGATTTTTAGAAATTTTATGAAATGTACAAAAGTGTTCGAAAATGTAAAGAAAGTGCATATAAATAAGTGTAAAAGGATGTATAAAATATATGTCCGAAATTCAGTATTAAACTGCTTACATTTTACATTAAAACATAAACATAATTAATTTTTAAGGATTCTTATTATTCTATAGATTATACAGATTATAGTTTGTAATAGTGTCAAACAGTTTCGAACGCAGTTTATTATTATAAATTTGAGTGAAATAAAGATTGTAAATTGCAGTAAATATTTCAAATTCTTGGGTACCCATTTCAATGTAAATAAATATTTAATAGTTATTATAAAGAATGTTCATAACAGTTATAAACAATTAGTAACGTCCGTAATCCTACATTTTATAACTATTTTTAACAGTTTAAACTTTTTTTAACAGTTTTTAACTTTTCTAAACAAACATATTTCTGTTACCAATATCAAATACCAATAAAAATAGCTATTTTGTAACTTTCACTACAAAAAATCCATTTTCACTAGAAATTGTAGTCATTTTCATGAAAATATGAATCTGTCCCATAGTTACTATAGAAAAAATTTTTGGTACATAATTTTTCTCTGTGTATATATAGGGATAAATGTAGAATATGTTGAGCAATCCAAACTCCAGAATATATGTTACCAAACCAGTAGCGGTATGGCCAAATGCTAAATAAAAATGTTTATAGCAGCAATACTTCACATGACTTATAAATTGATTGCAGTGCATAAGTGTTTCACATTCAGTAAATAAAATGTCAATTTTATCATAGTGAGAGCAGTCGATGTTTAATGCTACTATAGCTTTCCTGTATTAACAAAGGTTCTATTTTAATAATTAATCCGTTTATAAAACTCATTTGTTCTAACACATCACACTAGAACATTATTTTGTTTGTGATAAAACACAAAACATTGAAAGTTATATTGTATATTTATATCCCGTGTCATACAGTAATGTTATCTTGTATGCAAAATTTCATTATGATGTTTACGAATCTCATAACATGTAATTATTTATTAAAACACACTTGTTCGATTCTCAAAATAATTGAAACTGATTTTTAATATTTAAAATTTGATTATAAACACTTCATGTAACATGTCATACCAGTACGATATTTTAATAATTATTACGTAAACCACTGAAAATTACATTGTATATATTTATATCCTGTGTCATTCATCAATATTATCTTCTATGCAAAATTTCACTTATTATGATGTTCTTAATACATGCTTGTTTGATTCTCAAAACATCTGAAACTGATTTTTGATATTTAAAATTTGGTAATAAACACTTCATGTAACATGTCATACCAGTACGATATTTTATTATTACATAGAACACTGAAAATTATATTGTATGTATAAGTATTTATATCTCGTGTCATTCATCAATATTATCTTCTATGCAAAACTTTACTTATTATAATGTTAATGGGTCTCATAACATGTAATTATTTTTTAAGACACGCTTGTTCGATTCTCAAAACATTTGAAACTGATTTTTGATATTTAAAATTTGGTAATAAACACTCCATGTAACATGTCATACCAGTACGATTTTTTATTTATTATTACGTAAGCCACTGAAAATTATATTGTATATATTTATTATATCCTGTGTCATTCATCAATATTATCTTCTATGCAAAACTTTATTATGATGTTGATGAATCTCATAACATGTAATTATTTCTTAATTCACGCTTGTTCGATTCTCAAAACATTTGAAACTGATTTTTAATATTTAAAATTTCATTATAAACACTTCATGTAACATGTCACACCAGTACGATAGTTTATTTATTATTACATAAAACACTGAAAATTATATTGTATATTTATATCCTGTGTTTTTCAGCAATATATTCTTCTATGCAAAACTTTATTATGATGTTTATGAATCTCATAATATGTAATTATTTCTCAATACACGTTTGTTCGATTCTCAAAACATTTGAAACTGATTTTTGATATTTAATAATAAATACTCTGTGCCAATTACATGCAAACAACTGCAAAAATAACTGTGAAGAACTGTTTCTTATTCAGTGCCCTATATTACATTGTGATACTTCTAAGATTCTTGCACTTCTAGATCTGATAGATGAATACCTCTATAGCTACCTTCATAACTAAAGTTACAGGTCCTGGGCCGACTTTGACTTGAACATAATCTTTTGGTGGCCGTAATGCATAATGATTTGATAAATATCCACAGTCGTGTTTTGCAAATATCGCAAACATGTTCTGTTGTATTGCTTAATATACATGATATTGCAAATCTATTCCTTGGAAAAAAGAACTGTGAAGATATTCATTCACTGATATACTGTTTATATATGACACACATGAATTTATTCTGAAATCACTTATTTATCCACTTCTTTTATTTTCTTCAATTTCTGTCTTAAACAACACTTTTATGAACAATTATGAAAAATGGTCTATAAAAGCCGATAAATATATTTCACTTAAAAACCTCATGGCTTTTATGTAACAAAAACAAGTTATTTCATGCATAGCCGATATTTCTTTCTGTATATGTACTAAAAAAAAATTTCCATTGTTTATGTTACCATATTATTATTACATCTTCCTTCTTCATTGTATATAAGCACACTAACACTGACGTTCAATATTTCCAGATTATAACCCGGTTCTGACTTACAAGGAAAGTACCCGAACTGCAAATTCAAAAAAATTCCAAACCCATATTAAAAAGTAGACCTCCATGCGAGATTCACGAAACCATTTTTTTTATCGGCTGAGAAGCGCTTTATCAGGGTTAAAATCACCCCTAAAGTTTACCCCCAGGAAACGTTTTTTTGATACATCTCGGCTTCTACTTAACTTTTTTTAACGAAACAAAATGGAAAGAGTTTCTTATTAAAAAGCCAAGAAATCCGTGGTAGCATGAACATTAAGGGTTGCATCCCTTATTTTTTAGAGGGTGAAATTGTGTTTTTTTAAGAATAATTTTTGTTGTGAGAATTCATAAAATAATTAAAAATAGGTCAAAACATTATTTTTACCAACTACAATAAATAACAGTTAGTGTTTTTGGGCATTCTTCGCGAAACAACCCCTTAAGAGGTGGTAAACCATCCCTAACACAAATGAATTAGATATATTTTTTTGGCAATTATTTTTTTCCTTTAAATGGGTTCTTGAAGTCGTTAATCGGAATCCACAGTTAGATCCACAATAAAAATTTGAAAATAGTGAATTCAATATGGCGAAAATTTTTTTAGAAATATTTTAAATTCCACGAAAAATAGTATGTAGACCCCCTAGCGGAAATTATATTATGTAAATAAGTGTATAATAATGTAACAATGTTTTGTTATGTTATTCTATTATTTATTATTTTTTATCATACACTTGTTTATCATACGATAAACAAGTGTATGATAATGTAGTTGTTTGTAAAAAAGTGTAAGAAAACGTAACAAATTGTACTTTTCTACTGGATTTCGGACGCTTTTACATTTTACCACAGTTTATACCATTTTTTAATAATTTCTTACTTTTCCTTACATTTGTCTACGTTTTATTACTATTTAATTTGTACTCTTAATTCAAATTTTATAGGCATTCTTACACTTTCGTATATCTTTTTACATTTTATTATATATTTGTACTTTTAATTACATCTTTTTACGTTTATATACAAATTTTGATACACATTTTACATCGTATCACATACTTGTACACTTTTTTCAAAAAGTTCATAATTATATTTTTATAATAATTTATAATTGTACTTTTATTTAAATAAAGCTATAAATAAAATATTTTCAAAGATGTAAAGAAAAAATACTAAAACGTAATAAAATGTAAATTATTATGTATTAGAAATATAATTAATATATGTTACAAAATGTAAGTTACTGTATAAAAGTTTAAATTATTACAAATTTTTACAGATTGTTACAATTTATTATCTTTTAATACAAATTCTTATACAATTCTACCAATTTCTAAGCAGCACAACGACCAATTTAAATCCTACGGGTCAGCCAACAGCAGACGGCAAGCTAGCTAATTATTCTGACGATCATGGATTATATGTTTTACAATAATGATATTCATGAAAAAAATGTTGTAAACATAGCGATTTTTTGCACCATGAACATGTTGTAATCGCTCGTTTACCACAAATATCGCATGTAATAAAATTAGAATTGAAGCAAAATTTTTTTTGGGTTTTCAATTTTTTCTGGCCTTTCATCAATGTAACCGGCGGCGTACCAAGCATATTTAAATAAATTTTGAAACCTGGGACTTGATAATTGATTATGTACTAATGAATGCATTTTGATTATATTATTTCTATCGTGTAAGTTGAGATCTTCATTTGTTAGAAATATCATATCCGAAAACGTTCGAACGAAGTTCTTCCACATTCGAAAACCGTAAATATCAAGCGGTTGAAGTCCACTTGTCGTTCTTTGTGGAATTTGTAGAATCGTTAAGGTTTTATGTTCCGGTCTTACTTTATAAATTATATCTAGGCAGTGACCTCTCCATGAATCAAGCAATAGGGTACTTGTTATGGTAGTTGATGGAAAATATACATCTTGCGCCCAAGTTTTAACATGTGCTTTAGTCAATTTACCTGATTTCGATGCCATTACATAAACATTTCAGTTGCAAATAAATTTTTTCTGACTACAGTTCCAAACTCTCCCTTTGGTTCTTGCATAACTAAAAAGAAGGGTGATAGAAGTTTTCCTTCAGCAGATACAGTAGGTTGGATAGTATAAGAATGAGTTGTCGAATGCTCTGATTGCACTATACTCTCTACACTTTTATCTCCTCTAAGATTGAGGGTTCGACCACTGTGTATTTCGTAATTAAAATCACTTTGGTCGAAGTTATAAACACGTTTTGCATCATATTTTATGATGGCATTTTTTACTCTATTGCGAAATTCCTGTTTTTGTGCTGACCATTCTTCTGAATCATCTATAGATTTTTTAGTAATAATTTTTGTTATTTTTCGAGAAACGATATTAAATCGCCGTTTAAATTCATTTAACCAGTGTCTAAAAGCTTTAAATTCATTGAAGTTTAACTCTAATGCTTTTTCTTTTGCCATACGTCTTACATCAATGTCATGAATGGGTATTCTATTCGATCTGGCTACGTTAAATTTTTGTAAACAATATTCCTCAATTTTTTCAATTTATCGATCCTACTTCCTCCTATTGCCACTTGATCTCTCTATCTATACAGCAGACGTGCTGTTTTAATTTTTTGAATCGATTTTGGACTGTTTCAAATTTTAACTTGTTTTTACTACTTAACCAATACTCCACAGCTTGCTTTTTGTAGTCAAAATTAATACTCTCTGATTCGATCCTACATTGATTTTCAGTTTCGGGTGTTATCATATCTTCTGCATCGATATCTTCATGTAAATCATCTGCAGGTATGTCATCGTAAGGTTCGTAGGTATCATCATAATATAGAAATTCTTCCGTTTCTTCGTAAATACTACGATCATTTATACTTGATATTATAATATTATACACTATATTAGCAACATTTCTTTCAGCGTCATTAACAGGTAATTTCTTTTCTTGATCTTGAAACATACTGTTTAAAATAAATAAAACATTCATCGCATTTACCAAATTCATATTTATGGAAAATATTTTCTTTCTTCTTTTAGATACGTTGAGTCGCAGTGTAAACCTGTAAAAGTTTTAGTTATTATAGCCTTTTTATAGCCATAACAGTATAGGAATGTACAATAGTATGAATGTACAGTAAGTGTAAAAAGTATTCAGACATCCAAAACTTTTGAGGAAAACATTTTACTAAATTCCTTTGTAAGTGCATGGGAATTCGTTATTGTTTGTCAATGTTTTGTCTACAAGATACACTATTTTATTAGCATTAAATAGTTGCTAAACGTTATTATTATAAATAAAGTACTACTTCTATTCACTCGTATGAATATTTTTTTACACTTAACTTAACTGATTAAATCGTCAGTATGTCATATTTTATATATTAGAATAACAGTAATGTAACAGTAATTCTAAAAATTAAAATCAAAACATAATTTTTACTATCATAAAATAATTCAATGCATGTATTAAGAGTAAAGTTTCACTATCAAAATATTTACAATTGGCACAATAAAGATTCTATAATAGATTTTTACTTAATTTGACTTTCTTAACTTCGGCCACTTGTTCAAAATTTATTGTATATTTTGACGAGTTTTATATTTAAAAATGCTGCATTTTATTTAACTTTTCAATATTATATCTATTATATCCTTCTATTAGAAATATTTTGAGTAATTATGTAGAAGAAAGAAATTTCAATTATATGGTTACTTACGACTATTATTATTGTTGTTATCATTCAATTCAAATAGGATTTCGTACTCGTAAAATGTTTACTTGCCATTAAATATGATGCAAGTACCTCCAGACACTTATATTTTCAATTAATACCCATAAAATAATGTTGACATTGAATATTAATTTAACACGAGCGTAGAAAAACGTTCAGTAACGTATATTTGTTTTCGACTGACCGATGTTTCACTTATTTATGAATAAAAGAGGAGGAATCGGGAGATAAGCCATATCAATGCAAGTGTACGTAATCTTGTATATTGCGCAATAACCATGAATTGCTATAATTATCATTATATTAAAAATTTTGTTCATATTAATTTATATTAATAAATCATAAATAAACTTTTCTTATTAAAACCTATCATAATTTCAACAAGCATGAAAATCTCTCCTAGCTGAAATTATAAAATATGAAAGAAAATAAGAAAATACTTATAAAATGGAATAAATTGTCGAAAAATGTAAGAAATCATACGATACTGGATTTCGGGCATATTTAACAAGTTGTTAAAGTTTCTTACATTTTCTTTCGATTCCTTACGTTTTCTAAATATTTCCTTGTGTAGCTTATTTTTATGAAATTATAAGGAAGTATTTGTTAGAAAAATCTGTAAGAATTTGTAAAAATTTAAACTTTTATACATTAACTTACATTTTGTAACATATATTAATTATATTTCTAATACATAATAATTTACATTTTATTACGTTTTAGTATTTTTTCTTTACATCTTTGAAAATATTTTATTTATAGCTTTATTTAAATAAAAGTACAATTATAAATTATTATAAAAGTATAATTATGAACTATTTGAAAAAAGTGTACAAATATGTGATACGATGTAAAATGTGTATCAAAATTTGTATATAAACGTAAAAAGATGTAATTAAAAGTATAAATATATAATAAAATGTAAAAAGATGTACGAAAGTGTAAGAATGCCTATAAAATTTGAATTAAGAGTACAAATTAAATAGTAATAAAACGTAGACAAATGTAAGGAAAAGTAAGAAATTATTAAAAAATGGTATAAACTGTGGTAAAATGTAAAAGTGTCCGAAATCCAGTAGAAAAGTACAATTTGATACGTTTTCTTACACTTTTTTACAAACAACTACATTATCATACACTTGTTTATCGTACAATAAACAAGTGTATGATAAAAAATAATAAATAATAGAATAACATAACAAAACATTGTTACATTATTATACACTTATTTACATAATATAATTTCCGCTAGGGGGTCTACATACTACTTTTCGTGGAATTTAAAATATTTCTAAAAAATTGTTCGCCATATTGAATTCACTATTTTCAAATTTTTATTGTGGATCTAACTGTGGATTCCGATTAACGACTTCAAGAATCCATTTAAAGGAAAAAATTATTGCCAAAAAAATATACCTAATTCATTTGTGTTAGGGGTGGTTTACCACCTCTTAAGGGGTTGTTTTGCGAAGAATGCCCAAAAACACCAACTGTTATTTATTGTAGTTGGTAAAAATAATGTTTTGACCTATTTTTAATTATTTTATGAATTCTCACAACAAAAATTATTCTTAAGAAAACACAATATCACCCTCTAAAAAATAAGGGATGCAACCCTTAATGTTCATGCTACCACGGATTTCTTGGCTTTTTAATAAGAAACTCTTTCCATTTTGTTTCGTTAAAAAAAGTTAAGTAGAAGCCGAGATGTATCAAAAAAACGTTTCTTGGGGGTAAACTTTAGGGGTGATTTTAACCCTGATAAAGCGCTTCTCAGCCGATAAAAAAAATGGTTTCGTGAATCTCGCATGGAGTTCTACTTTTTAATATGGGTTTGGAATTTGTTTGAATTTGCAGTTCGGGTACTTTCCTTGTTAGTATTACATTGTAATACTTCTCAGATTCTTGCACTTCTAGTCCCTTTGGAAGACTTGCTCGTTTACCTTATCAATAATATCGTAGGGCCAGTAAAGCATTCCAACAACTTAAAGCAGAAAGAGACTCTTCAAACGGGATATCTGCCACAGTATTTCTGCCTCTACTACAGGAAATAGCGTGCTTTGACAGATTTGAATATAATCTTTTGATTAATATTATACATTTCACTTAATGACACTTATCAAATACACACAAAATTTCCATTTCATTAGGCCATTATTTATGATAATTATGTATTATAATTTTCTTGAACACTGCACTTGAAGATTTCCATTTCTTCAGAGGCCATTGTTTATGATAATAATATTACACAATCCAATATGGAAATTTGTATCGTATTCACATACACATATATACTATCATTTGAACATCTTATAAATATTCTCTCTACCTCATCAAATTTTAATGACTGTGAAAAAAATTTTGACTATCTGTAAATAACAAATTTTCACAAAGTATCAATTCTTTAAAAACTTTAAAAATTACTATTTAACATATACCTAGTCATTTTAAAATACTTATCTAAAAAGTTATTGTCCCATTGATGATGCTCGTAAATAAATAAATTCTTTTCATCAGTCCACTTTCTGAGAGCTTTGATAATTTTAAATATTAATCCGTGATTAGTATATACATAACTATAAATAAAATTTTAAACATTGAAGTCAAATACCAATAAGAAAGTTTTTGAAGCTTCAATATAATTCCTAATCTACCTTGTTGTCGCAGAGATAAAGTGAAGTGTATATACATTTAATACTTAAAAGTAATAAAAAAAAATAATTTATAATATAAAAAATAATTTATAAAATAAAGGTTAGATCTCTCATGAAGTAGAGGATAAGCTACGAGTTATATATATATATATATATATATATATATATATATATATATATATATATATAACCGGAAATCGGAAGAAAACGATATATATATATATAACCGGAAGTCAGATCGAATGGAAAAACATGAAGAATTTTTAGAATCGGAAACCATACATAAAATTTTTCGCTATTTAATATCTCTAATATGAGAACATCTTTCTACATGAAATTTTTTTTTGCAACTTAGTACAACAATTGAAAGCATGTTGGTATTTTATTTGGGTTAATATAAAAGCGTTAAATATTGCAGTAAATATTTGAAATTCTCGGCCACCCATTTCAAAGTATATTATCACGCGGTCTCGTCCCTAAGGCTTCGTCTATATCGGAACGCTGCCGCGTTCCTTGATATCCCTATATTGCAAAAGAGTGAGGATTGGGTAAATTCCATGTTTCTGTACATACAATTATATATGGTTTGATCTTCAAGCTCTTAATAAGAATATTCAATTTCGTATAATTGTGATTTAGACTTCTAATATTGACCTGTTATTACAGGTCAATATTAGAATATTGATATTTCAAACTATCTTTTTTATTTATATTTTTACTGAGAGTTTTAAGATCAAGAAATGACGTTTCTTCTTGTATTACTTCTTTTTGCAATTCTTCAATGAGATCGACGTGTTGCTCCATTATGTAGTTTACTGTTTCCTTGGTGTCGTATGTGTTAGAGATGCGGTGCTGGCTCTAAACGGCGAAGTCAGCAAAGTTGCGCTAGTCCAGTTGTCTCTAGACGGCAAAGTCAGCATAGTTGCACTAGTCGAGCTGGTCATCGTAGTGGCTTGATTGCTGTTTCCTACTTTACCTAAGTATCTTGGTATAGTAGGTCCTATCGGATAATCAGTCATATCTATATATCTATTGAGCTTATTCTTAAATATTGTACATTTCTCTGTGTCATTGGCCATATGTTTAACCTCGAAATTTGTGTTATATTTCGAGTTGCTGTAAAAACAATTGACACATGTAATGTTGGATGGGTTATTATCAGATTGCAAAGTCTTATGCGGACCTGCACATTTTAAGCAGCATAGAGTGTTTTTGCATTTCAATGTGTTATGTCCAAATCTTCCACAGTTTAAGCAGGGCTTGATGTTTATTAAATCCCAAACCTTACAGCTTTGATATCCAATGAAGATTCTATTTTGATTGTCACTAATATGTTTATATATCTCTCTTGGAACTTCAATTATTATGGTTGTCTTGTTTGTAATCTTATTTCTGTCTATATTTAGTATCTTACACTTATCTTGATATCCAATAAAATTTCTTTTAAGTCCACTTCCAGCTCTTCTATATTCATATTAGTATGGTTGTCTACACCAACTATTTTCATCTTCGGGGATTCAATTTTTTCAATAAATGTTTTATAATTGTTAGACAGTTTTTTTTAGAGTAATTCAATTGTTACTTTAGCACTTTTTTCATTCATACTTTTAATCTCAATTTCATTATCGTTCACTACTTTTAGTTGTTTCATCTGTATATCTTTTTCTTTTATTAAAACGTCACATACCTTTTTCTTAAAGTCATGTGGATTTTTAATGTCCTTTTTAAGATATTTCACAATTATTTTCGGTATTCTTTTGTTTTTAATTGCTAGTTTGTTAGTTGCTACTTCTGCATATGTTTTTTGGTTATGTTGCTTTATTTCCATCTCCTGGTCATTTTTATCCTTTTTTATTAATTGCTTCAATATGTCGTTTTTTTCGATTAGTTCTTGATTTAATTGTCTTAGTAGTTGAATTTCAATTTGATGTTGATTTTCCAGTTCAGCATTTTCAGTTAGCATCGTAACGTTTAGTAGTTTTTCATTATCTACTGATTTATGTACACTATCAGAGATAATAGATATTTTATTTAATATTGTATGTTTTATTTGTTCCTCCTTTTCACTTTTAATTTGCGCAATTAATATTTTAGCTGCTTCACAGAGTTTAGTTTCTTGATTTTTTAAGGTTATATTAAGCTCCACGTGGTCTGGACATATCACTAATAGATTACTTATATATTTTTTGTCTTTACACTTTTCATAATCACTTTTATGGTACACGTTTTCGCACACTATGCAAACTACAAGTGACACTTTCCTTTTTGGGTGGCATTTATACGCTAATTCTAGATTTTTATCAGGAGGCTCTCCGGAAGGCAGCCCGCCTTCCGACGCCATCTTGGCGATTCTAATGTTAAACTCTTTTTAAATTTGCAATCTTGTATTGTACGTTACGCTGTACTGTATGATATGTATGCAAATTTTCAGAGTGCTTATTATGAAAAAAATCCTGAACCTCTTTTAAATAAAGTAGATTTTATAAAATACTTACCTTTGATAGAGATCGATTGTTCCAAACAAAACGAATATTTGAAAAACGCTCCCGTGGACGTGCGTTTAGAGTTTGAATCGAGAGATAATTTTCCAGCTGGACCATCCGCGTATTGTCTCAATCTGCATGACCATATCGTTCAGTATAGTCCCGGCAGTGGTGACGTGAAGAAGCTTGTGTAAAAATGAAGTACACTGTCGATATGCAGTGCTTCAAACAGCCTGGTAATGATTTCGTTTTGAAAGAACTATCAGATGTTCCGTTAGATGATGATCACCAACCTCTAGTCTTCTTATTCAAGGAACCTTTTTCTTGGAAACGACTCACCGATAAGTAAAAGGGGGAAAATACTTGGCTGAAGAAGTTCTATCATGGTATTTCTTGGTTTGCGGATCTCCCTGGATTTTAGTCAGTAACGCATGATACGCTACATCTCTTTCATTCGCACCTGACTCTGTGTCACTGTCCGAATCAGAAACTCCCTCTGATCTCCCTTTTTAATTTTCCTATACACTTTGTTTTCTAAAAATTTCACATGCCTAATCTCATGTGCCTTATCATTGTTTTGCTACTTTCTATCTCATCTGAATTTTCATCTCTGATCTCTTTAAGTTCTTCAAACTCCCCATCTTTTAATTCGAAATTTACATTATGAACTTTTCTATTATCTCCAGTGGACACTAGATCTAATTCATTGACAATTTTACTTTCTTTCTCATTTATTTCTAACTTGCTTGGTTGACTGACTTTATTCGAATTTAGTTTAGATTTACATCTAGTACTAACTAAAACGCTTGATTTGTATCTTTCTTTCACCTCATCTTTGTTCTTAATTTCTTTCAATTTTATAATCCAGAACGGATTTCTATAAACTCCTGATAATAATCTTTCTTTAGTAAATGGATCATAGATATTTATCTTTTGATTATCTAAATAGATCTGCAATCCCTGATCAACACATTGTCTCAGAGACAACAAATTTTCGGATAATTCTTTCGAATATACAACATCCTATAATGCAAACTATCCTCCTCTGTCTGTTTTGAATTTAACTGATCCCGAGCCTGGTGTTCTTAAAGAATTATCTTTATTGGTACATCTCACAGTGTGATTGACATTATCATCTAAATTTTCAAAAATCAGTTCTGACCTACTCAAATGCTCTGTCGCTCCAAAGTCAGCTATAAATTTCACTAATACATCGCTTTTATCTTTCTTAACTAAACACCAATCTAATGAGTTACCTTCGTCCTCATCTTCTTCTTCTTACTCGTCTCTCGCGTCTTTCATAGTCCTGTTGTGCGAGGCACGGCTGCCTCGACCACTGCCTCCACGACTTCTGCTTTCAGAGCTTTGTGCGCTTGTTCTGCCACGTGCTGTAGAATTGGATGCACCTGTAGTGCGATTTTCTCCTTCGATTTCAATGTCCGACCGTCTTTAGTCTCGTCTTGTTCGTTTTTCAGAGACTTCTTCACGTCGCTCTCCCTCTCTCTTTCGGTTCGTACAGTCTCTGGCCTCGTGGCCGGGTTTATGACAGACATAGCAGACCCGCTGTCCAGGTGTGGGACAGCTCCGAATTAAGTGACCAACAAGGCCACAGGAGTAGCATCTCGTCTCTAATGCACTGGTTTGGTTACGGTCAGCTCCTCTCATATCTCCACGGCCTCGACCGCCGTCTCTGTGATGACCTCGCCTCGCAAACATGTCTGCCTTTGGTGCTTCTCTGGTCCTGATTGTATTTTCAACCTGTAACAAATAATCTTTTAGTTGCAAATAGGACACATCTTGCCCAGTTGTTTGTCTGTTAAGACTGTTGAAAACTTCAATGCCTGGCACTGTATCAACAATGGCAGGCTTGAAAATATCTCTCTTTTCTTTTTCTGATATTTTACCAGCATCTTGAACATTCTCATATATTCGAACTTTCCTCGATTTTGTCCCAGAACTTGGCAGCCATTTCTCTCTTAGGATTAAATCTCCTCTCATACAACTCTTTTCTAGCAGACACACTTGTAACTCTTGTCTCTAGTCTTTTATATTCTTTTCATTTAATTAAAATCTCTCTAGGCTCGTTTATATCAAGAATCTTTGCTTGATATTTCTCATCAATGCGCTTACTATGTTTCTCATCTTGTGTTTATCGTCAACTAACTCAATTTCATGTACATTATAAATTTGATTTATACCTGAGAATTTTTCAAACACATTTTTCTACTTGTATTTGTCTGTCAAATTTACTCCTGAATTTGTGCTCTTGTTTACTTTACTCTGTTCTTTTAACAAACTATGTACTCTCTCCGAAACTTTCTGATCTATCAATGCTTTTACATTCATTTTTCTTGTCTCACTTGTCTCACCTTTATTTTCATATTTGTTTTAATAAACAGATTTGTTTTACTCACCATTGGTCTGGTTTTCACCCGTCTCCTCAGTTTATCATGTTCCGTGTCCCAATCCTTCACACTATTTTGAATGCTAGACAGTTTCATACTTCCACCTGTATTTGATGCCTGCAGAATCTGTCCAAGATTAGTAACCAGCCCCTTCATTCGCTGTTTATTCATCTCTCTCTGTTCTGCAATAATTTCGAAGTGGAATCGGTTGAGATCTTCCTGTATCTCCTGTTTAATCTCCTGCTTTTGTTTCTGAAGCATTCCCAGAACGGCCTCCATTATAACTGCATCTCCTCTCATCTCAGTTTCTTGTCCGTTCCCTGTTTCCTTCAACTGGGGAATTACAAACGGTACAACTTTTGTCTCTGTTGGCCAGATTGACTCTACATAGAAATATAGGTCATCGCTTATTTTGTGATCTATTCTCACGATTTTTTGATCAGAGAACATGAAATGTAATGTTCTTTTGTTCCCTCTAGCAACAAAAACTTTCTCATTTCGATACTTCGAGTGCAGCTGCTCCTGCACCCACACCTCACCGAACACCCGTTGAACCTCGTCAATCCAACCTGTAAAATACACACATTTACTTTAGTTTATAATCACCATATTTTACTTAACTTTAGCTTTCTAACTTTAATTAATTCTTATCTCTCTCTTTCTCTTTCACACTTTTCAATTTGCATATACAAGTTCTACTTAATTAAATGCATATATGTATATACTCGTATACGTCTATATATACATATTTATATGCCTCCTTTATTTCTCCTCAGTCTCCTTTTGCGCGCGACTTTCACTAACTAAATTCTCATCTTTTCCTCATCTCTTATTTTTCATATAGCTATATTCGCATCTCTTTCCCATCTCTATCGATTCGAATCGTGACGTCTCTGACTCTACGTCTGCGCCTTCACCAACAACACGGTTTTTAGCTGTTAAATATTTCGTCTCAATATTCAGCTTAACTCATCTCTACTCCTTTAAGGCGACTTACATTGTCTCCTCGAACTAGTTTTGACGTCCTGACCTTTATTTGCGCGACTTAATTACTCATCTTGGCGTGTGCGCACTCGCGTCTCTCTCGTCTCACCACCACTAGTTCGAGGCGGTATTGTTAAGTGACCTCCTCCCGCGTTGACACGATGCCGCTAGTAAGCATCGGTCGTGTGTTTCAGAGGCGCTTTCTCCTCTCACGCACACATAGCTACGTATGTTGCGCGAGCACAGCACACAGCCCCGCGCCGACACATTCAGCGCGCCTGCCTGATGTGCTGTTACGCTCGTCTGCTTATCCCGCAGCGCGTATCTACACACTCTCTCTCTCTCTCTCTCTCTCTCTCTCTCTCTCTCTCTCTCTCTCTCTCTTATTCGCGCTGTGCACCGTACATGTGCGCGGCAACTATCAGCGCGCCTTTTCTCATCTCATGCACACTCTGTTACCTACAGTGTGCACGCACGGCATACAGCACAGCGCCAACTCTCTCGGCGCATCTCTCGTGTGCTGCGCCGGGCGTCCCGTCTTCGAACACCTCTCGACAATTTCTGCCTTACGGGGCTATCGCGTCGTCCCGCTAGCTCCCACCACGTCTGTCGTTCTACTTTTTCACGTCGCTCTCTCGCTCTCTCTCTCTCCCTCTCTCTCTCCCACTATCTATCTATGGCTGTCCTGTCGCGCGCCGCTTCTCAGCGCAGCCACCGACATTGCACTCACACATCGCGTGCCGTCTTCTCCGCGCATACCTCCTTTGCGCGGTCAGCGATTCTCTCTCTCTTTCTCCGTGCATATGTGTCGCCGCTACGCGCGAGCTCCGCCGACACCGCACCGTCGCCTCTTCCACAGCGCGTCTATGTATGCGTTCCCGCTTCGCAGCGCGCATCGACTTTTTTTCTCTCTCTCTCTCTCTTTCGTATTCGCGCTGCACACATTGCACACGCGCGACTCTCATCGGCACACCTCTGTGTGTTGCCGTACGCGCTCCCCCTCCGCGCGAGCCTATACTCTGCTGTGCGCGTTTGCTGCCGCGCCTCACCTTATCACCACGACCACTTCCTCTCTACGTACATATCATACGCACGGCCGCCGGCTCTCTCTTCATGCGCGCTGTCACTGCGCGCGAGCATCTTGACACGCGTCGATGTCATGAGCGCGCTCCCTCCCCTCCCGCCGCTCGCGCCCGGCTTACCTTCTCTCCTCATGCATGGCGCTCTCTTGGCGGGAAGACGGAAGCCACGAGGCGACGCCATGACACTCGACGCCATGACACTCGGCCCCTTGACGCGCTAACCTGTTGCGCGCCGGCCGGTTCCGGAAATTCGACAAATTTCCTTTCGCGTTTCCACGAAATTTTACATGTTTCGACTCGCGTTTTTCTGTTCTCACTTTCTGCGTGTCTTTCTACTCAAAATTTTACACTTTTCAGTTCGCGCTTTTCATTTCTATCTTTCAGCGCGTCTCTACTCGAAATTTCCGTTTCGATTCGTGCTTTTCACTTCTAATTTTCCACGCGTCTCTACTCGAAATTTCACACGTTTTGATTCGCGCTTTTCATTTCTAACTTTCCGCGCGTTTTTCTTACTTTTCACGACTCCTAGTTTTCGCGCCTTATCGACCGAATCACTTTCGCACTTCACTTCTCACTATTCTTACATACCTTTATCGGTCGTTTCGCCTGCCCACCAGCCGCCATTTTCGCCTCGATTAACCGCCCTGATACAGTCGCTGCTTCCTGGGGCTGCGTGGTGAAGTGAAATGCGAACAGGAAAATACTCTCTCCTGCCCTTGAGTTCTTTCTTCCGTCTCACTTAACGCACACACGCGAGCACCTCCCGTCTTAGCACTTCTCAAATCCAAAAGCATTTGCGCAATGGAAGCGTTTCCTACCGGCCCATAGCCTGTTGGGATATTGGTAGGTACGAGTACGCAATAAAGAGGAACACAATACAATTTAAATAATCCGGGACTTTATTCAATGCTTCGCACCTCTCTTACACACACAAAACTTTCTCTGACGACGGACCCAGTCCGACTGATGGCGCGCTCGCCCGGCGCTCGCTTCAGCGCTCCGCGCCCCTCCCCTCTCTACCAGAGTTCGCAGTATACAAGGTGTTACTGCCTAAAACCCAACAAATATGTTATATTTACAAGAGAAATAATCGGCCATTTTTAGGGCGAAATGTTGTGCAAGGGACACCCAGATTATATTTGTTATGCCAATTTGGGAGCTCTTCCACTCCTTTTCAGAGACAACGGATGTGCGATATGTACGCCGCGAGTCGGTAAAGCAAACACCCTGGAAGGGGCAAGCGTGCTTCCTAACTGGAAAAATATACATACATAACTTCGGAAGTGACTCTGTCCTACAATTATCATATCTGGACAGTTTATCATTACATCATAAAAAACATTTTTCGAAGGTATCATCAAATTTGATCGAAATTCAATTTCTATAAGGTTAAAATTCTCTTTATTATATAATTGACTGCAAAATCGGACTTGAACAACTCTAAAATAGACTTAACATACCTCCAATATTTTGACCCTGATATCTTCTTTTATTCATGAGATATGCGTGATTATTAAATGCGTACATACAATACATTCATAAATACATACACAAGTACACACATTTTTTAAATCATATTTTTCGATTCGGGAACCTTAAAAACATTGAAAAGCATCAAAATTTATGTTTTGAGAATTTTAACCTTACTAATCTTTCTCTTTAAGAAAACAAAAATACAAAATCCATTAATCATAATTAACAATCAGAAATCATTTATCAACCATCTATAGTCCTAATAAGAAACTTATAAAAAAGTTTTATACGTCGACGAAAATTACAAAAATTATATTTCTTATTAATGAAGAAGTTTAACAGCAACATTATCAGTATTAATCCTAATAACATAATAACTAATTAATAGTAATCGTCAGTTAAGTGAAGAAAGATGCCATTTGAGAAATGCATTACAAAAGATGCCATCTCAGCGGATGTTCCGATGAGGTTATCTTAGAGAAGCATTAGATCTAATTAATAAAAATTTTAATGACATATTTTCAATAATAATAAGTATATGCTATAATTCATTAAAATTCAATACTTTATTCATCTAAACTACCAACGAAAATTTCATCCATTTAAATTTATGTATACTACGAAATAAGGTTCAAAAATTGTAATAATGAGATGGCATATTTTTTATCCTTTTTTAGAGATGCCATCGTTTCTGACGCTTCTCTGAGATGGCATCTTTACTAATGCTTCTCTTCACTAACTTTTCATAACTTAACATAAACAACAACAACTTAAATATATCAAGTAAGTATAAAAATAAAATTATCGAATTATTGTTCGTAGCAAATTAAAATCCAAGACGTAAAATAAACTTGAAACTATTAAAACAAAGTCAACTATGTTAAAAGATTTCTTCCTACAGCATCAAGCATATAATATATATAATTTCTTCTATTTGATACTTTTCGTAATTCCGTAAGTTATTGTTCCATAAGTTATTATTTAAGTTAGCTATTCATCATTTCGAAATACATCAGTTATAATTGAATACTAATTAGTCATATTATTTATAAAATAAAGAGTGCACTAAGAAAATATTTATTGACTCAATTACACCAGTATTTGAATACAGACAATAACTTATTATAAAATATTATAAATATTGAATTAATATATCACCGAATTTATAGATTTATAGATTGATTCAATTAATTCAATAAAATATGCAGTAGATTTGATCTTGTATTTTTTTTTATCCGGCTGGCGCAAAATTCGGTTTGTCATGACCGTCTAGCGGGCGTAAAATAGTACATTCTCGTCCTATGTCGCGAAGTAAGGGCATATGCAGAATGTATTATTTCGTACCGCTGACAGACATGAGAGACCGAATTCCGAGTTTGGAGAGGCAAAAATAGTATATGCACCACGGAAGCTCACGAGATTCTTGACACTCGTGTGAGTTTGACACATTCGTGTCGGAATCTCCTGTTTCCCGCCTTACGTACATAATCAATGCAGTGAGTATAAACTGAGTTCTACGTCCAATTTTGCAGGCGTAAAATAAGTTTTGCGTCCTGTTCTGCGAGCTTAAATAGTACTTTTCGAACCGTGGACGTAAATGCTTACACCCATGTGTGATCGCTGAGCCCGAGCGCCGAAGAAGTCGGCCCCAGGGATCTGAGATCACACAAGGGTGTGAAGAATTTCGCCCGAGGTGTGAACATTATTTTTCAATGCTGAAGGCATAAAATTGCATTTTTCAAAATTAGTACAAGGCGTAAAATGCGATTTTACGCCTACTGCATCGAAAACGACATTTTCATCATATTAGGCGTAAACACCTTGCCTACTATAGCAAAAAATAAAGTTCTGGCCGCGGGGGTAACGTAGAACTTTTGCGTTCATGGTATGAAAACTACTATTTACGCCCCGTGTACGTAAAGTAAGACATGAGCTCCTCACCACGTCCTCGGGCCCTCTTCGGCCTCCAACGTCAAAGTGTCTCCTCAAAATAACGTAGAAGAGTAAGATCTGAGAATTTAAGGAAAATTGTGAACTTTGTAACGTCCAGGAAATTTTCTATTTCCTTCCCTAGGCAAAAAAATATATATTACCATATACCTCTGGAGTATATACACGCCTTACTCATATACTTATTTACTTACATGCCCTCTCTCTCTCTATATGTTTTATTTTAAAGGTCAATACTCACATACTCATACACACACCTGAATATATGATTATAAACGAATAAGTTATTTGAACATAATTTTTTTCAAAGGTCACCTTATTTGAACTCGCACTAACCATCCATATATTTGTAACCGTTACTATTTAGTTTATATATATATATTTTTTTTTACTAACAATCACCATAATTGATCAACCCATATTGTCAAAATTATATAAATCATAGCAATTAATTTTCAGAAAATCAAAATGCATCAATTGTATCTTTTCATAATGATTACTGCAGTTAAGTAAAACAAAAATTAGAATAAATAAATTTTGCAATTTGAATTAAACTAATACAAACTCAACCAATATCATTGCGAGCGGAAATACTTTTTAAGCATTGCACATATGAACAATCACACCATGCGAATAAAATTCCATTGTCATTTGCTTCACCGCCTCCTATCTTATCTGAAACCAAAACATTAACTTCCGGGCGATAAGCCTTTGCCTGCTCGCACTGGTCCAACCGAATGCAGATTCGGTTTGCCTTAGAAAGCCAGCAAGGTAACCCCAGCTAGCCAGCCCCCCCCCCCCCCCATTTTTCGGTGGAGTAAGAAGTGGAGACGACAAAGGAGAGTTGAGTTAATCAAGAAGTTTTTTCGGCAGAAGGGTACGACCACGCGAGCAAGGCAGTTGATTCTATCTGTACTCTGCACTTTGTAACTTTCGGACAATAAACTTTTAAGTTAACTGCATTTCGTACTCGTTGTCACTACGAGACCTGCCCTACCCATCCTTCAGAAACATTCACGGGCTTAAAATTTATACCGAAAGTTAACTTTTCTCAAATTGAATTTTCTTTTGCTGCAATTTATTTTAGACTGAAAATTTTTAGAAATCAAAACTCAGCAACTTTTATATCTTTTCTTTGATTGCGAGTAATTTTGAACTTTTTATCGCGGAAAATCTAGTCATAAAAGGATATACAAAAAAAAAGAAAACATATTCGCGGGACGAAACCGCTCCTCGAACAATCAATACCAGGAAGCAGCAGCAGCAGGAAAAAGAGGACCGGAGGACTTTTCACTGCCACTCTCGGGTACAGCGGGGACCAGGATCGGTGGGTGTCCAGGCATCCATACTAAGGGACAACTCCAAGCCACTGCGCCGAGGACGGAGCTCCACAACGGAGTTATCGCCGACCCGAGGACCCAACACACCCTCCAAGGAACTGGAGAAACCAGCCAATCTGCGCTACACGCTCGCCAGCGTAAAAGTAAGCAGTAGATTTCCCTTTTGCCGCCACAAGCTCAAAATTAAAAACAATCCTCGAACGTAACATAAACTTTTTGGTGACAGCGGTGGGATTGTTTCAACAAATTAAATGAAATTTAGGGAATTTCGAATAATTTCAATTGTTCAATTAATAAAATAATCCGTGGAGTTATTGCCTCAAGCGTTATGCGAATACGAATGAATAAAATAAAAAAATCCGATGATCTCTGGAAAAGTTTACTTAAAGTAAAATTTTTAGAAACAATTTATTCCGAACTATTACCAAATTTTGATTATGATCAAAATTTAGAACGTAAAGTAGTGAATCAAATTTTTAAAATACGCAAAAGCTTTAGATCTTACGTGTAATTACTGGAGAATGGCAAAATTTTGTATGCTCGTAACCAGAAAGATGGCAGAAAAATATAGGAAAATGACTCCGGACGAGCTCGCATACCAAATTGAGGAAATTACAAAACGCGAACAACGGATCCGCGAACAAGAAAGTGAAATTGAAAATCAACGGGCGCGTATGAATACTGAACTACGTAATGCGGATACCGCGGCCGCAACGGCTATCAACGAACGCGAGGAAACGATAGAAGCTTTACGTTTACAACTAGAAGTAGCAAAATCAGAACGCGCGCGGCTTGAAGAAGCTCAATATCATATATCAAATCAAACGGAGGCCGATGTGCGGGAACGTGCCGAACTGCGAGAAGAGTTAGAAGCAGAAAGAGCGAGACGGCAATTATTCGAAAAAACGGCAAGTGAACAATTAATTACGGAAAAAACGTTATTCGATGAGCGTCGTAAATTACAAATGTTATTGCAAGAAGAACAGTCACGCGCGCTAGAACAGGAGAACGAAAAATTACAAATCCAACGGAAATTAAATGCCGATATCGCGAGATTGCGACAAGAAATAGCAAAAGGATGTGCACACACTGGCGGAAGTGCGTTAGATTCATCCATAACTATGGTAGGAGAAGGAAAAAAATTATCACCAGAATCAAAACCAGAAAAACCAGAAAAACGCGACCTCACGGAAGAAATTCGGAGTTTAGAGAAATTTCAAGACACTCTTTCTGACAGTCAGTTAAATGACATAGAAAAAGAAGTTATGAACGGCTTCAGATTAGGCTTGCCCCCTTTGTTTAGAATGCAACTCGATAAAGACATCTCCTCCTTACAGCAATTATTCGACGAAGCAATAAGGATAGACAAACAAGAGGAAACTGACCGAGAAAAATATCGCGGTTACTCGTCAGCCTCTCAAAACGGGGAGAATTGCAGCGGAGGTTTTCGAAATGATTTCCCGCGAAGAGAAGAAGGAAAGCGTTATGAAAATCGAAATAATCGAGATAACAACGACGCGCGCAACGAACGTGGACCCCAAAACATCGGTGAACGTAGACCCGCGTACCACCAAGATAATAGCCTCAATCCTCCTTAAAATAGGCCAAATAACGCAAATAATTATCCTCGTCGCGACCACCGCGATGAGAAAAGACCCCCTTATAACCCCGATGTTACTTGTTCATACTGTAACCGGGTAGGTCACCACGTCAATGATTGCCGCACGAAAATGTATTTCGATAAGCGAAATCAGGGAAACGACCAGATCGCCCGCCGGGACGGGGACAACCGACGGGGAACGGCGGAGAAACCCCAACCAGTACACCTCAAGTACGCGGAAACCCTCACTGGGTCAACAATTTGTTAATTACAAGCGTAACTAGCATCCCCATGATAAGAGTATCGCACACTATTTTTCTGGGCCGCGAAGTAGAAGCTATGATAGATTCTGAAGCACAACCAACCGTTGTAAAAATTAATATTCTCGATCCAAATGCAATAATCGATGTGTCAAAAAAACGAACAATCGTCGGTATTTCTGCCGAACCGATGCCAACTCTCGGCACTATTAGACTCAAACTCGAATTTTATTGAGGACGAATTTCTAGTTGTAGCTCAGAATTTCCCTCTACCAATAGATTTGATAATAGGCGCGAATTTCTGCGAAATAAACGATGTAAGGATAAGTTTTGACACACGCACCTTCGAAAATTATCGCACTTGCATCCAATTTGAAGCAGTACAAACCGAGCACATTCTAGGAAAAACCACGAAATATGTAGTCGCTAGGGCACGCCGGGATGTAGCCCAAGGACTCGTACCGCGCGCGGAACTAACGACAAAAGGCGTATGCGTGCTACCAGCCAAAGTGAAAAATTTCGACGGAGAGGTACTTGTGCCAATTAGAAATGAAAATTTTGAATGTGTCGAAATTCGAGTACCAATCATCCCCCTCGTGACAAGAGACGAGAAGAATTACTATAAACATTGGTTAGGGGCCAGACTACAAGAGTTTCCCGACGATGGTGCCTCAGAATATATCGGGCCTGTACCGTTGGAAAATCAAACACCCTTTCTGCTTGATGCAGTGAGACCAAGCAAACCGAGTAATTTCCCAAGACGCGAAAAAAAAATACGAACATAATTCGTGCCACTCTTACAAAGAACCTATTGCTGATGCCCCCAAGCTGCTCGGCATTCAAAAAAATGAAAAATCAAAAAATAAAAACGCGGACACCGCCGCACAAACAACGGGTTTATTACAAAAAAATGAATACGCGGACACCGCCGCACAAACAACGGGTTTATTACAAAAAAATAAAAACGCAGACACCGTCGCACAAACAACGGGTCTCTTAAACGCGGACACCGCCGCACAAACAACGGGTTCATTACAAAAAAATAAAAACGCGGACACCGCCGCGCAAACAACAGATCTTTCGGAAAATAAAAATGCCTCACAAATAACGAACTACTTAGAAAACGAAATTGCCGTTTTTGCGGAAAGTAAATTTGCGGACATTATCACACTGACCGATAGTCAGACCTGCGACGCCACGAACGTTTACGACCCAGGTGGCCACTCGACAGATACTTCGATCGAAAGTTATATTTCCGAAGCTGAGAAAAGCTTAGGCGGAGACTCACTTTACTTTTGTGACGAGGACGAGACAGTCGATACTATCGACCTCGAAAATTTCGACTCCCTATCCACGACTACACAAAAATCGCATCCATCCGATCAACACGCACACATTTACGAAATCTTGGCATATACGATGATGCTGGATTACCTTTCAATAATGAAAATTATCACGTCTTTAGTATCGCGGAAACCTTGAATTCGCAAGACATGCGCGACAAACCTAGGAATGAAGTAGTAGAAATTTTGTTAAGAATGGACTCTTATAAGGGTGAAATAAAAAATAATGTAAAATCAATTTGTGAAAAATTTTCCGATATTTTCCACCTTCCGTGGGAGCAACTAGAATCAACTCATCAAATCGAACACAGAATTGAGACCATAGATGACATTCCTATCACGGTAAAGCAGTACAGATTTCCTCAAATGTTGAGGGAAGAAGTACAGAAACAAATTCAAAACCTCATAGATAACGGAATTGTTGAACCATCAAACTCACCTTATACGAGTCCACTCTGGCTAGTTCCTAAAAAGGAAGGCCCCGGTGGCCAAAAGCGTTGGCGCCTCGTTATAGATTACAGACTACTAAATGAAAAAACTATTAGCGATGCTTACCCTATACCTAATATCAATGATATCTTAGATCAACTAGGCGGGGCTAGATACTTTAGCGTACTTGACTTAGCTTCCGGGTTTCATCAGATACCCATGCGAGAAAGCGATAGAGCCAAAACAGCCTTTTCTACACCCTTCGGGCATTACCAATTCAAACGCATGCCATTTGGTCTTAAAAATAGCCCGGCCACTTTTCAACGACAGATTGACACTTTGTTCAAAGGCATGCAAGGCACAGATGTTTTCATATATATAGACGATCTTATAATTTTTTCAGTAACGATAGAAGAACATATAGAAAAATTCGAAAGAGTAGCACGGCGAATGCACGCCGCGAATATGAAATTTCAGCCTGAAAAATGCGAATTTTTCAAATTGGAGGTATCGTACTTAGGCCATGAAATATCGGCAAATGGTGTTAAGCCATGTTTGAGGAAGGTAATGCGGTACTGCAGTTTCCCATTCCGCGTAATAAAAAAAATGTCAGACAGTTTCATGGGCTTGCAAATTTTTACTGACGATTCATTAGTAATTTTGCAAAAATCAGTAAACTTTTGACGCAATTACTACGTAAAGACGCCCAATTTGTTTGGGGCGAAGCAGAGCAAAAGGCATTTGACGAATTAAAGGGTTTATTAGCATCTCGCCCACTTTTGCAACACCCCGATTTTACAAGGGACTTTTTCGTAACTACAGACGCCTCTGGTTTCGCGATAGGGGCAGTGCTGAGCCAAATATTCGAAAAATTAGATCTACCGGTAGCTTATTTTTCATGAGTTTTGAAAAACGCCGAAGTAAATTATTCTACAATTGAAAAGGAATTACTAGCGATGCTCGACGCGGCTTTCCAGTTTCGTCATTGTTTATATCGCCGAAAATTTACATTTATTACGGACTACAAACCCCTCGTTTGGATACACAAACTTAAAGAGCCTTCGTCGCGCATGAAAAGGTTTTATTTTAAATTACGTGAATGCGAATACACCGTGGTCTATAAACCCGGAAAACAGAACTATGTTGCTGACGCGTTGTCCCGTAACCCACCGATGGTCGAGGTAGACCAAGTCTTCGCGCTGATCTCTAGCTCCAGAGAAAATACACATCCTCCCACGATCACCTCTCAACCCAACCTCACGATAGAGGCTCGGTCCGACTACGCAAGCGGCCACCCCTCAAACGTGTCACTCACCCCCGACGTTTTTGACGCACCGACTGTACCTTACGAAATTAACCGGGAACAGCAGCTTCAACCCAGCCCTACTCCTAGCATCATCGAAATTCGTGATAAATTCACAATGGCGAGAGACCACTCTGCTTATTTCGTCACCAAGAAAAACCAACCCCTATGTGTAGGCGCGAAGGAACTCCAGGTAGAAAATAGACTCCCAATCATTCATGATTGTACTCTAGGCCGCGTAAAAACCACCAAAGTTTGCGGTAAATATATGGTCGCGCTGGTAATCAAAGAACACCTCCAAGAGAGGATAGATGAAGAAATATTAGATGATGCTTTAGCATCTTTTCTAGATTTTATACTCACATGCTCCCCGCGCACCATACGCATCACCAAAACTAATTTTCTAGACGACTTTTCTTGGGCAACGTTAATAGGGAAATTTAAGGACATTCTTCAGGGACAACCCACTAAATTAATAGTATGTTTGGGTCTAATTCAAACGCCCCTTCCTTAAGATAGGACAGAAATTATAAGAGACATACACGAAGCCCCCTTTAACGGCCACAAAGGGGTGACTAAAACCTATTCGAGAATACGCCAGGATTATTATTGGCCCGGTATGAAATCTCAAATACAAAATATCATCGCGCAGTACAAAATCTGCCAGCTAAATAAATTAGTGCGCAAAAGGGATCGGCAACCCATGGTATTGACCGATACACCTGGCTCAGCCTTTGACAAGGTCGCCCTCGACATCGTACACCAAAAGATAATGTGTATATATTAACCATGCAATGTTTGCTCACAAAATTTGTAGTTACCGCAGCTCTACACGGAGAGAATGTTAGGAAAGAAGAACTCCTAGGTAGTCCGTCCGTGCTACGAAACGAACCATTTGATTTGCACTACAGGTTAGGATCGCAGCTGCACTAGTGTAGTATTCGCGCGAAGCTAAAGTGGCGCTATCGCAGTCCGAAAGAAACAGTGCAACGGTTTTCCTGCTTTTCGTGCAACGCTAGACCGAGTTTAGTATAACATAACCCCATTTTAGTATAACATTCGCACTACACGCGTAGAGCAGCCGCTCTCCCAAAACTTAGTGCGGCAGCGGTCCTAATTTAGCATAGCTGCAACTCGAACATTGTAGGGTAGCTACTACGCTACCACTAAGATGTCTCCTCTCCTAAAATTCTCTCCGTGTACAAGCAGCGGGTTCACGCGAAATCGCGACCGCGTTTCTAACACATTTAGTATATATGTTTGGCTCACCCAAAATCCTACTAACGGACCAAGGCGCGAACTTTACGAGTAGCCTTTTTAAAAATATTGCGAAAATCTGTAAAGTAAAAACTTGTACAACCACAGCGTATCGCCCTCAGAGCAACGGCTCTGTGGAGAGAATGCACCATGTGTTAAAACAGTATTTTAAATGTTATGTGAAAAGTGAGGACACATGGGATGAATGGCTTAATTATGCGACCTTTGCTTACAACACCAGCGTTCACGAAGGAACCAAACTCACCCCATACGAGTGTGTGTTCGGAAAAATTGCCCGCGTGCCGTCCACTCGCTGTCCGATCGATAAGAATCTCAGTGAGACTTACGCGCAGTATTTAACAGATTTATGCGAAAAACTTGTAGAAATGCAACGAATCGCGCGCGAAAACCTTATAAATGCTAAACAAAGATCCAAACGTTACTACGACCAAAGATTAAGGGGATGCCATACTCGTACCATTACCGACCGAGCAATTCACACAGTTTCAAGCTGATTAAAAATAAAATACGTCGAATCACAAAAAATCAAGAGAACACTCTTCTGTATTTTTTAACGTTCTATCATCCAGTCAAAGTTTGGAGTCGAAATATCAAGTCATTTTTGCAAAAACTTTGAACAAAGCGAAATTTAATTTCGTTTAAAGTTTTTGAAAAAACGGCTTGATATTTCAACTCCAAACTTTGACTGGATGATAGAACGTTAAAAAATACAGAAGAGTGTTCTCTTGATTTTTTGTGATTCGACGTATTTTATTTTTAATCAGCTTGAAACTGTGTGAATTGCTCGGTCGGTAATGGTACGAGTATGGCATCCCCTTAAACCCTTGCGAATTCAAGGTAGGTGACTCCGTTTTGCTTTTGAAAGAACCAAAGCGAGGTCCCTTTGACTCTGAATATACAGGCCCACATAAAATTCTTAGATTATTAAACGAGGGCAAAAATATAGAAATATCATTCAAAAATAAGGTTAGAGTGGTCCACCCGAATAAATTAAGATTAACAAAATTGCGAAACGCAAATGAGACTGCCGAATCAATTATTACAGATGCAGCCGAGAACGGCGAGCAGCAACACGATCCATCATCCTCAACTTCCGATAACAGCTAGAGCGGCGGCTCTTATCTTCATCGGTGCAGCGTTGGTCAACGTCGCCCTCGGCATAACAGCAATCGATTGCGCCAGCAACTCACCGCCGAATATAACAACAGTCTCACTGCGTCATATAGGTGAGTGCGACCTCAATAATGTGACCCCACAAATGGAAACAAAATATATACAATTATTACAGTACACTGAGTATGATTCTGCATCTGTCACCCAATGTAAAATTAAGATAAATAGAAGAATTCATCACTGTGGAATGCACTCCCACTCGAGTCAGGTAAAAAACGGCGACTCTACATACATATTACCGGTAAGCCGCGAAGCATGTATTGACTTACATAAATTCGGATATTTTAAATTCGGTAATGCAATGAAAAACTCGCTGAAAATACAACGAATAGACGATCGGTCACCATAGCAGGGAAAGTTAGCGTAGACGGAATCTGCACTCGTACATATTACGCGACGGAAGAAAACGAATACGATAACGTCATTGTCACGGCCAAACTCGAGATAACGTTACGGAGCCACGAGGCTACGGCGAACAAAGAACGTAATGAGATTATATTCCGGTCTGGTACGCGCTGTAGATACACGGACGGCAAATGTATCGACTTTGATGAAATGTATAATTTTTGGAATTATGAACCGCGATCCCAATGTGATTTTGACCATTATGTAATCTTATACGAAGGCCATGCCGCGAAAGTAACTGATAACACGACTCTTGCCCCAGAGATTTATTTTTCCAATAATACGGACGGACCGAAATTCACATTTACTAACACTGGCCAAAAATCTGTATGCGGGTATAACCTCATACATACCGAACAGCCGAAATTATATATATATTAGAAACTTTACCCAATCACTCTTTCACTTCAAGAAACAAATTAAGAGCGCAGGATATTCTGATAAATACATACTTTGACACGAAATTAAATTTTTTCTCTCAACACATGAAACACGAAATTACATTATACCGTGACGTTGTAATGCATAGATGCACATTAGAACGAGAAGTCATAAAAAATATTCTGGCACAAGCTACTCAGGACCCGGATAAATTCGCATTCAACTTGATGAAATCTGAGGGCTACACCGCCGTTATTGCGGGTGACGTAGCGCACTTGGTTCGCTGCGAGGCGATAAGTGCTAAAGTCAGACACACAGAGGCCTATTACGCCGAGATCCCTGTTGCGTATAAGAATGAATCATACTTTCTTACTCCTGCCTCACATATACTTACCAGACGCGGCACGCAACGTGATTGCAATCCCCTTTTGCCAACAATTCACCAAGTAGGAGAACAATGGCTACGATTCACCCCTAATTCCTTAGAAACTCCTCAACCACAGATTCTTCAACACTTAAATACACCTACCTGGAAATATAAAGACCCAGGAACATTTATAGATAATGGCATATATACACAGGAAGACCTAGACAAATTTCGCGAAGCCGCATTGTTTCCTGCAGAAAATCTGGCCGTATTAAACACAATCGCGAGAGGCGCAACGGGTGCCGAAACGCAACGCGGAGACTTAAATATTCTAAATTTAATGGATAATAATCAGATCAATAAAGTTATCGAAACTACCGTTCAGAAAATTTGGAGAAACTTCATACTTCTCGGATCAGTAAGTGAAGGTTTCATGACTCTTTGGTTAATTTTCGGAGCAATAAAATACTTAGCAAATTCAGTTTTACACGGATACGCTCTTTTTACCGTATACGGATGGAGTTTAAAATTACTTGGAGCTTCCTGGAGTGCATGCGCAAACTTTTTGTTACACCTTGGTCGAAATAACGTCAACAACGAAACGAACAATACAAACGACGACGAGAATTCCAATCTACCCCCACGTATGAACAACCTCCGATTGAAAGAACGGACACCCTATCATGAAACAAACTCAATTCCACATAACTCAGCTCGCGAAAATGCTACTTATCAATTCGGTATATACCCAAACTTGGAGAAAATCCATTGACACGAAATATGACTCAATTTGATCTGAGAACACCGTTTTACACTCGCGCGAGTACGCTCCTGCCATCTGAGTCACGAGACCCCGCGCAATCTCGAGACTGAGCCGCGCGTGCTCTCGGACTTGCCAGGGGGGTTTAACGTCCAGGAAATTTTCTATTTCCTTCCCTAGGCAAAAAAATATATATTACCATATACCTCTGGAGTATATACACGTCTTACTCATATACTTATTCACTTACATACCCTCTCTCTCTATATGTTTTATTTTCAAGGTCAATACTCACATACTCATACACACACCTGAATATATGATTATAAACGAATAAGTTATTTGAACATAATTTTTTTCAAAGGTCACCTTATTTGAACTCGCACTAACCATCCATATATTTGTAACCGTTACTATTTAGTTTATATATATATATTTTTTTTTACTAACAATCACCATAATTGATCAACCCATATTGTCAAAATTATATAAATCATAGCAATTAATTTTCAGAAAATTAAAATGCATCAATTGTATCTTTTCATAATGATTACTGCAGTTAAGTAAAACAAAAATTAGAATAAATAAATTTTGCAATTTGAATTAAAGTAATACAAACTCAACCAATATCATTGCGAGCGGAAATACTTTTTAAGCATTGCACATATGAACAATCACACCATGCGAATAAAATTCCATTGTCATTTGCTTCACCGCCTCCTATCTTATCTGAAACCAAAACATTAACTTCCGGGCGATAAGCCTTTGCCTGCTCGCACTGGTCCAACCGAATGCAGATTCGGTTTGCCTTAGAAAGCCAGCAAGGTAAGTCCAGCTAGCCAGCCCCCCTCCCCCCCCCCATTTTTCGGTGGAGTAAGAAGTGGAGACGACAAAGGAGAGCTGAGTTAATCAAGAAGTTTTTTCGGCAGAAGGGTACGACCACGCGAGCAAGGGAGTTGATTCTATCTGTACTCCGCACTTTGTAACTTTCGGACAATAAACTTTTAAGTTAACTGCATTTCGTACTCGTTGTCACTACGAGACCTGCCCTAACCATCCTTCAGAAACATTCACGGGCTTAAAATTTGTACCGAAAGTTAACTTTTCTCAAATTCTGGAATTTTCTTTTGCTGCAATTTATTTTAGACTGAAAATTTTTAGAAATCAAATATCAGCAACTTTTATATCTTTTCTTTGATCGCGAGTAATTTTGAACTTTTTATCGCGGAAAATCTAGTCATAAAAGATTATACAAAAAAAAAGAAAACATACTCGCGGGACGAAACCGCTCCTCGAACAACCAATACCAGGAAGCAGCAACAGCAGGAAAAAGAGAACCGGAGGACTTCTCACTGCTACTCTCGGGGTACAGCGGGGACCAGGATCGGTGGGTGTCCAGGCCTCCATACTAAGGGACAACTCCAAGCAACTGCGCCGAGGACGGAGCTCCACAACGGAGTTATCGCCGACCCGAGGACCCAACATACCCTCCAAGGAACTGGAGAAACCAGCCAATCTGCGCTACACGCTCGCCAGCGTAAAAGTAAGCAGTAGATTTTCCCTTTTGCCGCCACAAACTCAAAATTAAAAACAATCCTCGAACGTAACAACTTCAGTCTTAAAGGCCTAATTGCATTCAAAGAACTAAGGGCTATTAAAGGGTCCATGAGTTACTGTATAAATTTGTATGTTGTAATTAGGAGAAATGAGGACTACTAATGAGAGCTCACTGCGCTCGAGTAGTCTTAGCTGCGAAGCATCCAGAGACAGGACAAGTTAGGGAAAGTAAAAAAAATGGTTCAATAATAAAGACAGAGACGCAGAGAAAGTGATATAAATGAGGAGGTAGACGTCGGGAGCAGATACACAAGGCCGGAGACAAAGAGGCAGATATAAAGAGACAAAGACGAAGACAGGGAGGCCGAAGTAACGAGACAAGACGGAGAGGCAGAGACAGAGAGTCAAAAACAAAAAGTCAAGGATTGTGACAAGAAGATAGATCTACAGCTGGAGTGATACACTGAAAAAAAATTTCGTAAATTCAACTAAATAAATTTATTTGAATTCCATTCAGTCAATCTCTTTGTATGATTCTATCACTCATTTTTGGTATTTCTTGTGTGGGACTCTATTGATGTTAATGAGTACAACTGATTTAAATTAAATATACGACGTTTCGATAGCTTGATCGCTATCCTTTTCAAGTCCTAAATTTTATTACAAAGTTAATACTACAAGTCACTTTTTTAAAAACATATACAAAAATATACAATTATAAACAATTGCTTGTCTTACCTAATTAACATCAGTATTACACTTCGTCACATTTTTCTAGAAAATAACAGAGCTTTTTTCTTTTCTAAAATAATAATAAGAACAAAAATGCAATTTGTATAAGTTTTTTGCACAAAGGTCACGTCAAATCGAGTATAACTTTACCTTATTTTTCATTTTATCAAATACGTCAATGTACATTGTCAATAAATTAAGACGGTCAACAAACATAAAAAAAACCGACACTAATAATAAATTAACATATAAAAACTCTCACAACTAATAAATTAACAAAGATGACTGCTACAATTAATAAATTACCACTAAGAATGAGCAAAAGCAGTCAAGGCAGATAAAACCAGTAGAACGAGAAAAATGTAAATATAAGTTTGAATATATGAATTGATACAACGTTAATATACCGCAAATTGGCTTCGTAATAAACTTAGCAATTGACGTCATATCACGTCAACATATTCATTTTCAATTTTTATATTAAAACTATTATAACTATTATTAAAATTTAATTCTGTCTCAATTTATTAACAAGTTGTCAAATCCTATAAAAAACTGTTGTTAAATTGAATTTTAATTTGAGTTTATATATTATAAAGTTATCAGAAGTCCATTCAGTCAATTTAAATAAATATGTTCTTGAAATATATACTAAATATTTAAGTTTAATAAATATTTATTAGAAAATCTCGATCATTTAGTAAAAATGAAATTTATTAAAAATAACTAAAGCTTTAATAAAATTAAATTTATCATTTGCTAAAATTACATAAACGAGTTTTTTAAATATAATAAACCTATTTATTTAAAAGAAATAAATACATTCTAATAAATAATTACTTAAAATTCATAACTAATTTATTATAACATACCAAATACGTATTTCTAAACGGTAGATCATTTACTTGTATACGGATGATTAAAATTGATAAATATTTATTAAGTTTTACAGAACATTTAATTAATAAAGTAGAAAATTTATTACGTTCTGTAACAGGGCGAATAGTTTTCGGAGCGAGAGAGTTTTCGGCAACGCCGAAAGCTTACCTGTATGCTCGCTCTCTCTCGCTCACACTGCTCCGCAACGACGATGCCTTCCTCGGCGCTGCTCGTCGAGGACGATGCTCGCCTACGTTGCGGCTCGAGCGGCGCCCTGGCAGAATTGCCGGCTCTGCGCGCGCTCGGTGCAATGCCGTTCGCTGACTGTGTACAACCGGGTAACTCAGAAGTTACCCGGGAATTTTAATATCGTGTGTGTGACTCTACGCGTTCCTTAATGAAGGGGGAAACACGCGCGAGTACCTGGGGCTCAGATGATCGCCGAGGAAGTCGGCGATCCCGCGGAGGCGGCGGTATCCGAGGTACTCGTAGGAATAACGGCGGAAGGGAAGGGGGCGAAATAACAATTCGCGAACTCTTAATTAGGAAATATAAAAGACCGTTTTATTATCTAATCACAAGAGGGGTACACAAAAGAAAAGGATATTGAGCGCGCCGCGGTCTCTAATTCTCGCGAGGTCGAATTGCCTCGCGAGTCGCACGCGTCGCGGATGTCGCGCACAGATACACTCACGGAGACGAGGTGCACCACTCGTCTCCGACGCTCTCTACCTCGCGCGTCGAGGTAGAGTCTCGCTCGCGCGTAGGGGGCCTGCAGGCACTAACCTTGCTCAGGTGTCGACGGAGTCCGGGCTAGATCCGTCCGCAATCTCTCGCGTACGACGCCGATGAGGACTTCCTCCGGAGCCTTGCGACCGGGGTTGCTCCCTCTCTTTTCTTTCTCTCTCTTCTTTCTCTCTCTTCTTTCTCTGTCTTCTTTCTCTCTCTGCTTTCTGCGTGCGCGCACCGAATCGGCTGAAACTCGAATGACTCGTTCTCGCGCGCACCGTTGCCGATCCGCCCTCCTCGCGCCTGCGCATCCCCGCTTCGCTCCTCGATGGCTCGAGTGCGTGGTAGTTTTCCCGCGGATTCCGAACTTCGTTACACCCCCCTCCCAGACGCGACGTACTACCCCCTGGTCGGCGCTCTGGATGCATAACATGCGAAGTTCGCACGCGTGTGTGGTAAGGGCATGCTAGGTTAGGAGCGGAGGTGGGAGAAAGAAAAATAAGGCGAGACTAGTATCAAAAAAAAATACGGCCCGTCCAGGCCTTTATTAATGGGCTACAAGGGGTGGTACTCTGTGTAGCCGGTGGCTGCTGGACCCCGGTGTTCCAAGATTTATATCCCCTCTTGGGGGGTGTGGTGAGGCGAAGATTTCCTCAGCGCCTCTTATACCACGGGTCCTTGGGATCGTGGCTCTGGAAATTGGGGCACTTCCAGTGCACCTTGACCCCAGGCTCCCCGCAGAAATAGCAGCGACGGCCATCCGGCGCTGCTTGGGCTGGTGCTGCCCGTGGTTGGCGCGGCGCCTGGCTCGCGGGGCGAGCGGGCGGTGGCGCGATGACGGGGCGGCTGGGGACGAGGAACGCGCGTTCCTCGGCGCGTCGTGCCCGCGTCTGCGCGGCCTCCAGGCGCAGCCGGGCCTGCCTCGTCACCTGTTGCGCCGCCTCGACTTCGCGGCGCGCTTCGTCTGCCGCGGCTAGCGCGGCGCGGCGCTCGCGCACGCCCTTGCGCGCCGCCTCTTCGGCCTGGGCCTCCTCGCGCCGCTGCTTCACGGCCTTGGTCCAGGGAGCCGAGAATTCGCCCGCCCACCGCGAACTTGAGTGGAACTCGTCCCACTCGCGGAAGGCGGCGGCCTCCATTTCCCTGGCCCGGCGCGTGACGTCGCGGGCCTCCCGCAATGCCTTCTCGAGGGCATCCCAGCGCACCTCGAGAGGCTGTCTCCGGCTGGAGAAGCCTCGTCCCTGGGGCGGCGACGGCTCGCTAGCCAGGGACGAGAAGGAGCTGGGGGTAGCGGAGGAGACGGACGGCGGGGCGTCGGAGACTCCAGCCGTTCCTCCGATGGCCCCCTCCTCTTCGCTCTCCTCCGTTGCGGAGCCTGTTGGGCTCGGCGGACGCTGTGCGTGCGGCCGCCGTAAGCTCGGCGTCGTCGCCGGCCCGAGCGGAAGGGATGGCGGTGATCCCGCCCCTTCAGCCGCCTGCTCGGTTGCCGGCACGGCGAGCGATGGACCGGCGAGGTTGTGGAGCGCCGCCAACACTCCTCGGAGCAACTCCGCTGCTTCGCTCACGGCGGAGGTGGGCACCAGCGCCGAGTCCTCTGGATCCATTCTGAAAATGAGGAAAGGGAAAGGAGGTTAGACGGAATCATCGGGTGCCCAAAATTAGAAATGTATGTTATACTGCCGCGCGAGACTGCGTACGCGTCCGCGAGGGTAGTATAGTCGTCGGATCGAGAGTATTCGCCTCATTGCGTGAGCCTTTGGGTCGTCCGCGCGATTTCGCAGCGGGGTTCTTTGCTGGGCTCGCCGCTATCACGCGTATGGCAGTCGGCCTTACTACAAGCCGTACCGCCTTCCTTGGACGACCCGGGTTACGCCTGGGGAGAGGAGTAGGGGCACGTAAGTTTTCCGCTTCGCTCGCTGGGTTTTCAAGCGGTACGCGATCGGAGATGGCTGCGGCGCCGTCGTTTCCGCGATCTACCTGCGAGTTATTCTCGCTGTCGCTCGCTACTGGCGGGTCGCACATCGCCACAATCGCTGCGCTATCCCTCGGCGGTTGAGGTTCTTCCTCCGGCTCCTCATGTGAAGGCGTTACACCCACGTAAGGCTTCAGATGCTCGGCGTGAACTAATTCCTCATCGTTTGCGTCGAGCGCGCGTATGCGATAAGTGTTAATGCCTATTTTGGCTATTATCGCATACGGCCCCGCGAATTTCGGTGCCAGTTTCGCCGAGATTCCTTGTGCTGCAGACGATAGGATCCGGTTTCTCTTCCAAACATAGTCTCCTGCTTGGAAGAGGGGCTCGCGGTGTTTTGCATCATAATAATGCGCTTGCCGCTCTTGTTCGCCGTCGATGTGATCGGCGACGGCTCTATTCAATCGATTGAGGCCTTTCATCCTCGAGGCCCATTCCTCGACTCTCTCCTGGCTCACTCGTTCTTCCGCTGCGCGGTCACGAGCTCTTTTGGCCGTTCCTGGGGGTAGGGGTCGCCGCCCGTAATTTAACATTGCGGGCGAGAGTCCGGTACTACTATGGGCGGCGTTATTCAGCGAAAACACCAGCTCGGGCAGATTCTCGTCCCAAGAGGCGTGTTTTTCCTCCACAAAAGCGATTAACCGGGTTTTGAGCGTCCGGTTTACTCGCTCCACCGGGTTGGCTTGGGGGTGATACGGCGGTGTCACCGTGTGGTGTACCCCCAAGTTCCGTAAGTACTCAGTGACGGCGCGGTTTTTAAACTCCGTTCCATTGTCACTGAGAAATACTTCCGGCGTGCCAAAACGCAAAATCACTCTCTTTCAATTCCTTCAAGATAGATTTTGCGTTCGCCTTCCGCAACGGAATAACCTCTACCCATCTGGAGAATAAATCTTCGAATACAAGAATATATTCGAAGCCGCGTTTGCTCTTGGGTAGAGGACCCATCATGTCGGCCGCCACCACCTGCCATGGGCGCGATATGTCGCGTTTTCCCATTAAACCGGCAGGAGCGCGTTGCTCGACTTTGCACTGCTGGCAGACGAGACACTCGCGCACGTATTTACGTACTGCCTTGTACATGTGTGGCCAGTAGTAAAATCTCGTAGCGCGATCGTACGTTTTGTCTCGCCCCAGGTGTCCCGAGGTCGGATCGTCGTGGCTCTCAGCGAGCACTTGCTGACGACCCTCCTTCGGTATGACAGTTTTCCACGCTTCTTCGTCCCCGACCGCCGCCTCTATGAGTTCGTCTGGGCGATAGTAGAATAACTGTCCACCTAATAATTTCCAGCGCGGGTATGCGTCTGGCTCTCGCTGCAATTTCTCTCGCCAAGAGGTATACCATGTATCGTCCGTCTCGTTTGTCAGATCGACTGCGGCGAGTGACGCATCTTCCTCGTCGCCCTCGAACATGCCAAATAGAGCATCGGGGACGTGGTTAAGTGCGCCCTTCCTGTGCTCTACCTCGAAGCTATGCCCTTGCAGTTCGAGTGCCCACCGCGCGAGCCGACCAGTTGGACTATGCAGGCTGTGTAACCAACGAAGACTACTATGATCGGTGATCACTCGAAAATGGTAGCCCTCGATATACGGCCTGAATTTTCCAATGGCCCAGACCACCGCGAGGCATTCTCTCTCCGTCACGCTATAGTTACGCTCCGCGGATGAGAGTGTGCGACTCGCAAATTCCAGTACTCTTTCCTCGCCATCGATTATTTGGAAGAGTACTGCGCCGATGCCTGTATCACTCGCGTCTGTTTGAAGAACGAATCGTTCTTCAAATTGCGGGCGAGACAGAATTGGAGCAGACGCAACAAAAGCCTTAATCTGATCGAAAGCTACTTGTTGTTCCTCTGTCCAATCGTATCGGCGGCCTTTTTTGGTGAGTCGGGTTAGTGGCTCGGCCATAGCAGCGAAATCTTTTAGGAACTTCCTGTACCACGAGGCCATTCCTAGAAAACGCCGAAGCTGTTTTAGGTTCCGTGGTTCAGGATAGCTTATTATCGGCGCGATTTTCTCGGGATCGGGACGAAAACCGTCCCGATTAACGAGTACGCCTAGGTAGCGAACTTCCGTCTGGCCAAACACACTTTTCTCTCGGTTAATAGTGAGATTAGCCTCCTTTATTCGCTTGAGAACGTGGCCAAGCCACTTTACGTGTTCTTCAAAGGTCTCGGTGACAATGATTATATCATCGAGATAGGAGAAGGCATAGGGTTCCATTTCAGGACCGATAACCTTATCGATTAACCTCTGAAATATTGCACCTGCCTGCGAGAGGCCATACGGCATGCGCGTGAACTGGAATAATCCCAGTCCAGGCACCGTGAACGCCGTTAATGGGCGAGATTCTTCCTCCAGCGGAATCTGGTGATATGCGCTGCTTAAGTCCAGAGTCGAAATATATTTTGCGCCTTGTAGCTTCCGCAAAATCGCGTCCATATATGGGAGCGGATATGCGTCAGCTCTGGACACGGCATTCACCTTCCGGAAGTCGATGCAGAATCGATATTTCTTGAGCGCTTTCCGCACCATTACTACTGGACTCGACCAAGCACTGGTCGAGGGCTCGATTATACCCGCCTCCAGCATCTCTCGTACCTGAGAGTGCATGATCTCCTCGAGTTTCTTGGAGACGGGGTAATATTTCTGTTTGACCGGCCGAGCCGAGCCAACAGAAATCGCGTGTTCGGCCCACGTCGTGCGGCCGAGAGGTTCATCCGTCTGGACAAGCAACTGGTCGAGGAGTTCTTGGAGTTGTTTCTTCTGCACCTCCGACATCTCCTCGAGACCAATCGAAGCTAGCTCCAGAGTTTCGCCAAGAGAAACGCTGGCTACTTCTAAATCTACCATTTGCCCTGACGCGCTCACGGTCAGCTGATTTTTCACTGCATCGTGAATCATTCCGAATGTCCGAATGACATCAGCGCCGAGGTAGCACTCTAAGGTTTCGTCCGCGAGCACGGCGACACGAATCTCCTTTTTTATGCCTGCTACCTCGAAGGGGAGCATTACATACCCCGCGATCGCCACTGTATGACCGCCGGGGACTTTTGCTTTCCTTCCGTGGCTTGATAATAGCGGGCTACGGCACGCGGATGCTAATTGCAACCCGATCGAACCCATCACTGTTCGTGCCGCGCCCGTATCATATAAGGCGCGTATTCGGAAACTCCCGACGTTAACTTGGAGCCACCATCTGGCCTCCTCGTCGGGGTTAGCGATCGGTGCGTTCTCTACGCTGATCGCTGTAGCTGATGCTGCTGATTCGTCGCGCGGCTCCTCCTGAACGGTGGAGGCCGCGACGGCGATTTCGGAGGGAGTCTTCTTGAGTGCGGGCGTCGTATAGACTCCTTCTACGCACCCGATTTCCCGTTTCCCGCACACGTGGGACAATTGTACGTCCGATAGCCAGGCAGACCGCAGCCGTAACAATGAATACCCTCACTGTTACCCTTCGGTTTCACTGCGCTGCTATCGGGCGATTTTTTCCTTTCTTCTTGCCGAGGCCGCGGGTCGCGCTTCGGCGAGCCGCCTGCTGACTCTCTCTTTTCTCCTCTCCCCCCCTTCTTTTTCCCCTTGGCGGGAGAAGGTTTTCGAGAGGGCGGTGGAGTCTGCTTCAGGTGCCGCGCTGGCTGTAGCGCCAGCCTCACCTCTTCCGCGAGCATTTTGGACAGAGCTGCGATCCAATTCTGTCCAGTTCCCTCCGTTACCGGCAGGTTCATATGCCCTGGAAGTGCGGCAACTTTCAGTGGCGTATGTTTTTCTTTATTTCCCCGAGGTTTATAGGCAGCCTCGGGGAGGAGGCTCTGTTCCGGAGGCGGTGGTTCTCGATAAGATTTTTCCGCCTCGAGAGTAAGCTCGGCCTCGACACTCAATTCGAATAGCGTGTCGATGTCCTCGAAATCCACTCTCCTCACCATGCGTTGGAGATCTGGCCGCAAATTGCGATGTAAGGTGTCCAACTGGTGAGAGAGTGGGAGAGGTGGCTCGATCTTCTTCATGATCGAGAGCAGGCAGGTGATGAAGTCGCGCACCGGTTCTTCTCTCCCCTGTGTGCGCGCTGTTGCCTCCTGCAGCACCCGTTGTTGGAATCTGCGGTTCGCGCCGTACCATTTACGTGCTGACGCGCAGAATTCGTTCCACGTGGACCAGCTCGTCTTATTATTCTGGTACCACGTGGCGGCGACTCCCGCGAAGAGTTCAGAGAGAGAACTTAACATCTCTTCCTCTGACATCTTCGCGAGGCTTCGGCATTCATCGACACGGTTTAAAAACACGTCGATGCTCTGCCCTTTCTCGCCGGTATACTTCAGCCCCCATTTTCGTGCGATGTTGCCGACGTCTCGCTGATTATTTCGGTTTTGCACCGTATGTCGCGGAGTGCTGGCATCAAGCGCGTTTGGGTCGCTGCGCAAATCTCTCGAATTCATCCTATTCGGGAGACCCCCCCCTCCCAGGCTCCGCCTAGTAGACGATTGTGCGGCGTCCCTTGGGGGGGAATGAGCGGTTGGCCAGACGTCGGTGGTGTATGCAGATAGGTGTCCTGCTCTTCCGGATATCTGAATGTCAGGGTATCCTGGAAGCCCACCTGACGTTGCCCGCTCTGCGTCTGGTCTAATCGCGTGCTGCACGCAGCTCCTTTTGTCGCTAGCTGCGTGAAGCTCTCCATTGCTAATTGCAATTTGGACTGATTGTCCGAGAGTTGCGTGACCTTCTGCGTAAGTTGCGTTAAAAATGCCCTCAATTCCGCAGGGATTGGCAGATCCTGCGTTTCCGCCGTTGCTAGGGTGTGCTGTTGTGGGTGGAGGGTTGTACTTGTCTCCCTCTCCTTAGATCCGTCTTCTCGATCCGTCTCGTTCTCCGTTGTTTCCGCTGGTTCCTGTTCCATCGAGCTTCTTTCCGCTGCGCGCGTCTCGATTTCGAGACGCGTCCGTTCCAGCTTGAGTTTTACGACGTTATCGTCGCGGACATACTCAAGTGGATGCGGTTCATTCTCGTCTGAACCGCGTGCCCATGGCGTCTCGATTTCGCCGTTGCAGACTCTATCGATGAACGTTTGGCGGAGGTTTGCTCTCGCTACCCACGTCGTGTGTTCCTCGAGGTCTGCATTTGTGGCGATGAACTCGTCTGCCGAGTAATCCCCGAGCAGCCATCTGCTCGCGCGATCTAACTGTTGAAATCGCGCGCCAGATGTTTTCAACTCCATCGCCTTGAGATATCTATCTATCTCTTCCAGTGAGAGGCACATACACCAATTCTCGAGTGCTAGTTGTGCCGCCATATTGGTTTCTCACTGGAATATTTATGCGAAAGAAAAAAAAAAGAGAAAAAAAAAATATAAAACAGAAGAGCGAAAAAAAAACTGATCGCAAGTAGATTTTTCGGCTCGTTCGCTCCGCAATTTACAGCGTGTTGTTACTCAGTGCGTCGATTGAGTGCGCGTATTTCCCTAATCCCTGGGCGCTTACAATCGCGAGTTACAGAAGAAAAAAACTAAACTGTTTCTCAATCTGTCGCACTGAGTAAATTCGCGAGCAGAAACGACAGCGAAACACGAAAAGAGTGTTACGCTTAAATATTTACTTCGCGTTGTATTTATTTTTACGAAAATTTATAACGCGGTAATTACGCTCGCAGGCGCAAGTCCCGGATACCGCGATAAACGTTCTCTCGCTTATGACTCTGTAGATCGCCGAATTTCTAAGGCGCCAGGCGATCTCACGCAGTTGTTCGCTTCACACAAACACACACGCTCACGCTCGCAACACAAAATCCCCGGCTAGGGATCTTCCTCAGGGCGTGCTTCGCGTGGCACGCCGCCACGGGACCGCGGCTATTACTCGCTTACGCGTGCGTCCGATTCCCCGTCGCTCTCGCTCACGGAGAAAATGTCCTCCCCGAAGGGAGGAAAGCACCACTACCCGGACAACTCACACCGAACGAATCGCGCGATGATCCCCTCGGCACTCCCGAAATCGCGCGATGATCTTATTTTCGCCCCGCGCGCGTATTCTCTCACAATCGCACACACTCTCATTTACTTCCGCGCGCTATTTCGCCCCGATGGCAACGACGTCCGCTCGACATCGCACCACGCTCGCTCGCTCGCCGATTGCCGCTGTAACAATTGTACGCTGTTTGTACCTTGTCGACGAACACTTCTCCCGGACTGCAGCGGGGTCGTCGGTCCGGCTGCTCAGCAAAATGCAGGACTCCTGGCCTCCTCTCCTGCGCTTCTTATCCCCGTCCTGGGCCCCTCTCGTCGCTCTCTTGACTTCTCCTTGGCACACACTCACTCTCTTTTTCTTTTTAGGGCACCGTGGCTTGCGTCTCGCGCGCGTGACGGAAGGGAACTGAGCTCGCGCTGTTACGTCCTCCCCTCCACGCGCCCCCCCCCCCCCGAATATTCGCGACTACGATACGATTTTCAAAGACGTAGCGTGGCTTGCGTTGCCTGCTCTTTCTCGTCTTCGCTTCGTTCTGGCGTCGCTCTCGTCCTGCGCTCGCGTTCGCTAAAGACGCATTTTACAGCGTCGCACTCCCCCTCCTCAGGCCACAACTTTTCCTCAGGAAAAGACGGCCGATTATTCCCTTCGTTCACTCACGATTAAATTTTATCTCCGCACGCGTTCGGTCTCTACTATAACTACGGCCTTAAAATACTATGTACATTATTTACAGTCTGGCCACAATTATCGTATGTCGTCGCTTGATCTCAACTAACACTATACTTATCCTAATGTGGTCTCTACTAAGTTTAAACATAAAATTGATCGCTCGCTAACTGGTCTCCATTAAACCAACATGAATCTACTTAACTTATGTCATTTTCTAGCTCGCTACCTAATTTTATCTTATACTAATTACGCGCGCCGACTACCTTTTAATAGCGCGACTGGCTCGAGTGGCCGTACAATGAGTCCAGGATGGCGTTCCTGGTCGCCTCAGGGACTCCTCGCAGTTCGTCTAGGAGACGCAAGGTCTCTGACACACCAGGTGCGTGAGGCTCCCAGTACGCACCCCGCTCATTCGCCCTATATTGAACCGCCGGCGGCTCGGTCGGCCAGCGTGGATACGCGGTACGCTGTTGCTGCTGATGGTGTTGAGTCCTGGGCTCTTCTCTGCGTTGCCACTCCAACTCGGCACGATGGCTGGCTTCTTCGCGGCGTAGGCGATCCTCTCGTACCCAACACTCCTGCTGGGCGATTTCGCGTGCTCGACGTTCTCGCTCCTCCGCCGCGTTATTTTCTTGTCTTCGGCGCTCGTTCAATGCCCGCTCCTGCTCGATTAGCCTGTTACGCCACTGCCGCTGCTCCTCTTCCAAAGCAGCTGCTCTGTCTCGAGCCTCTTGCTGCTCTCGCATTCTACGCTCGTCCGCGTACGTGCGCTCCAAGAAGGTGCGATGCGCCTCACAGCACCTGGGGCAGTTCGAGAGGTCCACACCTCTACGGCCGCAGTTATAACAGAGGGTGAGGACCCTCGGCTCTGCGCAATTGTTTAACTGATGCCCCCATTGCCAGCAATTGAAACAGGCGAAAGGTGGTGGGTCAACGGCGAGGTCGACCGGTACGGGCGCTAGATCTCCAAACATCACTCCACGCCTCTTCACCCGTGGTTGCTCTTGGGCCCGATGCTCTTCCCCTCCGCGGCGATCTTCGGCGATCAACGGCGGCGTCGGAATTCTTTGCGGCTCCATCGGACGTACTCCGCCTGCGTTCTGCTCTGGTGGTGGTGTCTGGGCGCGACGGTGAACTGGTGGCCACACAGCGGGCCCGGGAAGTGTTTCCTCCGGAGGTGGTGATGCCCACCCTGGCTCGTAGTCATCGAGCACCAGCTGACGGTTGGGGTTGTAGCGCCTTGCTCGTCGGCGCGCGCCTCTCGATAGACGCCTAGGAGGAGAGACGTCGACCACGGGGACAAACAACGGCAAGGCTGGCGGCGCAATGGCTGGCGGCATAGTGTCCCCGTCGCTGTCCCAGTTCTCTTCGCCGTTAAAGCACTGCACCTCCGCGCCAGCCGGCTCGACGTGCACGCGCTCGGCTATCACCCTGGGGCTAACTGGATCGACCTGCATCACTTCTATATCTCGCTCTACAAGCGATTGCTCCTCGCTCGCGCACTCGACGCTTTTGAGTACTTGCGCCGATATACTGTGCGCTGTGGCCGCTCTATCCAGGCGCTCGCCTAAAACCTGGCCACGAGATTTGTCGGTTGCCCTGATTTCTCCAAGTACTTCCTCCTGTGGCAGGGGCAGCCGTCTAAGGATGGCGCCGGTAGCCACTGCTCTCTGTCGCTCTTCGGCGATCTCCGCGGGTATTGGAGCGGTCGTGACTGCCTCTACCGATGCGTTGGCACCGCTCGCATCGTTCAACTCCGATGTTTCGTCGCCAACGTCGACCATCAGAGGGGGGTCGTCAGCTGCCGTCTCATGTGCGGGTCGCATGCTTTCTTCTCGCTCTCGTTGTTCGCTCTGGCGGCGCAACGCAGCGTTGGCTGCTCTCTGGCGTCTCAACGACGCTTCCTCCTCCGGATTCTCCTCGCACCACATGTCATACCAGCTGCGGCTGGTGGACGGTCTCTCGTCGGGCATTTTTTGGTTTTTTTTTTTTTTTTTTCCCTAAAATAAGATACAAAGTTAGTTTTCTGTTCACACATTATGCGCCGCTCTCGGAGGAAGATAACGCTTCAACTCCGAAACGTGCGCCTTCGCGATCCGCCGCGAATCCCCACCGATGCTCTCCAGAATGTATACGGTCGGCGAGCGTATTTCCACGATTTTCAACGGCCCCTCATACTTCGGCGCGAGCTTCGCTGAAAACTTATTAATGCCGCTCGATAGTGGATGTGTCTTTCGCATGACTAGATCACCCTCGTTGAATCGCACGTCGCGCCTACCTTTATTATACTCTCGCTCTTGCTTTTCTCTCGCTTTATCGATATGCTTCGCTACTAAATCTCGCAACGCGTCTAACCTTTTTACGCGGTCAAGCCAGACCTCCGGTGGCACTTTTAGTACCGGCCTCGCTCGTTCGCTCTCACGGCGCAAACTCCTGACTGGTCGCGGATGCCGACCAAAATTAAGGAATGCTGGTGACACTCTCGTTGTCGCCTGCATTGCAGTATTTACTGCGTGTCTGAACTCGTGAATGTGTGCATCCCAATTCCTATGATCCGCGCCCACGAACGCGGCGATCATCGTTTTTAATGTTCTATTACTGCGCTCTACTGGATTCGCTTGCGGGTGATACGGCGGCGTCGTTACGTGTTTCACTCCGTATTCGTCTAACGTTTTTCGCAATATCTGATTATCGAATTCTCGTCCATTATCCGTAAGAAAATACTCCGACGTTTCCCATCTAAGTAATATAAGTTCCTCCAACGCTCGCGCTACTGACTTTCCATCCGCCTTTCGCAACGGCTTTAATTCAATCCAGCGCGTAAACAAATCTTGAAATACGATCAAGTATTTGAATTGGCCCTTACTCGGCGGAAATTCCATAAGGTCGGCGGCTACTACAACCCACGGTCGCTCGACTATTCGGCTGCCCATCAACCCTTTTGCGCCCGTTTGCGTTACCTTATATTTCTGACACTCCTCGCATTCACGCACGAAGTTACTAACATCGTAATACATCCCCTTCCAGTAATATTCACGCGCGATTCGATCATATGTTTTCTCCATCCCCAGATGCCCCGAAGACGGCGCGCAGTGAGCGTCTTTCATTACACGCTCTCGCAATTCGCTCGGCACGACTAATTTTAATTTTTCCTCGCCGCTTTCTACCGGATCGAGAAGAGGATCTATGCGGTATCTATACAGCATTCCGTCCTCAATTATCCAATCTTGGTATTTTAAAGGCGTCGCTTGGATCTCGGCTAACATGCGCAAATACCACGGATCTTTAATTTCGGAGAACGCGGCGGTCTCAACCTCTACTCCCTCATACATGCGTGAAAGTGCATCAGGAAACTGATGTAACGCGCCTTTCCTATGCTCAACATCAAAGTCCCACTGCTGCATCTCGAGCGCCCACCGCGCGAGTCGCCCGCTCGGCTCCTTAAGATTACGCAACCACTTCAGCGCGCTATGATCGGTTATTACTTTAAACTTGTACCCCTCAATATACGGCCTAAACTTTTTAATCGACCAAATAAGCGCGAGACACTCCTTTTCGGTTGTCGAGTAGTTTCGCTCGGCGGCAATTAACATGCGACTCGCGTATACTATCGGATGCTCTCCATCGTCAAAAATTTGCGAAATAAGCGCGCCTAACGCTGAATTGCTCGCATCGCACTGTATTATAAAGGGTCTCGAAAAGTCCGGTCGCGCTAGAACAGGCGACTCTGTCAATGCCTTCTTAAGTCCTTCAAACGCTTCTACTTGCTCCTCTCCCCACACCCATTCCTGCCCTTTACGCAGCAGCTTAGCGAGCGGTAGTTTAATCTCGGCAAAATTTTTAATAAAACGCGCGTACCAGGCGATCGTGCTCAGAAATGAGCGCATCTGTTTGATATTACGCGGCGCTGGAAAATTCAGTACTGGTGCCACTCGATCGGGATCCGGCCTCAACCCCTCGCGATCTAATAAAAATCCTAAATACGTTACTTTATCACAGCAAAATTCGCACTTCTGTCTCTGCACTACTAGCCCGGCGTCGGCTATCTTCTGTAACACTAGCTTAAGCCACTTTACGTGCTCATCAAAAGTCTCTGTCACGATAATAATATCATCTAAGTAACCGAAAACGTGCGGCTCGTACTCCGGTCCGAATAACGCATCAATTAAACGTTGAAATGTCGCGGGCGCGTTCGCTAAACCAAAAGGCATACGCTTAAACTGCCACAATCCCGATCCCGGAATCGCAAATGCAGTGTATTTCCGACTCGATCGCTCTACAGGCACCTGATAATACGCCTGCTGCAAATCAATTTTTGAAATATACTTTGCGTTACGCAGTTTATCTAAAATTGAGTCCATGTTCGGCAGTATGTACGCGTCTTTCTTCATGCACTTATTGACATCGCGATAATCATAACATAAGCGGCCCTTATCACCTCTCCACGAAACTACCGGCGCACTTCGCCAGTCGCTAGCTGATCGCTCAATTATCCCCGCTCGCCTCAATTTCTCGACTTCTTGCTGCGCGAACTCAAGCAATCGTGGTGACATCCGGCGCATTTTATGACGGACTGGCTCGGCTCCCTGAACGTCGATGTGATGCTCGACCAAGTCTGTTACTCCCGGCGTCTCGCTTACCGGCGGCAAAAGTTGACCTACTAGCTGCTCGATAATTACTCTCTGATCGTCAAGTAACTCCGATATTCCCGCGCACTCCGCGAAAATCTCCGGCTTCCCGTCGACGGTCTCGCTCGCGAATGCTCGCCATTCGCCTTGACTCATTCGCCACAAACCCTCTGCAAAACGCACCTCAATCCCAAACTCGCGACAGAAATCTATCCCAAGAATCAATTCGTTTTCGAGCTCACGTACTACTTTCACAGACAATGCTTTCGTGATCGCGCCTACTTCGAACGAGAAGTTAAGTATTCCGGCAATCGGCGTGACTTTGCCGTTCACAGTACGTATCGCGGAATTAAACTCTTGCAGACGGCTTTGATATCGCTCGAGTATGCGCGGCCCTGCAAGTGACAGCATCGCGCCCGGATCAAAAAGCGCTCTGTACTTTTCCCCGCCTATCTCGATCATCAGAAAGCACCGGTTTTCTGACATAGTGCTTGCTATCTCATCGCCGTTGCTCTCGATGGTCGGCGGCTCGCCTGCCCCCACGCTCTGTTCAATACTCGTCTCGCGCTCCCCTGCATTATCTATAATTTCGTCAAATTCTTTAAGAATATCGCGCATCATCTCCTCTGCCGCGCGGTTCAAACATTCGTCAATTTCCGCGCTGTCCCCACTGCCCGCGCTCGCTCTTTGTAAATCACTCTCGCGCGGTCTAAAATTCTCATCCAAAAATAAATCTGACACTGCAGGTGCGTCGTCTGCGAGTACTACCACTACGTTCGTTTTGCGTCGCTCAGATACTCTACATGACTTCGCGCTGACTACTTTCGCTCCTTTGCTCACCCACGTCTGTTCACTCACTCGCGCTCTACGTTCGCGCGTCGGCTCGCGCCGTGTCTTCTCGATTTTAGTACTCTCCGTTTCCTCGCTTCTCTCGCACCTAACGACATTAGTTACTTCTTCCGCGTTTACGATTTCGTCGACGCGGGGAGCGGGATTTATCTCGGCTCCCCGCTCTGCGCGTTTCTCTGATCCGGCGGGCGAGGTGCGCAGCGCGCGCAAGTGTCATCGGTGACACCCGGCGCTCCGCATTTGCTACACGCGGCATTCGCTCTAGTCGGGCAGTTTCGCACCACATGTCCACGCATTCGGCACCAAAAACATACTATTTCCGGGCATTGTGACGCCCGATGACCAACGGCTTGACATGTATAGCATGGGCCTACGAACTCGGTCGGCCGTCCCTGATCTGCGTACGGCGCAGCATTTCTTCCCTCGCGATAGCCCATCCGGCTTTGTCGCGGTCCATCTCGCGCGTTCGGCATCCAACCTCCTTGATTTTGCGCATCTGTGCTCCAACCCGCCCGCGCGTGACTTTGCTGAGGTCTCGGACTCTCCGGTGCATGCGGCGGCTGTGCGTTCGTGTACGCTGCGTACTGTTGCCCACGCGCGTTGGCATACCCCTGTACCTGAGTCGTTGGTGCTTGTTTTCCCGCGCCCCGCGCAACATTTGCGTATGTCGGCTTCGCGTCATTTACAGGTGTTTTTGGCGGTGCATGAGGTACCTGCTGCAACGCCCATACCTCTGCTGCTACTTCGCTCGCGTCGCTCTCCGCCGCACTTTTCTTTTTATTTTTCCGCTTTTTAACCTCTTTCGCTTTCTCGCTTACGTCCGGGCTTGGTGGTAGTTCGCCGTTCTCCGACGCAGCCGCGACGCGCGCTTTCACCGGCGCCCCTGTAAACGCCGCGCTCTGCACGTGCATCTTCTCCGCAGGAGGCGACGGAACGTACCGGCTGTCTACTGCTCTCTGTCGCTCGAGTCGTCGGCCGTACTTCTCAATATCTTCCAGCGTTTCTACTACTTTATCGGCCATCGCGCGGCGATAATCCGGCAATAAATTTCGATACGCGAGATCTACTAAGTCGTCATCGCACGGCGGCTTCTTAAAAAGCGATACGATTAAGCGGAATTTCACTAAATAACTCTCTATTAACTCGCCTTTCGCCTGCGTTCGGCGGTTCAGATCAGTGAGAAGATCGTGGTGATCATACTCGCCTATGTACCTACGCTGAAAACCCTTTTCGAACGCTCTCCATGTGCGCATACGATCTTTACCGAGGTCAAACCACGTCGCCGCCTCGCTTGTGAATACGCACGGCAGCGCACTCAGCATCCCGTCGTCGCTCACGCGGTTGCCTGACTTACAACTTTTCAGCTGTCGAAAGAACTCCTCCGCAGTCCTTTTAGGCTCGCTGCCGTTAAACTTTAAACCCCAGTTCTTCACTAACTTTCCCGCGCGCATTCCTTCGTCTTCGCGATTATTATTACGGCGGTTTCGGCGGCGCGTGGTCTTCTCGCGGTCGCTATCTGATGACGAAGAATTCGAAATTCTATCTTGTCCCCGTCTCGCTCGCTCGCCACCTTTCTGACTTCGTTCCAACCGATTATGTTTTTCGCCACTCGTATGCCTACGCACTCGCGCTGATTCCTCGGTCGACGTAGACGAGGCACGTTTTTCCTCGCGTCGCTCGCGCTGTGAGCCACTGTTCTTTGTTCCGATCCGCTTCCGTCTACGCACCGGCTCGAAATCTGAATCGCTATCACTGAATTTAGCTATGGCAACGTTGCTCCGATCCGCGTGTTTTGGTAGCGCAGATTCATTACGGATTTGAGTCCTCGGCGGCAGCTTGCACATTGTGGTCGAGTCGCTCGCTGCACCCACTGAACTCTCAAGTACAGGCAGCTGTTCCCTAACTATACGCTCATTCTCGCGCGCTACTGCTAACTCCTTTTCCAGCTTCCTCACAATCTCGCTATTAGCTCTTTCGGCTTTCCTCGTGCGCGCATTTTCGGCTCTGCGCTGTTTCTCCTCGCGCGAGGCCCGCTCAGATCGCTCTTGCTCGGCATGTGCGCTCTCCGATAAACGCTTCTCCCTTTCAGCGGTCCACTGGCGCATGCGCTCTGCAGCTCTATATGCGAGCAACTCGTTTTCGCTCGCGGAAGCCAGCTCGCCCTGATACGCGTCGTCCGAGCCCTCACGTGAACTCTCCACCTCGCTCGCTGGGAGAATTTCATCGTAATTCACAGTTGGAGTATAGTATAAACTCTTATCTGTGCGCGGCGGTCGTTCGATCGGCGGAGGCGGATCTGGCGTTCTGTTCTGCTGCGCTGCTATCAATTACGTGTTTCTGCCTCTCACTCCCCGCACGTACCTCGCCGACACGTATTCCCACTGTTCTCTACGAAACTGCTCGCTCACCTCCGGTGCGAACTCAAGCCTTGGCACGTGTTCTGCCATGAAGAGCGCGCGATTTACATTGACAGGCGCGGTCCCCGTTGACGGAGTCGCGGTAACGCTCGCCCTCACCACGTTCGCTGTGTTCGTCGCCGATGTAGTCACGCTAACTACAGCAGGTACGTGCACCTGTACCTCGTCCGCGCCGAGGTCTCTATCGCGCGTCGACTCCGCTTCGCCTTCAGTGTTATGGCTGTTACTTGTCGCGGCCTGCTCGGCGGCCTGCTTCTTTGCCATTTCCTTACTGGCTTTACTCGGTCGTCCTCGACGCTTATTAACTCGCGGCTTCTCTGATTCAACGTGGTCGCGCGGCGGCATCGTGACTGCGTCACCCTGGCTATCTAACGAAACCCCCGCGTCGTCCCATGGGTACCACGGAATCATGTCATTTCCCGGCTCAAGGTCTCGCAACAGCGCGCGGAAATGTCGATCGCGCAAATCTAATGCATCACCCTGCACCGAGCATTCGCGTTTAACGAGTTCCTCGCGAATCTCCTCGATAGACAGACGAGCAACATCCCTCTTTATTATCCGCCTATCGCGAGATTGCAGAAGAAAATCCATCACGCCCTTATGGTTTTCCATATTCTCTGCTAGCTACGCTTTTCTAAATAAGTATTCACGGCTGAGTGTAGCGCGCTCACTTGACTTCTCGCGCGGCGCGGTGTAATTCTCGGAACTTTTCGGGCACGGCACGCGGCCGGCCGATTCACGGAACGAGCGCGCGCTCGTCTCTGTTTACGCCGGTCGTTCGCGCTCGGCGTCCTGATTCTCGCTTCCCGCTACTCGTACCTCGATGCTAGTAACTCTAATTTTTCTTTTCTCCGCGCGCACTAATTATTTTTCACGTTGCCCCACGTTGGGCCGCCATTTTATAACGCGGTAATTACGCTCGCAGGCGCAAGTCCCGGATACCGCGATAAACGTTCTCTCGCTTATGACTCTGTAGATCGCCGAATTTCTAAGGCGCCAGGCGATCTCACGCAGTTGTTCGCTTCACACAAACACACACGCTCACGCTCGCAACACCTCAGGGCGTGCTTCGCGTGGCACGCCGCCACGGGACCGCGGCTATTACTCGCTTACGCGTGCGCCCGATTCCCCGTCGCTCTCGCTCACGGAGAAAATGTCCTCCCCGAAGGGAGGAAAGCACCACTACCCGGACAACTCACACCGAACGAATCGCGCGATGATCCCCTCGGCACTCCCGAAATCGCGCGATGATCTTATTTTCGCCCCGCGCGCGTATTCTCTCACACTCGCACACACTCTCATTTACTTCCGCGCGCTATTTCGCCCCGATGGCAACGACGTCCGCTCGACGTCGCACCACGCTCGCTCGCTCGCCGATTGCCGCTGTAACAATTGTACGCTGTTTGTACCTTGTCGACGAACACTTCTCCCGGACTGCAGCGGGGTCGTCGGTCCGGCTGCTCAGCAAAATGCAGGACTCCTGGCCTCCTCTCCTGCGCTTCTTATCCCCGTCCTGGGCCCCTCTCGTCGCTCTCTTGACTTCTCCTTGGCACACACTCACGCTCTTTTTCTTTTTAGGGCACCGTGGCTTGCGTCTCGCGCGCGTGACGGAAGGGAACTGAGCTCGCGCTGTTACGTCCTCCCCTCCACGCCCCCCCCCCCGAATATTCGCGACTACGATACGATTTTCAAAGACGTAGCGTGGCTTGCGTTGCCTGCTCTTTCTCGTCTTCGCTTCGTTCTGGCGTCGCTCTCGTCCTGCGCTCGCGTTCGCTAAAGACGCATTTTACAGCGTCGCAAATTTACAATTTAAAAGACCGTTTTATTATCTAATCACAAGAGGGGTACACAAAAGAAAAGGATATTGAGCGCGCCGCGGTCTCTAATTCTCGCGAGGTCGAATTGCCTCGCGAGTCGCACGCGTCGCGGATGTCGCGCACAGATACACTCACGGAGACGAGGTGCACCACTCGTCTCCGACGCTCTCTACCTCGCGCGTCGAGGTAGAGTCTCGCTCGCGCGTAGGGGGCCTGCAGGCACTAACCTTGCTCAGGTGTCGACGGAGTCCGGGCTAGATCCGTCCGCAATCTCTCGCGTACGACGCCGATGAGGACTTCCTACGGAGCCTTGCGACCGCGGTTGCTCCCTCTCTTTTCTTTCTCTCTCTTCTTTCTCTGTCTTCTTTCTCTCTCTGCTTTCTGCGTGCCCGCACCGAATCGGCTGAAACTCGAATGACTCGTTCTCGCGCGCACCGTTGCCGATCCGCCCTCCTCGCGCCTGCGCATCCCCGCTTCGCTCCTCGATGGCTCGAGTGCGTGGTAGTTTTCCCGCGGATTCCGAACTTCGTTACAGTTCAAATAAACAATATGGGAAAACAATATTTTTATTAACTATACCTGATAAAATTAATTTCTAAATATAATTAAATATTTATTTCATTGAATCAAAAAATTATTTTAAATTACATAAATACACTGACATAATAAATATTTATTAAAAATAATCGTAAACAGCTCACTTTTTAAATAATTATTCATTTAATAATAAGAATTATGATTTCAATAGTAATAAATATTTTTGCACATTCGTGCTAATACCAGTTTACAGTGATAAAATATTTTATTACTTTTAATACATGTATTTTTAGAAACGAGCAATTATTTATTAGTACTCAGAAACATAATTTTGTTGAATTAGAAAAATCTGGATTTAAAAGTAAATTCGCAATCATTACATATATATTTTGTTAATTTAAATAAATATTTAAATAGTACTATTTCAAGACATACTTTTTTTGATTTTAATACATTTTAATTGAATTTCTGAAATATTTTCTCAGTATAATTATTTCGAAAGATCTATTAAGTAAATATTTTCTCAACTGAAACAATTACTGAGTAATCTGTGTACTTATTTGCAATAAATGCTTTATTATTATAAAAATGTTATTAAATGTCTCATAAAAATTATTTCTAAATATAAGTAAATATTTATTTCATTGAATAAAAAAATTATTTTAAATTACATAACTACACTGACATAATAAATATTTATTAAAAATAATCTTAAACAGCTCACGTTTTTAAATAATTATTCATTTAATAGTAATAATTATGATTTCAATACTAATAAATATTTTTGGACATTCGTGCTAATACCAATTTACATTGAGAAAATATGTTACCTTTAATACATGTATTTTCAGAAACGAATAATTATTTAATAGTAATCAGAAATATAATTTGGTTGAATCAGAAAAATCTGGATTTAAAATTAAATTATTATTTTATATATATATATACAGGGTGTGTCAAAAGTTCCGGGACGGCCAGTTATCTCAGCGGGAATGCATTTTCGGAAAAAATGTTTCATACAAAAGATGTAGGATTTTTCCCTGGCTATCTGATGGTGACCTTGAATTTGACCTTGGGCTTGACCTTCAAGGTCATTTGAAGGTCAAGTCGAATTTTTTAAATGGGAACCCTCCTTTTTTATTGCGCAAACCGAAAGAGGGAAAAATTCTCTTTCCAACGATATAAGACACATACGCGGTCAAATGTGATCTAGAGGTCGTTTCAAGGTCAAGTCGGTAAAATGAGGTCAAATTGATCTTGGGCAGTCCAAAGCATGGAAACTAAGGGCGTTGGGAAAAAACTTTCCATACGAAAGTTTCCGCAAATCGAATGGAGCATCTGATGGTGACCATGAATTTGACCTTGGGCTTGACTTTCAAGGTCATTTAAAGGTCAAGTCGAATTTTTGGAATGGGAACCCTCTTTTTGTTGCAGAAATGCGGGAAAACTTGCGTTTCCAGGGGTGTAAGATACATACGGGGTCAAAAGTGAGCCGAAGGTCATTTGAAGGTCAACGTTCTTATACTCCGATCATCTGGACACCCCATCGAATTTCGTGTATCAGGGCGTTAAAAAACATTTTTTGTGCAAACGTTTCTGGATCAAAACCCGACCTGGGACCTGGCTAATCACCGCTGACCTTGGAACGACCTTGGGTCGAGCCAACGGGGCAAACCGACCCCAGATACGGGTTCAGCGACTCCGAAAACCCATGGGTCCGTGGTTTCAAGCACCTTCTGCAATTCCTTCTGGTTTGACCTTGGAACGACCTTGGGTCGACCCAACGGGGCAAACCGACCCCAGATACGGGTTCAGCGACTCCGAGAACCCATGGGTCCGTGGTTTCAAGTACCTTCTGCAATTCCTTCTGGTTTGACCTTGGAACGACCTTGGGTCGACCCAACGGGGCAAACCGACCCCAGATACGGGTTCAGCGACCCCGAAAACCTATGGGTCCGTGGTTTTAAGCACCTTCTGCAATTCCTTCTAGTTTGACCTTGGACCGACCTTGGGTCGATCCAGCGGGGCAAACCGACCCCAGATACGGGTTCAGCGACCCCGAAAACCCATGGGTCCGTGGTTTCAAGCACCTTCTGCAATTCCTTCTGGTTTAACCTTGGAACGACCTTGGGTCGACCCAACGGGGCAAACCGACCCCAGATACGGGTTCAGCGACCCCGAAAACAAAATAAATATGCGCAAGTCATTTGAGATCTCATGTTTATGTGGGTTCTTATATTTACTCATACTTATTACAGTGTGGGTCTCCCATTCAATCGTCATTTCAGTCTCAACTATCGAGCCAGTGCTGTGATTCTCGAGAAATTTTATCTACAACTATTGAGAAATATTTTTTTTCAAATATTTCACTTTTCTACTTATAGCTTATTTGACATCTCTGTCCCAACCAGTCATAAGCTCTCGGCAGTGTTTGATGCTCGATTCTTTGTTCTCGTTGAGTTTAAGTACATACAAAATCGTATCCCAACTCTTACAATGCTGCGACTTTCTGAAAGAGACAGAATATCGCTTCTCATGATTCGAGGTTGGGGAGATATGAAACGTTCTTTCATGCAGGTAAGAAATGTTTTTAATGAATCTTTCAGAAATGAGTTAACTCCGATTTCAAAATCAACAGTTGAACGTACTGTAAAACGTTTTGAAGATATCGGTAGTGTGAAAGATCGGCCACGAACAGGACGGCCAAAAACAGCTACTACAGAAGAGGCATCATTAAATATTGAACTCTCGGCTGTAGAAGATCCTCATTGCACTCTTAGCAAACTCGCTCAAGAGCATGAAACAAGTAAGAAATCTGTTCATAGAGTATTACGAACAAATAAATTTCATCCCTTCAAAGTAAAACTTGTTCATGAGTTAAATGAAGACGATTTTGATCGTCGAGTTGAGTTTTGCGAAGATATGATGGAACGGATCGATGATGATCCTAACTTTCATCACAACATAGTTTTCTCTGATGAAGCAACATTCCAACTCAATGGTACTTTGAATAGGCATAACAGCAGGTATTGGGCTGCTGAGAACCCCCATTGGATGCGCGAAGATATGACAAAAAATCCTCAAAAGTTGAATGTTTGGGCCGGGATATTAAACAACAAAATCATCGGTCCTTTTTTCTTCGAAGGAAATATGAATGCCGAAATGTATGAGGATATGCTCCATAATCAAATAGTGCCGAGAATTATAGAGGTAACTGGTCAAAATTTTGAACATACTTTTTTTCAACAAGATGGAGCTCCAGCGCATTACGGTTGAAATGTTCGCAGGTATTTAGACGTCGTTTTTCATGATAGGTGGATAGGACGAAGAGGCTACATTGAGTGGCCAGCCAGATCACCGGATTTAACGCCGTTGAACTATTTCCTATGGGGTTATCTTAAAGATATAGTTTACAAAACTAAGCCTCGGAATTTAGAAGAATTACGATAACGTATACAAGATGAATGTGATAATATGCCTGCTGACTATCTCGTGAATGCCGTTGAAAGCTTTTACAATAGATTAGGCTACTGTCAAGAAGTTGATGGAAAACAATTTGAAAATTTATTGAAATGATTCTCAAGACCTCTAAAATTATTGAAACTTTTTTAAAGTCTTGCCTGGACCGGCTGGTCTGCGGAGGTCTTGCCTTCACCGGCTGGACTGCGGAGGTCTTGCCTTCACCAGCTGGGCTGCGGAGGTCTTGCCTTCACCGGCTGGACTGCGAAGGTCTCGCCTTGACTGGCTGGCCTGCGGAGGTCTTGCCTTCACCGGCTGGACTGCGGAGGTCTTGCCTTCACCGGCTGGACTACGGAGGTCTTGCCTTCACCGGCTGGACTGCGGAGATCTTGCCTTCACCGGCTGGACTGCGGAGGTCTTGCCTTCACCGGCTGGACTGCGGAGGTCTTGCCTTGACCTGCTGGACTGCGGAGGTCTTGCATTGACTCGCTGGACTGCGGAGGTCTTGCCTTGACTGGCTGGACTGCGGGAGATCTTGCCTTGACTGGCTGGACTGCGGGAGGTCTTGCCTTTACCGGCTGGACTTCGGGAGGTCTTGTACAAAAAGTGTTTCTTTAACGCCCTGATACACGAAATTCGATGGGGTGTCCAGATGATCGGAGTATAAGAACGTTGACCTTCAAATGACCGTCGGCTCACTTTTAACCCCGTATGTATCTTACACCCCTGGAATGGTAAGTTTTCCCGCATTTCTGCAACAAAAAGAGGGTTCCCATTCAAAAATTCGACTTGACATTCGAATGACCTTGAAGGTCAAGCCCAAGGTCAAATTCAAGGTCACCATCAGATGCTCCATTCGATTTGCGGAAACTTTCGTATGGAAAGTTTTTTCCCAACACCCTTAGTTTCCATGCTATGGACTGCCAAAGATCAATTTGACCTCATTTTACCGACTTGACCTTGAAACGACCTCTAGATCACATTTGACCCCGTATGTATCTTATATCGGTGGAAAGAGAATTTTTCCCTCTTTCGGTTTCTGCAATAAAAAAGCGGGCTTCCCATTTAAAAAATTCGACTTGACCTTCAAATGACCTTGAAGGTCAAGCCCAAGGTCAAATTCAAGGTCACCATCAGATAGGCAGGGAAAAATCCTACATCTTTTGTATGAAACATTTTTTCCGAAAATGCATTCCCTCTGAGATAACTGGCCGTCCCGGAACTTTTGACACACCCTGTATATATATATATATATATATATATATATATATATATATATATATATATATATATATATATATATATATATATATATATATATATATATATATATATATATATATATATATATATATATATATATATATAATCATATGAACATGGACTTATACTGACAGCAATGTATTAGACCACGTGACCCGTCTGCATAAGTGTAATACCGTTTATACAAGTGTCTGCACAAGTCTTGCGTGACTAAAGAAATAATCTCTCTATTTATGCTGATGTCTGCATAAGTCGGTCTGTCTGCATAAGTCTATTTCAATTCCGGAAAGTGTCTCCATTACTAGCGTTTCATATATATATATATATATATATATATATATATATATATATATATATATATATATATATATATATATATATATATATATATATATATATATATATATATATATATATATATATATATATATATATATATATATATAAAATTTAAATATATATTTAAATAGTACTATTTCAAGACATATTTTTTTATTAATTTTACTACATTTTAGTTGAATTTCTGAAATATTTTCTCAGTATAATTATTTCGGATGATCTATTAAGCAAATATTTTCTCAACTGAAACAATTACTGAGTAACCTGTGTACTTATTTGCAATAAATGCTTTATTATTGTAAAAAATTTGATTCAATGTCTGTGATAAAAGTTATTTCTAAATATAAGTAAATATTTATTTCATTGAATAAAAAAATTATTTTAAACTACATAAATACACTGACATAATAAATATTTATTCAAAATAATCGTAAACAGATCACTTTTTAAATAATTATTCATTTAATAATAATAATTTTGATTTCAATAGTAATAAATATTTTTGCACATACATGCAAATGCAACTAAATTATTATAATATTAATAAAGCATTTATTGCAAATAAGTACACAGATTACTGAGTAATTGTTTCAGTTGAGAAAATATTATCTTCATAGAACTTCCAAAATAATTATACTGAAAAAATATTTCATAAATTCAACTAAAATTTATTAAATTTTAATACAGTATTTATTCAAATACTAATTTTTAAATACTTATTCGAATCAGCAAAATCTCTGTAGTTAGTAATTACATATTTATCTATACAAAATATATATTTGTTAAGTTCACAAACTGTATCAATAATGAATAAGTATTCATTTCTAAAAATCTATGTATTGAAACTAATACAATATTTTATAAATGTAGATTAATATATACTCAAGTCAAGTAATTAAAATTTAGATAAATAAATAATTGTCCGCTTTTACATAATCAATTTTATGTATTAAGGACGTTCTCCGAGAAAACGATTTTCTTGTGATTTTCCTGAAACTTGCAGAAAATGTTTGATTTTTAGTCCTTAGTACATGCTTCAAAGCCCCATGTCCAAAGCGGTATTCAAAATAAAAATATTTGATTTCAAAGTTTTAGCGTTAACATGGGATCCCTATCTAAGCTCGTTGGAAAAATACATTTTAATTTACTGTAAAAGAAGTTTTGTTTGTGATTTTTTTTCAACCATGGGATATAAAACTAGAAATCGAGAGGAATAATATGTGACGCGATCCGAGAAAAGGGACCTCCTATCCAAAAACAAAAGTTTACAGGGCGAGCGGTTGAAGAAATCAAAACAAACTCGAGCATCTGAGGCCACGGAGCGGAGGAGAAGTCTCGGAGAGAAACCCTACCCCCACTTTGCTTAGTTCCCCTCCATTCCCGTAACACTCTTCTCTGTTCGTTCGCGCTCCGTAACCGAGCGCGGAGCGTGCGGGCGATTGGGTTCATTATGAAAGGTTCCCAATAGATGCGCGGAGACGGATAATCGGACATCGAAATTGTTATTTGACGTTAATACACAATTTGGTCTTTGCACAAAAATTTGATTCAAATTTTGACAATTGCAAACTGTAGCACATTAAAAAAAATGATATGTACTGTTTTATTTTCTTGAAAAAGATTTACTGCAAAAGTAACGCGAGTTTCCAATTTTTTATCTATAGATATACTGTGCATGTTTAGGACGTCACAAATTAACGGATACGTCACAACTTACTACTTCATAAACGTTATATTTTCGTCAATTTTTGAGATTTAACCAAAAGCAAATATACGTGCCCATTGATTTTATATTGGCTATTAAAATCAGCAATAAAAAAACCGTTGAAATTCTGAATTACAGTTATGTATTTCAAATGAAGTTAATACTTTGAAAAACCATTTATAAACATAAAACAATTTGAGTAATAGAAAATATAGATTTAGACAGTCAAATGTTTCATTTCTGTTTTAAAATCATAAATGTTTCTACAAGTCTTTTCGAGTTAGAAAATAACTATTGATTGCGTAAAATTATCCAGTGTTTTGATCTAAATGTCCGGACAATTGCGATGAAATGCTTTAAAATTAAAATTCTATTGCATGAATTCAGAAATACTTTAATCCAGTTGAAATCGAGAATGTCGATTTCTTTTTCATTCTTGGAACTGAATTTTCTTTTGAATAATTCAATCTCGTTTGTTCGAACACAAAAACGTGTTCGGAGACTAATGTATTCAGTTTAGATTTTTTTATGCAAAAAGACACGAAATAAAGTATTTGCATGAAAAATAAAATCGATTCTTTCTTATCGCATACTGACGAGAAACGAACAATATTACATACGTATTTTTTTATTTCTCCCCAAAAAAATTATATTCAAAGTTACGCGGGTTTTAATTTCTATATATATATAGATATACTGCCCATGATTATGAGGTAGTAATACTTTACTGACGTCATACTACGGCACTTTTAAAAACTCTATATCTTCGCCAATTTTGAAGATATGGCGAAAAGAAAAAATACGTGTCTACTAATTTTTCATTGACTATCATAACCAGCAATAAAAAAAATCGATGCAAATAGCCTATTATGAATAGAGCTATGCATGTATAATAAACAGAGTAACTTAATTATCACTTACATGAAATAATAAATGAATTAATATAATACAGAACGTTAACATGACTCACGAAATTAAAATAGCTTAAAGTAAGTGCACAAATTTGCATCCCTCTAATATAATTCTATCGCAATTTAACAGCGATTAAATGTATTTTAATTCAAGTTAGACATTCGAAATAATTTTTATAGCCTCTCTGATACTTTTTGGTTGTTAAAAAACATTCTCATTTGTAACCAAAAGTAATTTTTTCTTTTTTTCTGATTTTTTCTGTAAACCATCCCACGAAGAACACATTTCTAGACGTTTTCTAGACGTTTTCTAGAAATGTGTTCTTCGTGGGATGTCGTTGCCCCCATGAACCAGTTTGCAGTTTGGACTGCTCCAGTTTGCGGTCCCTGAGTTTTTGTTCGTATCAATTAGATACCAAAGACACATTTCAGTTTCTAGTTATTCCAAATCATGGTACAATTACTATTTTTTCAACTTTTCGTTACTTGATTGTTTCATATAAGTTATATTCAACATGTAGTTCATGGAAATGATGTTCTTACTATCCATTGGAGTAGATAAGGTTGTAACAAATAATTAATTATTATACGCATCCAGAAAATAGCATTTATAATATTCTGAACAATTTAAAATTAATCTGTAAGAAACAACGAAATATTATAGAAGAAATGTTCAAAAGCTAATAAACAGGCACATGCATATGATATATCTTTATCACGTACCAGTTTGTATTCCATACATCGTTGAAAATATGTATGTAGGGGAGATTTTGGTTTCTCGTGTTCTTGAACATAACAATGTTCTTCCGATCTTTGTTATTGTTGTCACTATTCCTTGTTCGAAAGATGATTCACTTTCAAAATACTTCGTCGCTGAATTTCTAATGTATCAAAACAAGCAATTACATCAGCTTTACATTTCGTTAATCACTTTGCTGACAAATTATTTCATACCTTGTTCATAAGTTACTTGTTAATAAGTGCCTTCTTAATGTTAACCCATTTAATGAGTGACACCGTGAGAGACGAATTTATCTCCACCACAGTGCTTCGAATAATAATAGTTAATGAGTACAGACTAGTAAATCTTACTTGAACGTAAAATTTTTATTGTTTTGTGGCTTCGAATTTCAACTTTTGAATAATTTAGAGTAGATAATTTACCGATTAATAGAAAATAAATTTATAGACCTTTGCACCTCTTGGACAACATGAAAATTGTTAGTTATTGTTTTTTTACTAAGTCATCTGTATGTCTTTTATGTTATTTATCTCTTTATTAGTCTAAACATTATGTATTTATTAATTGACATCGTTAAAATTTCTACAACAATGTTAAATTTATGACTTTTTATAGCTGAAAGAAAATCTGACTCAGATCAAAAGCTTTGCCCAATTTCATAAAACTGCCTTCACAGAATAGTTTGCACAAAATTTGTACAAATTTCATGCAAACGCGTTTGCATTAAACACTTTCCATGTGAGTTTGTTCAAAGTTTGCCTGAAGTCTGATCATGGATACGTTCGCACGTTTGGGCAAACGCATATACGTGATTTAACACGGCGTTTGCATTAAATTTCTTTATAGATTGCACAATATATTTGCATTGCAACCTGTCATATATTTGCATTGCAACCTGTTCTATCGAAGTGATTGACTTTTTTATTAGCTTAAACTACTCTGATCAATTAATAATGTTTCGATCATACAATGACATATGTATAACTATATATTAATTCATCGTCTACTTAAAATTTTATGACGATGTGAAGTTGAAGAACAGTAATGATTACTTATGACCTTTTATTCCTTAGAATATGCAATACTGGTCGAACAAATTCTACAGCCCTATTGATATAATTGATATCAGGTCATGTCATATATTTGGGGCAATATTTATATTATTACATAGAAACACAAAATAAATAATAATACTAATAATAGAAATAATAAAAATACACAATGTTTGTACGTTAATTTGTCTCTAAAAGTTATCGACGCTCAATACAAAATGATACATTTTTTATTCTTTAGACAGACGGTTTTCGCTTCCTCTTGGTTTTTGCAATCTGCGGTTTTGGAGCAACTAAATCTTTACTCTCGTCTTTTATACATAGATTGCGAATCTGATCGTAAAGGTACCATGCTCTTTCATTAGTAAGGCCTGTCGGAGTTATTTTTTTGAAAACGATGTCTTCTATGTTGGAAGGCAGCTTAAATTCGTGGATAATAACTTCCGGAGAGTCCGCAAAAATTCGACCCTTGACGACGTGCGATTCCGAATCGATACAGAAGTGATGGTATTTGGTAATTCCTGGGATTGGTTTAAAATGACTACGTAGAGAAGAATCCCACTCGTACCATTCAAAATTTCGACTTCTCGTGTTTGGGTCAATACTTGGAAGTGCAATGTTAAAACCATTAGGAGATGATTTATTGACGACCTCAATTAGATCCTGGGTGCAATCAACATTGGCACGAGAGTATTTAGCCTTGAGTATCCCAAAATTCCTGTCGGGGCTAAACTTAGTATGCCCTGTCAGTAGATAATTTAGCGATATTTTTTTATTTCGTCCACTCAAAACGCGCCACACGAGGTACTGAATCACCGCGTTGTTCTTGTTTTGCCCGACACAATTGTCGGCGAACAAAACTAAGTTTTCCGCCGATGGCATGTTTTCCAAATAGCAGTGTAGCATGCTTATCACCGAATTTGCACCTTTTCCTGTAGCGTCTTCCTCGTCAATCAAAAGGTTGGTTTGAATTTGCGTTGCCTCATTTTGGACTCCAAAAATGCTGCATTTCCTAAGCGCTTTGAAGTAAGAGGATCCAACTTGCTGCGGACTGCTAGGAAATGAATCATTTTGGGCGAAATCGAATGATAAAACAGCTAGTTTTTCCGGTTCAGAGGATTTTGCTTGTTTTCTCCAAAAATTGTAGTATTCTCTTTGAATTTTCACTGCATTTAGGTGGTCCATAGCCTTGCCTAGTTCAGTTTCTTTCAATCCATCATCAAGATTAGATGATCTGACTATGCTCAGATTGTTTAGGCGGCATACGTCGCACAGATCATCAGCTGGCTTCATCGTGGTTACGTACGGGCAATAATCTCTCCAAACTTTTCGAAATGAAACGAGTGATATAATGCCAGTATCCGGCGTTTCAGTTTTTGCTTTCAGATATTGCTGATAAACAGAGGTTTTTGTAAATGAAGATGGTGATGAAGGAAGTAATATTTTTAATTTCGTCTTCTTGAATGATATTGCTCCTCCTTGCAACTTTCTGAAAAGACTTATGTTGCCTTGGAACAAGACCTTGACGCTCGTAAGAACTCAACAAATTTTTGTAACGCTTTATCCCTAAATTGTACATAAAAAAATACATTTCGCGACATATCGGGATGTCTGCGAAGTAATGTGAGACGTGTAGATAATCCTTCTTAGCTTTTGGATTAATTCTTGACTCTCCCCTTTTCGTATATTTTCCGTATTCTGGAAGTAGTTCTTGAATGCGTCGATGAGCTTGAAAGTGTGAAAGAATTATAAGGTCCTGCTCTTTCTTGTCCAGCTCCATGAAATCGTATCTATAAAGCATTTAGTAACTGAAGAAAACCAGATAATCACTGCCCAAATTATCCCTTGTGACTACGATTAAAATTATTTCAACTTTATGATTACGATGTTCCCCAAGTAAAAAAGGGCCATATATGGTCAAAACTGAAAAACACGAAAACATACCTCAAATTAAGTTATTTGTTACTTTTTAATTTTCCCAGTACATTGCGTTTGATGAAAAGAATGTATGCATGCAATATTATTCTTTACACGACACCGTATAATAGAGATAACATCAGAAAACGTAAAAAGACCATACATGAAAGCCATATATGGCCCATATATGACTTCCATGTATGGTCTTTTTACGTTTTCTGATGTTATCTCTATTCTACAGTGTCTTGTCAAGAATAATATTCCATGCATTCATTCTTTTTATCAAATGCATCGTAGTTGAAAAATTGAAAAGTAACAAATAATTCAATTTGAGGTATTTTTTCGTGTTTTTCAGTTTTGACCATATATGGCCCATGTATGGCCCTTTTTTTACTAGGGTCGACGATATTTTTTATTAATATTAACAAAACTACCAGATTCTACACTGAGATAAAGGATTGTTTGTAGTTGAAGAATATACGTTATAAAAAATTCGAACTTTATAGAGTAAACTCGGATACATCTCATCTTATTCAAACTTTCAACAGCAAATATGTAATAGTTTCAAATAACTGGAACTGCAATAAGCGGGTGAGGTGCAAATCGACTTAAGTGAAGGTGTTGCAAACAAAATATTATTAACTGACAAATTGAAGATGATTCAGAATCATATTCAACGTTGAATAGCAAGACACATCGATTTTTAGTGATCCGTTTTACGATATCTGGCTCATATCTCTGTTGCTCACATTCTAAACAATTTGTACGCATAATAAAATTTTTAAAACTATTTTGGAAAATACTATATTTCAATATTTCTAGTTTAATTGTCAATGGGATGCGCTACTTGCTCAAATGCAGTTGATTACAAAGATTCTTTCGATACGAATAAAGATTGATTTGGCACGAACAAAGGGTTATTTGGCCTTATTCAAGCAAGCGATTTGCTAGAATTCAACAAATTGTCTTGAATATGAGTAGACCTTTTTCTCAGTGTATCAAATCACAAATCAGGACCATAAAAATTCGTAGTCAAGTACCTGTGCTTTATAGCTATATCCTTAGGTATAATCTTGTTACATCTGTTTACGCAACAATCGTCTGTTACAACATCGAGGTAGAATTTTTTTATATCGCTTAAATCATCCTCGTCTTCTTTACTTTGATCTACGGTGTATGAATGCTATACAAAGTGCGAAAAAAAAGTTATTCAATTTTGTCGCTCGAATTATCACAACGCTCCTTGATTTTTTAATAATTATGCACTAATTGTTATTGATTCTTGAAAGAGAAAAAAATGAGAAACATTTGTGACGCGCTTAGAGGAAAAGGACCTAAAAAGCATCAGACATAAGGATATTTAGATTAATAATAACCAAAAAATGACCCTTATGCCAGATGCTTTCTAGATCCCTTTCTTCGGAGCGTCTTATGTTTACTCACAAATTTGTTTTTGTCTAATTCCAGTCTTGCAAATTTATCATAAGGTACAGTCAATCTGATCAATTGCGACTATATATCGTTTTTTTATTACTGATTTCAATGGCCAATCAAATAAATTGACACGTACTTTTGCTTTACGTCTTATCTCGAAAACCGACGGAAATACAATGTTTTAAAAATGTAGCTAATATTGACTTATTTTCTATGTTGTGACTTAATAAACATGCATAGTATATCTATATATACAAAATTAAAGATTCGCGTAACTTTGCAATAATTTGTTTTCAAGGAAATAAAAAATAAGTAAAGATTATTTTTTACAATCAGTTTGCAATTTTCAATTATTATATTTTACAATAAAATTCAAATTAATTTTTTGTGCAAAAACCAGATTGTTTGACTATTTCATTAGCGATTTGAACGTTAAGACATCAAGTTCTCGAATAAGCGTTATAGCATTTATAAACCGAGATTCAGTGCGATAATAGAAAAGTAATAATACAAATATTTAATATCATTGCATATTTATATAATATTATTTTTATAATATCCATTTCATATTTAATATCAGTCTCAAATTTTCTAAACGACAAATTTCAATCTACAAATTTTGTTATTATAAATTTCTTCGTTACAGTTTACATAAACAAGTGGGATTTGCAAATATTTTTTGTAAACGATTTAACGGCCAAAGTTTCATTATGTCAATATTTTAACGCTTAGACTCTTTGTGGATATTCAATTTCCACAAGAATGACACTTGATTTTATGTATGTATACGCATTGTCCACTTTAATCGTTTATTAAACATGGAAATTCAGTCGTTCTGTAAAGATTTTCAATAATAATACCTCTTCTTCTTCATCGTCTGAAACCCAGTCGTACACTGAAGTTCCAACGATTTTTTCATGCTCTTCATCAGCATCCATTTCTTATTGAAACGATTTTTCTGTGAGGAATTCTCAAATGCCGAAAACATTGTTCGCCTCCATCAAAACAATAGCAGGTTCTAGTATGCATATGCGTGCATCGGAATTCGGAGCGCTGAGCGGAGCGCCCGTCCCGCGGGGGAAGCGACGCGTGGTGGGGGAAGCCGTAGGAGGCGAGTGAAAGCAAGACACTTTTTCAAAAATTCATATCTTTAAAACTAATGCAGATAAGAAAATTCTAATTGCACCTTATAAAAGATCGATTCATTAACTAACAGAATCATTCATAATCCAAAAAATGAATTTTTGGATAGAAGGTCCCTTTTCTCGGATCGCGTCACATATGGTATAATTTTCAATATGGCAAGCGGTATTATTTTCGGAGACATAGCGATATAAAGAAAAACAACCATGTTATTTGTATATCTATATATAGATATACAAATATCTATATATAGATATGATTGCGATATAGTCACACCGTGTAAGTGGTATTTATTTAAAATATCGTATTGACATCTTTTTTCTTACGTCGTCATTTTTTATTATATTTAGAGTAGTGTATAGAGACTCATGAAGGGTTTCCATCACAAATAATATTTTTAGATCACAATTTTTGCGATATTGATGAAGTTGAGCCGGAGAACGTCCTTAAACAAATATTTATTTGGTACAGAGAAATATATAATTACTAACTATATAGATTTTGTTAATTTCAATAAATATTTAAGTAATAGTACTTGAATAAATACTGTGTTTAATATTAATAAATTTCAGTCAAACATATGAAATATTTATTAAAAAAATGGATTTCTACCTTATCAACATTATGTTTCTTATTCATTACTCGGTTTTTCATTAGGCTTATGTATTGAAAAATCATTCAATTTATAGAAAAAAAAACATCTTTGACATCTATAAATTATAATAATAATAAAAGTATTATACAAATAAATTTCTAACCCTTGTTTGTGTAAAGATATGAAATCGATTTTCCAGAAAGTATTAAAATTAGTTGTATTCAATAAATATTGATTACGTTTTTATTTTAATAACTATTGTTTAGATAATAATAACAATCATACTTTTGCTTCTAAATTCTTCCTAAAACCAATAAAGTATATTATTCGCATATTAATGAATGCACGTTATATACGAACATCGACTGCGTTTTTACAAGCGTGCAATAGCGTAATGGATAGCGTGTCTGCGTACTAAGTCGAGCAACCCGGGTTCGAATCCCTGTTGGATTTTTCTCTGCGATTTTTTTGAAATATTATTAATTAATGTGTACTATACTCAATGCATTTCTTAGAGAAAACTGTACAAAATCAACATAAATTTGTTTTCATCACTTCTGTAAAAGAAAAATACTTTAGTGTGTTGTGTGTCGATAAGGTAGGTAGCGAAAATTTCAAACTGGAATAGAAAAATAAGTAATAAATATTTGTATTTAATAAATTACATGTCTGTTTCAGATCAAATAAAAATAATCAGTTATAATACTGTAATTGACATGGAGAGACCAACTAAATAAGTGAAATAGAATTCAGCAAATATTTTTAATTTTACTTTTTTATTATTTTATTAATTGTAAGAAATATTTATTTAAAACAAGTAAATCTTTGTTTCGTTTTGAACTCTTGAATAGTATAATTAAAGTACAATTATTAACATTTAAAAAAAGATTTCGATCTCTTCCGCATTTCTTAAATTTAATAAAATAAATTTTCTATGCAATTAAATAATCAGTTGATTTAAAGTCACATCTATTTTAAATGAATAAATATATAATAATTTTAATTAATACGATTTTTCTGGTTGTTTTACATGAAAATAATAAAATATTTATTGTAAGTTAATTAATAGTTTCTTAAATCTAATAATTGGAAATGTAAAACAAATAAGTAATTTTTTGAATTAAGATTATATTTTTTTAATACTAACAAATAGGTAGTTAATTTAATACTTGCATATATTAAAAGTCACAAAATATATTATACATAAAAGTAAATATTTTCTTAGTTGAAATAATTAAGAATTTTAAATTAACTAAATAATTTCTCAAATCAAAATAATATTTTCCTTATATTAATAAATAAATATTTATTATAATGAGTGCGTACATTTAAATTAACAAAATATTTAATTAGTACAAATAAATCTTTACTTAAGTCAATTATTAGAACTTGTTAAATTAACTAAATAATTACTCATTTTTACTAAATCTATTGACAATATTTAATAAATATTTATTTAATATAGATAAATATTTCTTTAACATAAGTAAATAAATTTTGTTAAGTTAAAGAAATATTTAAATAGTAGTATTCTAATAAATAATTTATTAGATTTTAAGAAAATTTAGTTGATTTCAAGAAATATTTTTTTCAGTGTAGACACGGAGAGTCAGAGCCGAAAAGACCGAGATCGAGACAAAAGGCAAAGAGCCAGCCAGTCAGCGACATAGACAGAGTGGTAGAGTCAGCGACAGCGAGCCAGAGTGATGTTGTTAACGATAGAGTGATAGAGGAAGAGACTGTAAAATACAGGTAGAAAGATAGCGCCAGAAAAATAATGGGTTAGAGACAGACAGAGTTAGTAAGCCAGAGAGAGTGAGGTGAGGGCATGCATAGAGAGAAAGAGACAGGGACAGAGATAGAGGCTAAAACAGAGAAATAGAGACAGAGAGTTAAGAAGCTGGAGCGATAGAGACCCAGAGACACAGAAAGGTAGGAAATGCGACAAAGACAGAGAGGAAGATACAAGAAATCAGATTCGCAGAAATAAAGAGACGTAAACAAAAAGAGGTAGACGTAGTGAGCAGCTAAAGAAGCCACAAACAGAGGCAGATACAAAGAGACACAGGCAGTGACAGGGAGACAAAACAGAGCGTAAAAGATAGGTACAAGCACAAGCGACCAGATTAGACAGAGTCATAAACGTCGAGATCGGTATTGAGAGGCATGGAGTAAGCGACAAAGATAGAGGTAAAAGGACAGCTAGACAGTCAGAAAGATAGACAAAGTAATATAGTCAACGACGGAGATGCAGGGGCCGAGGTATAAAGAGGCACAAGTTGGAAGAGAGAGACAGAGTGATATAGACATAGAGAGAGAGAGATACAGGCAGAGAGAGATAGCAACAGAAAGAGATTCAGAAATATAGATGGATAGAAACAGACAATGCCAATGAGATACAGAGATAATGACAGAACAAGAGAGATAATCATAGCTGTCGTTACAGGGGTTGGCGAGCGGAGCGAGCAGAGGCTTGAAGCCCCACTAGCGTGTATATATTTCCTTATATTATATAGTTGTTTCAAAAAGCTTACCATTCAGACCCCCTCGCCCGCCTATATCCCCTCATCCGCCCCCCTGAAAATAACGTGAAAATGTGATTAATTATACGTTTTTTGAAGGAAATTTCAGCTTCCCCCTCACCGAAATTTAAGATCATTCAACCAGAAATGACCATTATTGAATAGACAGGGAGCTGAAAACACGACAATCTACTTATGTTGACCCCGTAATCGCTCTTTACGTTTTCTACATCACCCTGGAGGTGCTGTTCACAGATGCGTTCGAAGTAAGTTATAAATTATAAGTTTTGTTGAAAAAAAAGTCCCTCCTCAAACAACGTTAAATTCTGTAGTTTTTTACGTTATTTCGTGAATTGTTATTCTGGTAGCCACTGTCTCAACACATGTGTTTGAATTTCTGAACGTTCATCGTGAACGAAAAATCGTATATTCACAAATCGGGTTTTTTTTTATATTATCTGTTAGATATATACATAAAACCAATAGAAACAGCGATATAAGTTATTTCCGAAGTGATCATCACCCAAAATCAGCCCCCGACCACCCTCACAAGACAATACATGATAAAAAAATTTATATTTTAACAGCTTATGAATTTCCTAAAAATTTTATGACGGGAATTTCTTCGAGAGCTTACCAAATACTTATAAGAAAATTGCCGAGACCAAAATCGATCCGGAACCCTTCCTTCAGGGGGATGAAAGTGGAGCAAAACGTCAAAAAACAGATAAAAATACTTTTAAAAAAATTCTGTTTCATGCGACTATGCGATTCCTAAAAATTTTATCACGGGAATTTCTTCGAGAGCTTACTAAATACTTATAAAAAAATTGCCGAGACCAAAATCGGTCCGGAACCCTTCCTTCAGGGGGGTGCAAGCGGGGCAAACCGGCTAAAAACACATGAAAAATAACTTTAAAAAATTCTGTCTCTGGCGACTATGCGATTCCTAAAAATTTTATCATGGGAATTTCTTCGAGAGCTTACCAAATACTTATAAGAAAATTGCCGAGACCAAAATTGATCCGGAACCCTTCCATCAGGGGAATGCAGGCGGGGCAAAACGGCTAAAAACACATGAAAAATAACTTTAAAAAATTCTGACTCTGGCAACTATGCGATTCCTAAAAATGTTATCACGGAAATTTCTTCGAGAGCTTACAAATACTTATAAAAAAATTGATAGGTTGTTTGTATGTATAATGAAACACGTGGATTCTTTTGAGCAATTAAGTATTTTATTAATTTACTATCAGTCGACGTTTCGGAATCATTGTAGGATTCCCTTTTCCAAAGACTAATTAATTAAATTAACTAAAACATACGCCCAATTTGATAGGTTGTTTGTATGTGTAATGTAATGAAACACGTGGATCCTTTTGAGCAATTAAGTAAATTAATAAATTAATAAAATACTTAAGTGCTCAAAAGGATCCACGTGTTTCATTACACATACAAACAACCTATCAAAGTTGAATTGCGAGCAGTCTGAAAGGACAAAAAACTCATTTGATTATAAAAAAATTGCCGAGACCAAAATCGATCCGGAACCCTTCCTTCGTGGGGATGAAAGTGAGGCAAAACGACAAAAGTGCAGAAAAATGAGTCAAAGCTCAAAATGTTTGCTTTTCAATAAAAAAAAAAAAAAAATTATAACTAAGGCTAAAGAATCTAGCTATGTGCACGAAATTAAAAAAACGGTCGACAATCAGTCACTTTTTATGTTGTTCATGTCCTTTTCCAATCGATGTATTTATTTAATAGGAACAGGAACACACTTACGATCGTTGCATAATTTTTTTTTCTTTAGCTTTTTTGTTTGCCAAAACCTTTAATTTGAGCCCTGGTAGATTGATGTGCTGTGAAAATTAGCCCAAATATAAGATTTTTCATCTTCTACATTTTTTAAGAAATTCCAGGGGGAAAAAGTTACGGCATTTGTCAATGCGTATTGATTAAATTTTCAAGGGAAAGCCTAACAGCCTTATCTATATCTATATCATGTGCAAAGATATTCCCTAAATATAAGTATTTGTTACTCGTAAAGAAAATTATTTTATAAACATGAGTGTACAGCGAACCTCCACAAGTTTCCTATTTAAAAAATTAGTAATGCCAATGTGTAGCTAAAGCATAATTTGTCTGTCAACTGCTTTAGAGAGAGAAGAAAAACATGTTTTAAGAATTTTCTTAATCTTTTTAAGGTGGTTTTCCTCGGGCTCCCTAGTCAAAGCAGTGCTAAATGTAGAAATTACCTAACATTTAGAAAACCATAGTGTAATGTGATTTATTTATTTAAAATGATAGAGACAGTCAATGTATTATAAATAAAGTGTATTTAACATGACTAAAATAACTTTTTTCACAAAATGGCGATATTCTAGAAACTAAATATTGTCACTACAAATAATTGTTGCTAAATGACTGGAATCTTTTTTGTTTCTCAACCGATTTTACTTTTCAAGGTCTCATTTTGCTCCTTAACAAATTTTATGGGGACTTGCCGAAGGAAAAATTAAAAATTATTCAAAACTCAGAAAGTTATAGCCAATTAAAAGAATATTTTGTTTTAATGACGTGCATGAACTTATGAACAATTATCTATAACTTTCTGAGTTTTGAATAATTTTTAATTTTTCCTTCGGTAAGTCCCCATGAAATTTCTTAAGGAGCAAATTGAGATCTTGAAAACTAAAATCGGTTGAGAAACAAAAAAGATTCCAGTGATTTATATCAACAATTGTTGATATGTAGTGACGATATCTAGTAAAAAATTATCTTAATCATGTTAAATACACTTTATTTATAATACATGGACTATTTCTATCATTTTAAATAAATAAATCACATTACAAGTATGGTTTTTTTAAATTTTAGGTAACTTCTAGATTTAGCACTGCTTTGACTAGGGAGTCCGAGGAGAACCACCTTAATTAACATAATGAACATTTTTTCTACAAGATGCAATTGTTTCTCACAAACATGTATTATTATTATTTAAATAAAATAATTTACTATTTAAAGCCAAGTTATAGTTTTAAAACAGAAATTACCTTCTAAATCTATCTAAATCTTCAGTCTAAATCTGTCTCTAAATGCAAAAACAATTTTTCTTTCTATGAAGACTCGATTCCTACTATCTGAAAAGTAATTATTTTTCTTCGCTCATGATTTTCCTCTCAATATTCGTAATTAATAGAAGATAATAAAAAAATGTTCCTATGGAGAATAGATCGAATTATGAGTATTTATGACGAAATTTATTAACTTTTTACTTTGAAATAACTGTCCTTTCGAAAGTAACAGAAAATACGAGTATGTAATACAAGTAATTAATTATGATATAAACTACAATGCAATTTATTATTAGTATTTACATTATATGTACCTTAAGTTTTATTAAAAAAAAAAAGAATGAATCTCAACGATGACAAAGTAAAGAGATATGTAAAAGTTATTTTTACTATTAGACATATTTCTATTTTAGCAAGTATCGGTCAAAAACTCACGAGGAGAATTTCTCACGCATGGATCATGGATGTGGATAAAACTTCAGGGCGCGAGTTCATTTTGTGGCTTAAAAATGACATCTTGAATTTTTAGCAAAATTCGTGTTCAGGAAATTAGAAGCTCTTTTCAGTTAGTTATCAGGTTGAAATACTATAAAAAAAGTCTGTGGTTCGATTACCCATAACTGCACTTCTGGGTCTATCGCTGAGAATAACTTTTTTCCGATTTGTTATAAGTCTAAAAATAACAATAAAGAGCAATAAGTAAACGATTTTTTTTTATTAAATCTTTTAAAGAGAAAATGATACTGCAGTGCTTTACACAAACGGATTTCGATTTAAAAAGATCTTTGTCTAGAGTCAACTACCTATATAATCAATTCTAATACTGGATGGTTTTTAGATAACTGTAATAGACTGTTTTTAGACTAACTGTAAAAATTTCTCAAATGATCGATAGAAAGTTTACGTGAGCCAATGCGTTACAACATTTTTCCTATTTAATTTTTTTCAAAATAAATTTTTATTTCGTTAGACACCAGGAATTACTTCAAGAAAATGTGTGCAGAAAAATAATCAGCTATTTGGGGGTTCTCCGAGGAATTGATTTGGTTCGTAATTTTTACGGGAAGTTTGTATGCTGAAAAAAAAATTCCAGCTATAAAAAGTTTGGAAATGCCAAACGCCGCGGAGAGAGAATTCTTTTTCCGTCACTATCCCAATATAATCATCAGTTTGGGGGTGTTCCGAGGAATCGATTTGGTTCGTAATTTGTTTACGGGTTGTTTGTATGCTCAAAAAATAATTCCAGCAATAAAAAGTTTGGAAATGCCAAACTCCGTAATGAGATAATTTTTTTCTTTTAGGTCATCTTACGAATTCCGTGTTAGGGGTGGGGGAAGTTTGGAATTGATTTACTTTCATAAATTTTTATGTTTTCTTCCATTATTTATAGTATGTTATGTGATTCATGTGGAACAAAGTGGTTTTTCGAAAATGGAATTTGTTGGATCGCAACGTTGCACACTTCAAACCCATGGAAGGGTTCCGGATCGATTTTGGTCTCGGCAATTTTTTTATAAGTATTTGGTAAGCTCTCGAAGAAATTCCCGTCATCAAATTTTTAGTAATCGCATAGTCGCTAGAGACATAATTTTTTAAAGGTATTTTTCATGTGTTTTCAGCAGTTTTGCCCCGCTTGCACCCCCCTGAAGGAAGGGTTCCGGATCGATTTTGGTCTCCGCAATTTTTTTATAAATATTTGGTAAGCTCTCGAAGAAATTCCAGTGATAAAATTTTTAGGAATCGCATAGCCGCTAGAGAGAGAATTTTTTAAAGTTATTTTTCATGTGTTCTTAGCCGTTTTGCCCCGCTTGCATTCCCCTGATGGAAGGGTTCCGGATCGATTTTGGTCTCGGCAATTTTTTTATAAGTATTTGGTAAGCTCTCGAGGAAATTCCCGTGATAACATTTTTAGGAATCACATAGTCGCCAGAGACAGAATTTTTTAAAGGTATTTTTCATGTGTTTTTAGGCGTTTTGCCCCACTTGCATCCCCCTGAAGGAAGGGTTGTGGATCGATTTGGTCTTGGCAATTTTTTTGTAAGTATTTGGTAAGCTCTCGAAGAAATTTTCGTGATAAAATTTTTAGGAAATTCATAAGATGTTAAAATATAAATTTTTTTTATCATGTATTGTCTTGTGAGGGTGGTTTGGGGGGCTGATTTTGGGGGATGATCACTTCGGAAACAACTTATATCCCTGTTTCTATTGGTTTTATGCATATATCTAACAGATAATATAAAAAAACCGATTTTGGGAATATTCGATTTTTCGTTCACGATGAACGTTCAGAACTTCGAACACATCTCAACGCCCCCTCGCCTCCCCTCGCCGCCCCTCGGTGCCCCCTTGCCAGCCCTCGGCCCCCTGGAGGCACTGTTTAACTATTGAAATAATCACATGATGAACCGTATTTTAAATCACATAACGAATCATATGCATTTTTATAATAGAATACGGCGTGTTGGATTTTTTTTTTTAAAGTGAACTTTTGAAAAAGTTTAAGAGTTAATAGTATATTACGATACTAGTGCGGGAAAGTAGATTTTCGTGTCGTGTGACGTTTACACCCGAGCGAAGCGACAGTCGAAAGGCACACGGGACGAGAATCTCTTTCCCGAACATGTATCGTACAGAACTTTTAGATACGACGTGTGGAAAGTTCGATTTTGAGCACACGCTTTTTGCCGAGCGTGCGGGAAATCGAACTTCCCGCACGGGGTGTCGAAATAGTACATTTCGAGACTAGTGCGAGGATTTGATATTCCCCTCGTGTGACTGTTTGCACCCGAGCGAAGCGAGGGTGAAAAGGTCACACGAGGAGAAAATCAACTTCTCACACAAGTGTCGAACCGTATTTTTTGACACGACGTGCGAGAAGTGAGATTTTTGCACGCATCGTTTAACGCAGCGTGCGAGAAATCGAACTTCTCGCACGGAGTTTCAAAAATTATTTTTCGCTCGGGTGCAAACAGTCACACGAGGGGAAAATCAAATCCTCGCACTAGTATCGAAATCTACTATTTTATAAGTTACAAAATGAATTTCTTTATTGTGTCCTATATATTCTTTAAAAGTTGAAATACATATAAAAAAAGTAATAATAAAAATATACACGTTTCTAAAGTATGTAATACTTATGAAAAGAACCTCAGAAGATATATTAAAGAAAAGAGAAATATTAAAATATTTTATTAATTGAATTTTTTCGTATCGTTCAAATGATAACAATTTAAATATATTTATTAGTATATAATATTCAAAATTTTATGAAAACGGTATTAAATTTTTTAAAGAATAATACCTTAATATCTTTCACATATTCTATATAAAATCTTTCAAGTACTTATAAAAAACATAAAAGAATATGTTAAAGAAAAATTACAGAATTTCTGCAGAGATTTGAAAAATTATAACAATTTTCGTAAATTTTAAATATAACTAGAATAGCACAGTAAGTCATATATAGAAGGGAGTGTAACAAATTTAAAATTAATGATCGAGAGTGGTTACGAGGGCTATTAGCGAGGGATACCACTTAAAATTCAACGCGCCGTCAACTATTGAAAAAATACGTATGATTCTTTATGTGATTTAAAATATGGTTTATCATGTGATTATTTCAATAATTAAACAGTACCTCCAGGGTGACGTGGAAAATAGTTTTTTTGTCTCTCTCTCTCTCTCTCTCTCTCTCTCTCTCTCTCTCTCTCTCTCTCTCTCTCTCTCTCTCTCTCTCTCTCTCTCTCTCTCTCTCTCTCTCTCTCTCTCTCTCTCTCTCTCTCTCTCTCTCTCTCTCTCCCGTTCTCCTTTCTCTCTCTGGTGGTAAGTACAAGCAGTCATTACTTTACTCGCTCCTGCTAATTTTCACCTGTACTTACATACACTTCACTCTGAGGAGTCTTTTTTGGTTTTAGGAAACTTGCTCCCGTGGTTCTCAAGCTTGTGCCTAAGGTCTGTACGATTTCGTTTCATTTCTATGAGCCTCGAGCAAGTTTCCTGCTGTCAATGCATTCATAACCTCAAACTGAGACGTGACACCTCACCAACTTCTAAATTTCCGATGAATGGTCTGCATGATAGCTTTGACTGCACGCTACGCTTGTGTCCTTCAACTCTCTGGTGCCAGTAGCTGCATTACACCTGCAACAAATCCAGTGCATCACATGCAGTCTTTCTAAAGGCTTCTGCTGTTTGAAATTTTTGGCTGCCAACACATGTGCATCCTCGCAACGGCTTCTGCTACGTGTAGTGCTGACTGACTGCTGACTGTCATCATTCCTGTCACTCAACAGCCTACCGCATACTAGAACTGACCTGTTCATCAGCAGTAGAGCCGCACTAAGTACATCACGCGAACTATGTTCACGCTTTCATTTTATGGTAACGGACGCGTTGTATTACGTACTTAAAGTCACCAACTAAATGAGTCAGGGACTTTCAATACTAACAGTATTAACGTTTTAAACTTTTGTTGTACTCATTGATCTACGGTATTTTGCAATTGTATTTATTTATTCTAAACTAGTCAATCTCGACGTACATCTAGTCTCATTATCTTTTGCATTTTAATTTTTTGGCATGCAATTAGTTTAGTTGCTACATTATTCATTTGTTTATTTATATCGCTCCGTATTCATTTAGTATTATTAATTCAGCGTAAATTCAGTATTTGTTTATTCTAAACTAGTCAATCTCGATGTGCATCTAGTCTCATTATCTTGCGTTTTCATTTTTTGGTATACTTTAGTTGCTATATTACTCATTTGTTTATTTATATTGCTCCGTATTAATTTAGCTTAAATTCAGCATTAAAAATTCAATCCAGTATTACCTATTGCTTAAGTATCACTTTATTTACTGACGTTAACTTTTTATAAAGAAATTTTGTATGCCTGACCGTTTTCTCAACATACTACTTGTAAACGGGTGTAAAAGGCCTCTGCTTTGCCGACCTATCTGTCCTAGTTAATGTTTGCATTACTTACACTCAGTAATATAGATAATAGGGCATTTTGACTTATTTTAGCACTTTCTTGCACTATTTTGATTCATTTTTCGAGCTTTTTACACACTCTTGGCCTTTTACATCAGTATTTTTTATTTTTTGCGTATTTTTTATACTCACTTGGCCTTTTACACCAGTATTTTTTTATATTTTTTTATTTATTTTTTTTATTTTTTATTTTTTGCGTATTTTCCTTACTATCTGTACTTTTAATCATTTTCCTCTAGCATTTTCATCTTCACTCGCTGGCACTTCATATTGTGTTTGTTATCTCATTTTTTCATTCTTTACTCATTTTAACTCATTATTCTCTCCTACCCCTATCGTTTGTTCTACATCTGCTGTGATGGACATCATATGTCGTGGTTGCAACAAGCCCATTAAAACGAATGTTGCTACTTGCGACCACTGTACCCAAAATTGCCATCCTTCCTGCACTGTCTTCAAGCAAGTCCGTAACAAGGCCAATAAACTTCAATGCATATCGCAGTTGCATCGCTGCAGCGAATGCTAATAAGCAAAAAACTGAATCCATGAATGAAAGCAATGCTGAAAATCTAGCTGCCGCTCCAAAACCTGCATCTGAATCCACTGACGAATTACTTAGCATGCTGCTGGGGAAAATGGACAAGCTGGATAAGTTGGATGGCATTGAAACGAAAATATCAAATTTTCAAGTAGCATTGACAAACGTCACTGATAAAATAGCGGAGTTCACTGATAAACTCCAAATCCTTGATACAATTCCTGTACTTATTCAGCGAATTGATGTTGCATCAGAGGATATTGACAAACTCAAAAGTGATTTTAATTCTCTTCACCAGCTAGTGGATAGTAAGTTGCTCTCTACAGACTCCGCGGAAGGCGTGGTAGCCATTAGCGATAAGATTCAACATCTTGAAGTGGTTAATGCCTCTCTGTCTTCTCGTCTCTCGGAATTAGCAGAAACTCAACAGCGACTCTCTTCAGATATTGTGCTGGGAGGCTTCAAATATAAAAGTGGTGTCAATCTGCGTAATTTGGCATTTGTAGTCCTCAAAAGTATACATACAGAATTGGAATTAAGGGACATAATCTCTGCCCGTCCATTGCGCGGGAAAGACCGACCAACAGAACCATCAACATCTGGACTTTCCACTAATTCGACTGCTCTCAGCAAATAATAGTCAGCATCAACTCGCCATGCCTTGCTCAAGCCATCATCCATAGTAAAATAAAGCTAAAGAAAATACACACCTTTGTCATTGATAAAGAGCTGCTACAGACGCTAGGAAGCCCCTCACCACTAGCTCCAGGGCTCATAAATGTAAATGAGTTTCTGCCAACGGATATCTACAAACTTCATCAACTGGTTCGGTCTAAAGCTAAGGATAAAGAAAATGGATTTCTCACTTTTGTTCGAGGTAGAACAATATTTGCAAGACCGAAGGCGACCGATAAACCAACTCTCATTAATTCTGAAACTGATCTCCACAATTTTTCAGAGAGTCTAGAGTCATAGCGCACTATGTCAATTCATCCAAATTAAATACTCACCCTCTCCTATCAACATCGTTATTCACATCTACAGTATTTTCTTCCACGTCTCATATTTCAAACGTAACCACATCTAATATTAATTCTCTGTCCTATACTCATAGTAGATCTCCCCCCTCATTGTCACCGAATAGTCAATCAGCTACCGGGAAGTGCTCTAGGGATGGACTAACAAGGAAGATACCCCAAGTGTAAGTCGCCGATTTGGACGGTATTGCAATATGTTGTAGTACATTAAAAAATAAGAGACACGCATCTTTTTTTACGTGCTGATAGACACTTTAAGGGGGTGAAATCTACCCCTAAAGTTCATCCTCAAAAACCGTTTTTTCAAATATTTCAAAAACGAATAAAGCTAGTTTAATGAAACCGACGACAAAAATTGTAGAATAAAAAAGCCTTCAAAACAGCATTACTTTCAATTTTAAGGGTAGCAACCCCTATTTTTTTTCAAGAAAACTAAGCTTTTCTCATCAATTTTCAGCTATAAAAATTACAATAAATTATATATCGCCTCAAAACAGATTTCATTTAAAAGAAAATTAAAAAATAAAGTTAACCTGTCTCGTGGTTTTGGCCAAAATTATTTTTTAAGGGGTAACTACCCCTTATTTATATTTTGTTCATTATTTCAGAAATAAATAAAGACATCTTAATAAAACCAACGCTAAAAATTTTAAAATAAGAAAGGCTTCAAAACAGCATTATTTCCAATTTTAAGGGTAGCAACCCCTATTTTTTTTTTCAAGACAACTAAGCTTTTTTCATCATTTTTCAGCTATAAAAATTATAATAAATTATATATCGCCTTAAAACTGATTCCATCTAAAAGAAAATTAAAAAATAAAGTTCACCTGTCCCGTGGTTTTAACCAAAATTATTTTTTAGGGGTAACTACCCCTTATTTTTATTTTGTTCATTATTTCAGAAATAAATAAAGATACCTTAATAAAACTAACGCTAAAAATCTTAAAATTAAAAAGGCCATAAATCTGCATAACTTTCAATTTTAAGGGTAGCAACCCTATTTTTTAAAGGAAATTAAGTTTTTTATCAATTTTCAGCTATAAAAATTACAATAAATATATCTCTTTAAAAACCATTCCATTGAAAAGATTGACCATAAAATTTTGACCAATAACACAGACAAACGCTATGTAATTTTAGCGCTTTCGGGCAATACGAAATACTAATTTATCATTAATTTTGCAAAATTAGTTTGGTTAAACTACTTGTTTAAACGGATTATTGTAAAGCTTTTTCGAAAAACTAATTTTGACTTGAATTCCACAAGAAAAGTAACATGTTTATTTAAACTTTTATATGTTGTAGTGAATCAAAAAACGAAAAATATTTATATTTTTTATCTGTGAATAATACATTTTAAAGGGGTGCAAATCATCCCCGGAAGTTCATTATGTTCTTACTTCCCTTTATTATATTTTATGTATTATTATAAATACTTCGTCAAAGGCAATCGTACCGTTTTGATACGTGATAAATAAAGCATTAAAAAAAAATTAATGTGTGTGTGCGTGTGTGTACGTGGATGTAAGTGATTTTTATGCAGTAAATAAGAGTAATCGCTGATTGTGAATGAGAAAATAATATGTTATTTTTATGTTATTATGAGGCGGATATTTATAGATTGGTGATTTAACTCGTAGTTTCATATATTGCTGGCAAACATTATATTTATAAATCGGTAGAGTTCCAGTCGTGCAGTGTTGTTTTGTGAAAGTGGTTATTTCTACAATATTGTGGCTGTAATATTGCTTCAATTCATTTTTTTTAATGTTAGCAGCACTACAAAACTACAGGTAAATGTCTATTTATATATCAGATCTAATGTATTAATTGTAAGAATTTCGTATCTTTCTATAGGTTTTAATAAAATTTTAACAGCTTTTCAAAATTATATTTTGCGTTATTTTTAATGAACATATTAGAAAGTATGCAATTTCGTACATTGTTACATTTTTTGGAGATACATTTGACGTTATAAAGCACAAATAGTTTAAAATGATTTTTCTTTAATTTTAAAGATTTAAAAAATCCTGATTTATAAGTGCATAAAGTATTTTTAATATTTTTACGAAAATTAAAAAATGTATCAAAATATACTTTATTGTGTATACTGTATTGTTTACTTTCTGTTATTAACAAAATTATAGACTCTTGATTCAATTTTTAGCCAAAACTGTATACGGTTCCTTTACTATTAGATGTTTTACAAATAATAAATTTTACATACAAATAATACTTTTAAATAACTAAATCTTAATTTTAATAAATCTAAATTAACAGGCATTGTGCAATACATCTTATCGATTACTGTTTACAAATTTAAAAAAAAACTCGAGATTACCTTCTTTTCATTTTAGTCAAGCGCTTTAGTAAAGAAATATACAGATACGATATTCTTAATAGATTCTTAACAGGATGGCCCAAAGTATAAATGTTTGTTTTATTTGTATGTGTCGCCTTTTTAAATGCAACATTATTATCTTGTGAAAATATGGTATTTTTTTAATATTTAAACAAATATTTCCTGGTAAAAAGACATTGGTCGCATGATGGCGTACATCAGTAAAAGCGTACAACGTACAACGTACAAAGCTTCCTCATTGAGAAATAGCTACGTTCTCGCAACATAGTAATGTAACGTTTAGAGAGGTGACGCATACAAATTAAAAAAATATTTTTATATTCAGCATTCTATATATGTGTGTTGTAAAGATACTATTTCTGTATGCAATTATTCTTATAAATGTTTGATTATTTTAGCACTCAAAATGAAAATTAATCCTCTGAATGTTATTAATTTGCTGCTTGCCTATTTCCAAACACTTGATATTGAAGATAGCCCTTATAATATTAAAGAAATAGAAATAAAAGACGATTTCCAAATGATACTGTTAGATTTAATGGAATCGTCTAATAGCATAGATGTTATAATGGAAAAATCGTTGGATTTTCAAGAAGAATATAAAGAAACAGATGCACGTATTGTGGAAGATGTTGATTTACATACACTTCCTTACTATCCTGAATTACCTACGGATCAATGTACGGGACATGAAGAACCATTGAGTTTTTATTGAGTGTAGAATATTGGAGAAGTGGAAAAACAAAAAAGAATTTATCGCTTAAAACAGTTCAAAATAGATTCAGGAAAGTCAGTTCTGAAACACAGTTACATCGCTGGGCTCAGCAAATCAATCAAGGTGGAACTTACCGAGAAAAAATTGCAAGAATTTGCGATTTCACACTAGAAAATTTTAAAGCTGCTACTGAAGCTGGATTAATAATTCATGACAATGATTTAAGAAGATGGGCTCTACAAGCACGAAAATTAATCGGAAATGAGGACGTAAGATTTACAGCTTCAAAACATTGGCTTTCAAAATTTAAAAACACCCATAGAATTGTTTCTCGAAAAATTAATAAATTTATCACAAAAAAAGTATAGAAAACAGAAATGATTTGCATAAAAAAGAAGTAGAATTCGTAACAGAAGTCAAACAATTGATTAATCAAATAGGCGCTGACAAAACATATAATTCAGACAAGTCTGGTTTTCAGTTGGAAATGCATTCTGGTCGATCTCTTGCTTTTAAAGGAGAAAAGAAATTACAGTGCCTTGTACAGTCGGTCACATCAACAACTCATAGCTATACTGTACAGCCGACAATTTCAGCCACAGGAAAGTTACTATCACCATTATTTTTAGTATTAAAGGAACGAAGCGGAGAATTTGGACCAATTGTCTCACAAAATTTGTTTGTGACGACATCTGGAAAACTTAATTCAGGTAAAATCACGTTCTATTAATTTCTAAAAATAAAACGTTAATTATTTCGGAAGACACATTTAAATAAAATCAAAATTTGTAGAACTCTTTAAGGCGTGGTTAAAAGAGATATATTTTCCTCAAGTTGGACCTAGAAGCATGCTGCTAATTGATTCGTGGAGTGGTCATTGTCCAACGATTGTACAGGAAGTTACGCCACACGATAAAACACTACATCTCAAAATGATACCTACAGGAACGACTGGAAACATACAGCCGTTAGATGTATATGGATTCCGCACATGGAAGAACTATGTTAAACATTTTTCAGACCATGTTCTGCTCATAGACGAAGACTTAAATTTACATTTGAGAAATAATATAATTAAATTACAGTCTTTGGTTCATAACCAATTTTCATCTCCACGATATGAAAATCTATTTAAATATTCGTGGTATAAAAGTGGGTATCTTGTGAATCGACCAGGAGATTTCGATGGCCCCGTAAGTTTCAGTTTCGGAGATTCCTGTGCAACGCATTGTGAGATCAATGGTTGTAATAATGTTGCAATTTTTAGATGTTCGTGGTGTAAAAAATCTTTATGCTTAAAACACTTTTTTGAAGAATATCATTATTGTACAACTTACAATCCATAATGCCTCGAGCTATTCGACAAACAATTACTTTTTTGAGAATACTTTAAATTTGTTGTAGTAATAGTAATAATAAAACTTGTGTTGTTAAAACAAAAACCATATTTACATTAGTTATCATTTCATTTTGTATTTTTCTGCAACACGTAACATTAATTTTTATTATTTTTTTGAAAAAAATTAATCTCACTAAATTTTGATTATTTACGCAATTTTTTCAGAAAAAAATAATAAACACATTTACCCTCCCTGCTAGAAAAAGTTAGTAGAATTCGATAAAAATCGATAAGTTTCACCATTGAAGTCAATAAAGTCTCTTAATTTCCTTAAAAAGAGAAAAATAGGGGTTCCTACCCTTAAAATTGAAAGTGATACAGATTTGTGGCCTTTTTAATTTTAAGATTTTTAGCGTTAGTTTTATTAAGGTAGTTACCCCCTAAAAAATAATTTTGGTTAAAACCACGGGACAGGTCAACTTTATTTTTTTAATTTTCTTTTAAATGGAATCAGTTTTAAGGCGATATATAATTTATTATAATTTTTATAGCTGAAAATTGATGAAAAAAGCTTAGTTTTCTTGAAAAAAAAAATAGGGGTTGCTACCCTTAAAATTGAAAATAATGCTGTTTTGAAGCCTTTCTTATTTAAAATTTTTAGCGTTGGTTTTATTAAGGTATCTTTATTTATTTCTGAAATAATGAACAAAAAATAAATAAGGGGTAGTTACCCCTAAAAAATAATTTTGGCCAAAACCACGAGACAGGTCAACTTTATTTTTTAATTTTCTTTTAAATGGAATCAGTTTTGAGGCGATATATAATTTATTGTAATTTTTATAGCTGAAAATTGATGAAAAAAGCTTAATTTTCTTGAAAAAACAAATAGGGGTTGCTACCCTTAAAATTGAAAGTAATGCTGTTTTGAAGCCTTTCCTATTTTAAAATTTTTAGCGTTGGTTTTATTAAGGTATCTTTATTTATTTCTGAAATAATGAACAAAATATAAATAAGGGGTAGTTACCCCCTAAAAAATAATTTTGCCCAAAACCACGAGACAGGTCAACTTTATTTTTTAATTTTCTTTTAAATGGAATCAGTTTTGAGGCGATATATAATTTATTGTAATTTTTATAGCTGAAAATTGATGAAAAAAGCTTAGTTTTCTTGAAAAAAAAAAAAATAGGGGTTGCTACCCTTAAAATTGAAAGTAATGCTATTTTGAAGGCTTTTTTATTCTACAACTTTTGGCGTCGGTTTCATTAAGCTAGCTTGATTCGTTTTTGAAATATTTGTAAAAAACTGTTTTTGAGGGTGAACTTTAGGGATAGATTTCACCCCCTTAAAGTGTCTGTCAGCACGTAAAAAAAATACGTGTCTCTTATTTTTTAATGTACTACAACATATTGCAATATCGTCCAAATTGGCGACTTACACTTGGGGTACCTTCCTTGTAAGGGTATGTTGTCTCAATGCCAACTCTGTCTTGGCTCACATTGAAACAATAAGACTCTTTTTAGCCTCTCGTCCCTATTACCACATAATAGCAATAATAGAGACCAAACTCAGTGAGCAGCAGGAGGACCACTTATTATCTTTGGGAGACTATGTCGAGTTCCGTAGAGATAGAAATAGGAATGGTGGTGGTGTAGCACTGTTCATACACAAATCCCTCACATCTAAACTTCTGTGCTCATCGACGGAAGAGTGGAAATAATCATTCAATCTTAACACCTTTTTTATAAATGATATATTTTCGTTGTGGAAACTGTTATGCGATAATTTTATGGCTCTATCTACTAAGCAATATATAATAGCTATTTTATTACTGAGGAGGTGGTGTGAATTATAATTTAAATAGCGTCCTGAGAAAGTTGGTTTGCGGTACCAATTTGTAATTATATGTCTATTTTTGTCTATTATAATTTTGAGATCTAAGAAGCTAATGCTTTCATTCTGTGCTATTTCAAGCGTAAATTGTAAGTTTTTGTTGTATATATTAAAGGTATTAAGAGTATAGTCTATTGAATTGCTAGGTACACATAACAAAATATCGTCAACGTAACGGAAATAAAACATAGGTTTAACATTCAATTTTTTTATACACTCAGTTTCAAGATCTTGCATAACTATATCAGATAAAATCGGGTTTAATGGATTACCCATTGCCGAACCAAATGTTTGTTTATAGAATTTTTTATTAAATTGAAAAAAATTATTGTTCCAAATAAACTTTATAACTTCTATAAATTCCGTGCAAGACAGATTGATTTTGTTAAACAACTGCGTCCATCTTTTTTCAATAGATTGAACAACCAAAGTATCGGGTATATTCGTAAAGAGACTGACTACATCCAGACTAATAATATCAAAATCAGATGGGATAACAATGTCATTAATTTTTTCTCTTAATGTTAAACTATTTTCAACATGTGACACAGCCGGTTTTAAATTATTTTGTAGGAATTTTGCGAAAAACTTTGAAAGGTTATATGTAGGTGGATTTACTGTGGATATGATTGGCCTGACTGGAAAACCGGTTTTGTGAATTTTAATTAGACCATATGCTTTTGAAATACTAAATTTCTGTAAAATTGCGGGTAACTTTTTTCCGTTTCCAGTAAAATCCATCTTATTGAGTCGTTTGATTAATTCATTAGTTTTCCTTTCTAAGCTTGGTAACGGATTTTTATTTATTTCTGTATAGTATTTTTTATCTTTAAATAAATTTTCTGTTTTTTTCTAAGTATACTGATTTTTGTATTATTACAGTAGCATTGCCCTTGTCAGCTCTTGTAATCAAAATACCAGGGTTCTTTTTTATAAAAGTTTTAGTTTTTTCAAGGTCTATTTTTAATTTTTTATCAATATGTGACGTACTAGATATTTTTGTATTATGAACTTTTTGTATGGTGTTTAAGAAAGTACCTCGTATTTTTGATTTCTTGTTGTCCGTAATATAGCAATTTATGTGAGCTTCAAAATTCTTTAAATATTGCAAAGTTAATTTTTTGTTGAATGTGTCGTTAAAATTGAAATTTTCTCCTAATTTTAAAATGTCAATAACATATGTCGGGAGTTGAATTCCCGACACGTTCACGCACCATTTCTCATATTTATTATCTGTGATATTCGGTTCAACACCCTGTATGTTTTGATTAGGATGGTTGACCCTACCTATGTTCTCACGTTCTAAGTCTATGTATCTGTCTTTATTAATTCTTTCATTATATTTCTTGAAAAATGCGTTATCCAATTTTTTCTCTAATTTTTTTCGCAATGGACTTATAAAAAATTGCAGTTTGGTCGTATAATAATCAAAAAACAGTAACATAATGCTTTTTCCTACAGAATTTTCTAATAAAGTGGTTATTTTTTTAATATTTCTTTTTATATGAAATAAACGAGTATGTAAATCAATAATTTCGATATTAAGTAATTGGAACCTTATTTTATCAGTTAATGCTTCTTGTTTGAGTTTACATCTCCTAGAGAACATATGGTTTTTTCCAAAATTTTTAGTTATATTATCTAAGTGATTTGGAACTACACGATAAAATCTACATTTTGTTAAAAATTTTTTTCTTTCCATATAACATTTCTCCTTGTGTAAAAACGTTGTTAAATTTTGAAAAGATTTTTTTGCCTCAAAACCAAAACTTCTGAATATCAGATATAAAATAAAATTCAAGTTAATGTCTTTTCTCGTTTCTAAATAATGCGATAGTTTTTCTTTACTTGTTTCGTGTTGGTTTAACATACGTGTATGTGTGTTGATTCGATGTTCGGGAATCACTGCAGTCTCCAAGGTGTGGTTTGATGTACTTGGAGCTGGTCTTTGGAACAACGTACTTTTTTCAGCCAGACGTTCTGTTAGTTGGTTTAAGAAACTCAGGAGTTTCTTTTGATAGAATGAACACTTATAAAGATTGCATAGCCGAAATAGTTTGTAAAAGTCCAACAGCGAAATGCTATTTAAATATGTGCGAAAATTGTCCTGGTGTCGAACCTCTAAAAAATGATCTAGAATTATTATTCGAAAGCTCTGAGATTAATGAAATAAAGTTTCAAATGTGGAAAACTACCGATAGATCAACATTACAAAATGAAAACGTTTCTAAGTCTTCATTTATCGATATTTCTTTTCCTCTTTTGTATAAACTTAAGACTCATTCATTTATTTCTAAACAACAGTCTTCTTATTTTCAATTCTTGAGAGAATCCTTATCTGAAGGAGAGTTTTTAATTTCTCTAGATTTTTCAGAAAACTATGCTTTTATAGCACAAGATGCAGCACAATCATTTCATTATAATAATAATCAATGTAGTTTAGCTACAATAGTCATTTACTATAAAGGATCAGAATCTAAAATTGAACACAAAAGCATGGTACTTTTCTCAGATAGTTTAATTCATGACGTTGTTGTAGTTTATCTAATACAAGAAATTATAATTAATTCCCTTAAAAAGTCTTTCGATTTAGTTAGAAAAGTTATTTATTTTACTGATGGAGCTGCGCAACATTTTAAAAATAAACGCAATTTCCAAAATCTTCATCATTATGATGATTTTGCTGCACTGAAAAAAATTTTAGGCTGTAGAAACCATAGTTTCGATTTGCTGTACTAACACTATTTATAGTGTTCATTTACCCTTACAGACGGCTGAAGTAGCTATTCATTTGTATAATGTAACGGCACTATTGGTCAGATGCGGAAAATGCACTTGTACAGCTCTGACAGCCGTACGATTTAGTTTTGCCGCCGATATTTGTTTGTTGACAACGCTACAACGCGAAGCCGATGTTCATGTTATAACCTAAAAAAGTCAAGAAACCGGCCACATCAACCGCATGTTTGCAATCTGCGTTTGCGTATTTCATCTGTAATCAGTGTACTTATCAATCGAGATTATTTTAATGAAAAATATGTATGAATGGCGAATCATAACCTATTTAATTCTCCGACAAAAGAACTCTATACATTAGTGCTTTCAGTGTATCTTGTACAGCTCTCACAACTGTACGAATACAATTACTGTATCTATAAAATTTAGCAGAAAGAAAATCAGCCGAACAGTACTGTTGTGAGAGCCGTACTTTCAGTTCTTACAACGTGAAATTTTTTTCAGTGTGTTGATGCTGAGTGGCATTTTCATGCAAGAGCCCACGGAAAAAATGCATGTGATGGAATAGGTGCTTCCGTGAAAAGCAATGCCAGACGAGAAAGTTTACGGAAAGTATCCGACAATTATATATTGACGCCCCAAGATTTATACAAATGGGCAACTGAGTATTTCAAAAATATTGAGTGCTTTTTTTCATCAAAAGACGATTACATAAAGGCTACAGAAAAGCTACAAAACAGGCTAGCCTCAGCTAAGACAATACCTGGAACTCAATTGTTTCATTGTATTAAATTATTAAATGATGCCAAAAAGTTAGAACTTAAAAGATTTTCAGCGTCAGAAGATTCTCAATTATATCCACCGATCAAAAAAGAAAAAGTACTTAAAACTCAAACAAAGAAAGAAGCGGATGTCGCAAAAAGGACAATTCTTATAAAATCAAAAAAATGTAAAAAAATTAGAATTTAAAGGAAAAGGTAATATTGTTATGCCAGATTAAACAATCTATAAGGTTATTTTAAATTTCTGTTTCACTGCATTCAGTGCGTTCATGGATATTTTTATGTTTAATATATTATGTTTTTCAAATTTTGTTATATAAATGAACAAAGTTCATTGTAATATTATACTAACTATTACAACTAGATCCACAAAATTATGTCCACGCATTGGCATTGTAAGTTACAACACATTTTATATTTACAAAAAAGAAAGGGCGAAATAGTACAACGCGTGTATTAATCCGCCCTTGAGCATAGCGTAAAAAGTTCGGGCAGCCGCTGTCTTTTTGATCTTACTATTTTTGAACTTTTCATGTTTCAACTTAAAAATATAATATTTTATAGTTTAAGACTTGTACTTTTGAAGAATATAATTCATTTTGAAGAAAAGACTGATATTTTATTGAAAAAATAGAGTTTAAACATTCAAATGGAATTTTCAACTAGAAGGAAGCATTTCAGAATAAAAATAATAGCACCATTGGAAAGAGCAGGAAAAAATCTATCGATATATGTCCTTAGTTCTTTTTTCAGAGACTTGGTACACGATTATTAGCGAATTGAATAGAGCGTACACTTAAACGTGCCGTACGCACGGGCGCGAGGGGCTCGCGCGGACCCTCGGCGCTGTCTTTTTCATGTTGTTACTTTTAAACCCTTTATTTCTCCAACTTCTCCAAGATAGGGTTTTGAAGCTTAAGAGTTGTACTTTCCAATGATGTAGTTTATTTTGAAAAAAAAAAACATGATATACTTTGAGAAAAATGGCTTTCAATATTCAACTCGAGTTTTCGTCCGGAAGAACGCGTTTCGCAATAAAAACAATGGCGCAATTGGAAAGAGCAGAAAAAAATCTATCGATATAGGTCCTTGGTTTTTTTTTCAAAGACGCAGCATACGATTATGAGCGAGTTAAACAGAGCGCCTTTTACGCGAAAAAAGGCACCGCGCGCGCTCGGTGGCCCATTTCTGCTGGACGCTCCAATATATATATTTACATCTCTTGATGAATCTCTGCGAGATAAACACGTGTTTGAAATTCCGAACGTTCATAATGAACGAAATATGAACTTAAAGTTTCTAATTCTGGTTAGAATTCCCCGGAGTGTGGTTTACTGGTGACTGCAAGAGTGAGAAGTGAAGAAATACAGTTATTATCCGATTTTAAATGTATAAGTAGCCAAATTCGGCTAAATTTGAAAATGGCAAAAATTTTTCGTTCACTATGAACGTTAGAAATTTCAAACACCTAGATAAACAAGGTAATAATTGTTGCTAACCTTTCTTGTAATTTTAATGTATTTTGATGATCCAGTGTAATTTTTATAATTTTTCGATACATCTTTTAAATAAAGCCTGAAGAGGTCGACAAATCCGTCGACGAAACATCGCAAATATTTAACATCTTGGGATATTTATTTTCTTCCTCGCTCCCAACGGATCTAGTCAGAATTGACTGAAAACATTATCAATACATCACAGAAAATTTACGTGTCATTATAACTGTCAAAAGAGTGAAAAAACCCCTGATTTTTGGTTAAAAACATATAACTATCGGATACAACTTTAGTAATTTAACCTTTTATGTTAATTCCACAAAATTTTGTTTTTGCGCTGCTCCTTCAATATATTATACAGTTGTAAAATATAATCATAAAAAATATTTATATCATTTGGCTGATAATTGAATAAATCACAAATTCAGATAAGAAGAATCTTTTGAAAAAAAGATTAACACTCATAACAAATTTTTTCTAATAACTCTGAATGATACTTTGGGATTATGTTTTTTTTTTTAGATTAAGATAATGACAAGTAATATAATGACAAGTAAAATAATGATACAAGAATTCAAATGTAAGGAAAAGTATCACATGAAATGGCAGTTTTTATTCAAGGTATTTAGTCTCAAAATATAGTTAAAGTTCTTTGAAGGAACGTATTATACAGTGCGTCTCATAACTACAGAAACACCCACATTTTATGTTATAAATAGATATGTTTTTAAAAATGACAGAAAATCTCTACAAAACTTGTTTGACATGTTAGAAATGAAGAATTCTGATGAATTACTTTGGTTCAAGATATAATAAGCCGCGGAAATAATTTTTTTATTTGCTTTATTAAAAAAATAAATAAATATAAATTTTTCTGTCTCATAACTGTAGAAAGAGTTTAAAAAATTTCAATTATTTCAAGTGATAATTTTTTCTATCGGTACTTTACAATAATTTTTTCTGAAACAACACAATTCAACTAGTTTAAAGTATAAAATTTTATTTACTTTCACGAATTTATGAATATTTTGTTAATTATGGATCTAACGTGCTTCCTTTAAACATCTAAGTATACGTTATCGTTTAACTTAAAATAATTGTAATACTGTCGATAATGCAGACATTTTCTGCATCTGCAGGGTCGTACGATGTAACAGAAGTTCTTTCGAACGAATGATTTTTATTAAAGTTTTCCTTGAGATATTACTTTATTAGAATTAACGCATACATAATACCGAGAGGCAAGTATTTAACTGATCACGAAAAGGGATGAATTCAAGCATTTCGTGAATCTGGATTAAGCCTTCGAAAGATATCATAAAAACTAAAAAGATCTGTCAACGATATTCATAGTTTCTTAAAAAATCCTGAAGTTTACTGAACAGAAAAACAGCAGGGCCGAAAAAAAAGATTACGCTTCGATTAAAACGACAAATTATGGATTTAGCTAGTAATTCTACCAGTAATTTAAATGGCATCAAAAATCATTTCCCTGTAAAAATTTCTAAATCATCTATACACCGTGTATTGCAACAATCTACAAATATTACAAGACAAAAAATGCAAAATGTTTCAAGAATATTAACTCGTCATAAAGAAGCTAGGTTACGTTTTGCTGAATTGAATAGGACGACAAATTGGAACTGGTAAATTAATTATTTACGTTTTTAATTGTTTGAATTGAAAGTAAATTGCAATTGTTTTAATTTTTTAAGGTAATTTTCTATGATGAAAAAAATTTAATCGTGATTATTCAGATGGTAATAATTCATACTGTAAGGACTTACGAAAAGAACCGCAATACTTCTCCCGTAGAAATTTTGGTGCTGGAAACTTAATGGTCTGGGGAGCATTCAATTACTATGGAACTTTACCTTTGGCTTTCCCATCTTGTAAAATAAAGTCTGCGAGCACATTCATGTATTAAAAAACAATTTATTACCATTTATGGACAATAATGAACACTCAGAGCTCGTTTTTCAACAAGACAATGCGCCAATTCATTCAAGTCGAGAAACAAAAAATTGGTTTATAAGTAATGATATTATGGTTTTGTGTTGGTCTGCGTGTTCTTCAGACACGAACCCTATGGAAAATCTTTGGAGTATCCTTGTCCATAAAATTTATGCCGATAATCAGCAATATAATTCTGTTGACGAGTTAAAAAATGCAGTTTTAAAAGCATGGCGTGGCGTGAGATTGACTTATGTACGATCGATAAGTTAGTTGCTAATATGAAAAACCGCATTTTTGAGCTTATTAAAAAAATTGTGGACAAACGAAGTATTAAAATATAAATAACATTTTTTTTCAATGTAAATATACACGGTGTCTCATTTTAATCTATGCAGCCAAATATCTCCGAATGCAGGCCAGATACAGAAAAATGGTTCAGATGAAAATTGTTCGTGACGATGGGGGTCAACTTTTGATCACCTTCAATTTGACCTTAAGATCATTTTTCAAGGTCATTTCAAGGTTAAGATCATTTTTTCAAAGTAGAACCCCTATTTCTGACGTCGGAATCGGATAGAGCGGGAAAAGTTTACGTCCAAAACCGTTCTTTAAACATTTTTTGTGACCTCCACAAGGCTAAATCAAGCTCAAATGCTTAAAAATTGGTCAGAACGCGAAATTTCATAGTTGTCTCAAGCAGAACAAGCCTTGATAAACCCAACCAATTAAGAAATTTTTGTGGTCGCCAATTGTGAAGATGATGTTAGGTTTCTGTGGGGTGCGATGTGATGGTACCGGATGGAGGCTGAAATATCCCAAATGAGGTCATTTTGAATCACTATGAAAATCACTAAAAACACATTCTGAAAGCTTCAGAGGTCGCTGACTATAAATTCGAAGTCAGATGCGACGCCGGAGTACCACATGGAGACTGAATCACTTTAAGTGGGATCAATTTTCCAATTTCCATGAAAATCGCTAAAAATACTATCCTGGGAGTTTTCGCGGTCACTTATCTACAGAAGTTCCAGCAACATTGCTCTATTGGTTTTAAGCTCTTTTTGATAATACTGGGTCCTTACTTTTAGCGTTACCCAGAAACAACTACGCGGACGTAGTAAGGCCTGTTTCCTTTGGGGTGCTTGTTTACGTGAGTCCCCTTGCCTCTCACTGGGGTACTTTTTTATCGTGAGTCCCCTTGCCTCTCACTGCGGTGCTTGTTTAACGTGAGTCCCCTTGCCTCTCACTGGGGTGCTTGTTTAAAGTGAGTCCCGTTGTCCCTCACTGGGGTGCTCCTTTACGTGAGTCCCTTTGCCTCTCACTGGGGTGCTTGTTTAACGTGAGTTCCCTTGCCTCTCACTGGGGTGCTTGTTTAACGTGAGTCCCCTTGTCTCACACTGGGGTGCTTGTTTAACGTGAGTCCCCTTGCCTCTCACTGGGGTGCTTGTTTAACGTGAGTCCCCTTGCCTCTCACTGGGGTGCTTGTTTACGTGAGTCCCCTTGCCTCTCACTGGGATGCTTGTTTAACGTGAGTCCCCTTGCCTCTCACCATTATTACTGCAGTTGACATTATCTATCCACGGAGTACATGTCCAAAGTTACCTCCGTTGGCTTCCAGGAACAGGCGTAATCGCCGTTGGAAATGATCCACAGTCCTGAGCAACGTTGCTCTAGAAATGGATTCGCAAGCTCTACGAATTCTATCCATAAAATCTTCCCTTGTTGTAGGCCGTTGAGCAAAAACTACATTTTTTACGTACCCCCACAAGAAAAAATCTGGTGACGTCATATCTGGTGAATTAGCAGGCCAGTTAACTGGACCTCCTCGTCCAATCCACCTGTCATTGTAGTTGTTATTTAAAAATTCTCGAACGATTCGTGCAAAATGTGGTGCTACCTACCCTCAGATCAACTTACTCACATTTTCAAAATTATATATAACTCCATTTTTTACATTATAAATATATTATTATTCAATAATTGTGTATCTTTACTATAAATAATTGTGTACAGATTATAAAAATTGAAATTCTACTTCCAATTTTTATTTTTTTAATGATCCGTTATAATTTTCGTCATCCTCCTCTTTTATTTTCAATAAAATATGGTTGATTGTTGATTTTATCATTTTTTACACCATCTTAATAAAAAGAAGCAAATAAAATATTATGTAAACACAAATATCAGTGGCAGCTAATAAAAACATTTACACAACGTTGTAAAGGCAAAATGAGTGTATATATAATTACTTGCCCGTGAACCATAAACGTTTAAACTTTAAAATATTTATCTCAAAATTAAAGGGTAATTCTTACTATAGTCACTTCTTAAATCGTGATTATTCGAAAAATTAGTTCAAACAAGTTTAAACTTTAAAATTTTTATCTAAAAATTGAGAAAGGGTAATTCTTACTATATTCACTTCAAATCGCGATTATTCGAAAAATTAATTCAAACTCAAAATAATTGGCCAGCGTATATGACTAATTTCATGTTTCTGCGGAGCTCGCTGTAAATTAACCTCAATAAAAAATAAAAGCAAATAAACAACACGCGCGTGTATCGCACGTCATTTTCATTTTCTAGTAACATATATAAAACCGTTCCCGAAAAATTACGATTTGAAAAGAGGGCTAAAACAGTTTTAACAGCTTTAACCTCAAATATCTCTGAAATTTATAAACTAATTCCTTTACCGTAACAATTCATGTCATAAATAATATACAAACTCTACACCTGCATCAAATTTCAAAATAATTAAATTTTACTCTAGTTATTGTGCGACATAGAAAGTCATTGTCAGAAATATACCAAAATTTTAAATATCAAATATTTCAAAAACTAACCATATTATCTGGATCAAATTTTACATAGGTATTGCCTATATCACATATAAAATAGTCTATAAATTTCAAACTGATACATTAAGTCGTCATTGAGAAACTACGAGTTTGAAAAATACAAAAAAAAATTTCAACCTTAAATATCTCTAAAAATTATCAGAAAATTCTTTTACATAAACGACTTATACGATAAACATAAAAACTCTACATCTCCACAATGTTTGAACATGATAAAGCTATTTTTTTTCTCTTGTTATCATGCGACAAAGAAAACGACTTTGCAAAATACGAAAATTTTAAATATCAAATATCTAAAAAAGTAATCGAACGATTTTGATGAAAATTCGCACATATATTATCTATATCACACCCAAAATTGTCTATAAATTTGGAGCTGATTCATCGAACTGTGCTCGAGAAATTGCGATTTGAAAAAAAGGTTTAAAAAATTTGAACCTCAAATATCTCTGAAATTTATTGACCAATCATTTAGCACAAAGAACTTAGTCGAGAGCTATGCAAAATTTACCTCTACAAGGAATTTCAAAGCGATTAAGTCAATTTAAAAAAAGTAAACGCGGTTCATAGAAAACGCATTTTTTCAGTTTTTAATTTCTTTCTCAAAAACTAGTCAACAGAATGAATTCAAATTTTTACAAATTATAGCTATGTATATTTTGCATTATCATGATTTTTTTCAAAAAAATTGACCGTTTATTTTTGGAGTTACAAGGCTTAAAAAAAAACACATTTTTGTTAATAACAAAAGAACCGCAATAGCTAGTATAACTTTTTTTGGAAAATCTAGGGTTTTTATGCTCATTCCAATGCTATCTGTCCGATTCAAATATCTTAATGTTATCATTAAAAAAACGCAAACATGAATTTTGCGAAAATCGAAAATTCGAAATAAATCAAAAACGCATTGGCGACTCAAAAAGAGGATTTTCTTCCCCCATTCACACAAAGAAAAAATAAAAAAATGAGACCTGTCCAGTTAAAATCGATCGAATAGATCCTCAGATAAAACACACAGACACACACACGCACGCACGCACGCACGCACGCACGCACGCACGGACACACACACACACACATCCATACAGATATTTTCTAGAAACATGTGATTCAAACTTCTATCACCTCTACTCGTGTTTCTAGAGCGATGTAACGAAACTTAAAATGTTACTATTACAAAGCTTCCATACAAAAAAAAAACAAAAAATGAGACCTATCCAGTTAAAATCGATGGAATAGATCCTGAGATAAAACGGCACACACACACACACACACACGCACGCACACACGCACGCATACACACACACCCACACACACACCCACACACACACACGCGCGCGCGCACACCCACGCACCCACACACACACACACCACACACACACACACACACACACACACACACACACACACACATCCATACAGATATTTTCTAAAAACATGTGATTCGAACTTCTATCACCTCTACTCGTGTTTCTAGAGCGATGTAACGAAACTTAAAATGTTACTATTACAAAGCTTCCATACAAAAGAAAATACAAAAAATGAGACCTATCCAGTTAAAATCGATGGAATAGATCCTGAGATAAAACGGCACACACACACACACACACACACACACGCACACACGCACGCACGCATACACACACACACCCACACACACACCCACGCACACACACGCGCGCGCGCGCACACCCACGCACCCACGTACGCACCCACACGCACACACGCACAGAAACACACACACAAACACACATACAGACATTTTCTAAAAACATGTGATTCGAACTTCTATCACCTCTATTCGTGTTTCTAGAGCGATTTAAAGAAACTTAAAATTTTACTATTACAAAGCTTCCTCTAGGAGGAAGCAAAATTATTTCCGCGGCTTATTATACCTTTAAGTAATATAAATCGTTAGAATTCTTCATTTCTAACATGTCAAACAAGTTTTGTAGAGATTTTCTGTCATTTTTAAGAACATAAACTACTTATATCATATAAAATGTGGGTGTTTCTATAGTTACGAGACGCACTGTAGCTTAATAAAATGATTTGCCACTGCTGGGATGAAAATTTTATTTAACAGGTACAGTACGACAAGAGTCGAATATGATTCATGAAATTTGCTATACTTTTGCTGTAAAACAAAAAACTTCTAAAACTTGCGACGATGAAAATGTCGCTAGTTGATTCAGCAGCGCGGCTGCTGTAGTCGCGGTAAAGTGTGAGTATAACGGGGGGGGCGGATAGTAAAATCAAAACTGCCGCGCGCGCCAGTGTTGCCGCGCCACGCCGCGTTCACGCGGGAGCGGTCGCTGCAGAGAGAGACGACGAGCGCCGGCCGGCATTCTCCTCTGAGCCGCGCAAGAGTAGAGAGCGAACACACGTGCGACAACGTTCTTCTCCTTTTGTTTTCCGCCGGGTTTTTCATGGTGCGAGAGTGTGTGTGCGAGACAGTGCCGAGGACGAGCAGCGAAGTAGCGGCAAGAGCAGCAGCAGCGGCTATCACCGGAGCGTCGGTTTCGGCGGCTGAGAGAGGCACGAGGGACACGCGCAACAGGTAATAGGGCTTGCGAGTATAGTGCGGCGATGGCGAGTAAGCGGGCGCGTGCGAGCGGCTAATAAGCGCGTTTATTGTAGTCGTGAGTGGTGGTCTCCTTCCCTACGGGGAAGGACGGAAGGAGCTGGGGAGCTTCCGCGGCAGCGTGCCGCGTAGAGGCTGTGCGCGAGTGTGAGTTGTGGTCGCCGTCATCCCCGAGACGGCAGGAAAGCGCGAACTTCCCCGCGATGAGAGCGAGAGTCGGAAGCCAGGCAGAGTGATTGTGTGCGTGCAAGAGAGTGGATTTCTAGTGCCGGGCGCCTTATAAATACAGCGCGGAAATCGAGAGAGAGTTTGGTTGTGCGCGGTAATTCGGGGCGCGCAAGGGAAGCGTGATTGCGTGAAGAAAAGTACCGTATCATAAACTTTTGCCCATAACGCTTTGCGTATCAGACATAATAATAGACATCAATAGGAATAACTAAAACTGAAAATATTTCTGATTATATTATTATTTTTTGTAAGTATATTGAGCATACCAAGAAGCGAGACAAGAATAGGTTTGTTCTTTATTATTTATATTATCTGTTATTATCATGATATTAACTATTCTATTTATTTATAATTTTTATACAATGAAAATACTCTTTAGCAGTGAAATTTATACTTTTGGCAGTGTTGTAAATAGAATTATTCGCTTAAAAGTAGCAGAGAAGACTTTTGTTGACAGACAAGTTCTTGCAACATGTTATGCGTGCCACATGTAATAGTTTGATATTATTAATCCAATAAATATTCTTTATGATTATATTTTACAGCTGCGGTATATAATATATTGAAAGAGCAGCACAAAAACAAAATTTTGCGGAGTCAACATGAATGGTTGAATTAGGGGAGAAGCGGCTTGGTTGGCGCGGCGGTTTCGATGGCACACCAGATTATTAGAATTATTATTCAGATTTTCGGCATGCAAGCTAGTTTTTCTTAATTAAAAATACAAAATTAATAAACACACACAAAACCATTAATATTGGAGCCTATTCTGATAAAATATTAAGAAAAGTATTTTTGAGTCACTTTTCATGTGGTTAGTATCATATTCGAAATTGATCAATTGACAAATCTGAAATGCTACGATAATAAAAACAAATGCGCCATAACATAGTTTAATTTATTTACTTTTATATAGTAAAACTCGACTATTACATTTATTTATTTATATTCTTATATTTTCTTGTTATAATGTTCTCGCATTAAGTGCATTATTTATTTTTACTCGTCCAGCAGGTGTGTATAAAGTAATATCGTCCTTGAGAAAATATTTTGAGGGTATGATTATTTAGATGAACAAGATTGCAAAAAATACACCGAGTGGGACAAAGATAAGTTGAAAAGTGCTATAAATGATGTTAAAAATGGGAAGTCTATTCGGGCAAGTGCAGCACATTAGTTTGCGCAAGAGATCTAAAGCTATATACATGTGTGCCAATCAATCCGCAAGCGACGGGTTGAATACCGCAAATTTTTTTTTAATAAATCGTTTATATTCAATAAATTGTAAATGCTATGCTGTAAAAAAGTTTTTAGTTTGATACAGTAGATGTTTGGCTATCTTCACGTATAGATTTGAAATAATTTGGACGGACACCAGACGGACTTTGAGTATCAGCATTTATTTATAAATTTCCAACGTTTCGGAAGTATTTTTCACTTCCTTCTCCAGGCTACACGAAAGCACAAACATATTATTAATTTAAATATACAAGGTTTCTTCATATACATAATTTATAAAATGTTATAAGGGTTTGCTTCCTCATAGAGGAAGCTTTGTGATAGTAAAAAAAAAGTTTATGAGATAATGTGTTAGAAATGTTATTTAACAAATTTGGAATCGAAATACACTATTTTTAGAAACTGTCCGTGTGTGTGTGTGTGTGTGTGTGTGTTTTTTTTTTTTTTTTTTTTGGGCCTAAGGTAGGAAAATCTTCATAGACACCCACTCTGGCTCGGCAGAGTGGGAGTGCCCGATTCACACGATGCCTCCTTCGCACCGTGCGCCTGCGGACTAAAACCCTCCTTGTCTTCCCGAGGCCCTCGACATCTAGCACCCACCGGAACTCCTTTACAGTATTACTTCAGTGGGGCCTGTCCTTATCCCAAAGGATCCCTCTTCGAACGCTGTGTTGCTTAGCCTATCAATCTTGTGGTCTCTTCAGTCTCCTCTTTCTCTCTCCTTCTCTTCTTTGGTCCTTATTGCTTTCCTAATGAAGGTAGCTATAAGGTCCCATTTCTCTTGCGTCGTCAACATGGTCGCTACCAGGTTATCTTTCGATATCCGAGCTAATCCTAGTTCTGTCGCGAGGTTGCTTCTGTCGCGTTCGTGTGCAGGGCACACAAACAAGGTGTGCTCCGCGTCGTCCTGCTCTTCGCCGCAGAAACGGCAATTACTGTTGGGCCTATGCCCTCTTTTGGCTCGGTAAACTCCGAAACAGCCATGGTTGCTGAGCGCCTGCGTCAGTCGATAATCCACAACGCCATATTCGCGTAGTACCCACTCCTTGATCCTTGGTATGAGGGTGTGCGTCCATCGTCCGTCCTTCCACGAGTCCCATTCCTCCTGCCATCTCTTGAAGAGGGTTTCTCTTGCTTTGATCCGTATTAGCTTCTTCTTTTCTTCGGTCAGCTGGCCTTCTCTCCTTCGGTCTTCTTCTTGCTCGAACCATACCTCTTTCCTCTCGAGGGCTATTAGTCTTATTGGGGGAACAGCTGAAAGGACGTTAGCTGCATCCCTTGATAGTGTCCGCCATGCGCTGGTTATACGGAGGTTCATCTTGCGCTGCACTGACCCCATGTGCCTGCCCACGTCTGCTGATAGAGCTCGTCCAGCCCATGTTGATGCTCCGTACAGTTGGATCGACTCTACAACTGTCGACAGTAGCTTCCTGCGTGCTGACCATGGTCCTCCTATGTTGGGCATTAGCCGAGAAAGTGATGCGCACGCTATTGATGCCTTCGTTGATGCCTCTTTGATATGGTGCTTGAATGACCATTTCTTATCTAGCCACACCCCCAGATACTTGATCTCGCTCTTGAGCGGAATTTCTTCGCAATTGATTTCGAACTGCGGAGGGTCGAATTTCCTTCGGCGCGTTACCAATAATGCTTCGCACTTGTGCACTGCCAGCCTCAAGTGTCTACTGCTCAGCCAACTGGCAATAATTTCCAGCGCCTCATTGGCTATTAGTTCCACTTCCCATGTTTCTTTTGCTACAACTAAAAGGGCTAGATCGTCCCCGAATCCGACTAAGTATGCTCCTTCTGGCAGTTTGAGTCTAAGCAGCCCGTCGTACATACAGATCCAGAGAAAGGGTCCTTTGATCGATCCTTGCGGTACCCCTGCTGTCAGGTCGATTTCTATCCTACCATCCTTGGTGATTATCACTAGTTTCCTCCCGGTGAGGTAGCTGTTTAGTATCCTGAGTAGATATTGGGGCATCTTTTTCTCTTTATTTAGAGATTCATAGATACGCTCCCAGCTGGCAGAGTTGAACGCGTTTTTAACGTCCAGCGCTATGATTGCGCACTATCCTCCTCGGCCGGGCAGTTCATATAACGCCTCTGAGACTCTTTCGTGCACTTTCTGTAGGGCGTGGTGAGTAGACAGACCTTTGCGAAACCCGAACTGATTTGGCGAGATTCCCTCGTTATCCTCTCTCTCAATCTCGTTTTCCATCCTATTGAGAATTAGCCTCTCGAAGAGTTTGCCCGTCGAGTCTATCATTCCCAGCGGTCTATACGAGGAGGGGTCAGCCGTCGCGCCCGCCTTGCCCTTGGGTATCAAGACCAGCTTCTGTCTCTTCCACCTAGCAGGAAACGTTCCTTCGGCTAGGCATTTGTTGAAGACGCTCAATATCAGCTGCGGATTCTTTTGCGTCACCAGACGCAGTACCTCGTTGGGGATGCCGTCCAGTCCTGGGCTTTTTCCAGGAGTAAGTCTACTCGCCGCTGCCTTCAGTTCCTGCATGGTGAAGGGTTCTCCTGCTGGGCTGATCGCTTCATTCGGGAAACTAATTCGCGGTTCTCCTGCTGGAAATAGTACCTCTGCTATCCTCCGCAGGCTCAGCTCATCGCTCGGCGCGCTTGTCCCTGACGCCTTGCGCAGTTTGCCCATCACTATATTGTAAGGAAGCCCCCAAGGGTCTCGATTTATCAACTCGATGAGATCCTTCCAGCTCTTGTCCTTGCTTAGCTTCACTGCTATCCGCAGGGTTCTTCTGGCTTGTTTATAAGCCTCTAGTGCCTCTGCCGTGTTTGGTCCGTTCGCTTTCCTTGCTCGCTGGTGGATTCGGCGCCGCTTATTGCACTCTTTCCTTAGCTCAGCCAACTCCTCGTTCCACCAGTATGTTGATTTCCTGTGGTAGGTTGGCGGTCTACGTGGCATCGACGCATTGTACGCGTCCGTTAATGTTTGCACAGCAATCTCTGTTATTTCTTCTGCTGTTAGCCCCTCCAGGTCGGCTGCAGTTACTCTGCCGATTGTCTGTAGGAAGACTTCTCGATCCATTTTGTTGAGGCACCATCCCTCTCTCACTTTGTGCTGCTTCCGTTGTTTCCCTGCGATGTTTACCGAAATATATCGATGATCGCTGAGCGTCTCCTCTTCTAGCACTTCCCACGATGTGATGCCCTTCATCGCCACGGGTGATGCGAATGTCAGGTCCAACACCGACCTGGAGTCGCCTCTCTCAAAGGTATGTACTCCTGGTGTATTCACCGCCGTCAGATTGAGTGCCGCCATCATTTCTTCGAGAAGATTTCCTCTATGGTCTTGAGGCCCTTCCGTCCACGTTCTTGCTTTGGCGTTAAAGTCGCCTGCTACTATAATTGGTCCCTTCCACTTACTAACCTCCTGTGATAGCGTGACTAAGTCCTGCTCCACTGCCGCGCCTGGGGCATTTGGAGAGAAGTAACAACTGTATATGGCCAGCTGTCCAACAGCTATGCCTACGAAGCCATTCCCTGACGTCAATTTTCTTGCATCGAGATTCTCGTGCTTCCATATGTAGATTGCAGCATTCCCTTTCTTATCTGGGAACCACCTTGCGTCTTGTAGATCTCGATTTTGCTCCGAGATCAGAATGATGCCAGCTTCTCTGTCCCTCGCGGTCTGGATGGCAAGATCTTGTGCTGCCCTGGACCGGTTCAGGTTGATCTGCACGATACTTGTATTGGGGATGTTAGCCATTTTTCCGGCCTTTATCCTCTAGCTCCCTCCTAGCTTCTCGTAGAGCCTCGCAGGAGGCAACCCCTGTCCTGTGATCGTGGGATCGATTTGCCGCTGCACATGGCAAGCATTTTTGTTGTCCCTGACAGTCTGCCGCTATATGGTCCGGCTCTCCGCACCGGAAGCACAGTCTTCCTGGGATATCCTTGGAACATTTTGTGGCCATATGCCCATACTCCAGGCACTTGAAGCATCGAGGAACCAGTTTCTTCTCGCGTGCTCTGGCATAGATCCATCCGACTCTGACTTTTCTTACTTTAAGTATCCTCTCCGTTGCTAAGTCCCTTGGCGCCGAGACTATCGCAATTTGCGTTCCCCTTGGTTCTTTTCGGAGAGATACTACCTCCACTTGGTCTGGAGTGGCTGTCTCGAGAGCCGCAACCAGTGCGGTCTTCAGCTCCTCTTTGGTTGTATCGTTATCCAGTTCTCTGAGCTCCATCTTGATCGTTGGTACAAGGGGCCGCACTGTCAGTTGATTGCCCACCGCCGTACGGATGGCTTCACTCACTTCTTCTAGGTTTGTGTCCTTCTGCAATTCGATGAGCAAGTTTCCGTCTCTTGTCTCTCGCATGTGACTAACCATCGATCCAACTTCTGTCAGGCTTGCTTTTTGTTTTACGGTTTTGAGCATCTCTGAGTACTTAAGATTTTCTTAAGATCTTTGCTCCCTTTAATAAGGACCGCCTGTGCCTTGGGCCTTGGCAACCTCCATTTCGGTATTGTCCTTTTTTGTGATGCCTCTCTCTGTGCTTCCGGTTTCACCGGGTTGCTTTCTCTTCTCTTCGTCGTTCTTCTTGACCGTTTATCCACTGTTGTCCAGTCTGCCGTGGTGGTGGTAACCGCCTTCTTTCTAGCCTCTCCTCTGAGTGCAGTTTGAGTCTCCTCTCGCTGCCCGGCTTCGCTTGTTCTTGCCGCAAGTCCCGGGGACGTCTGGGTCACTTTGCCCTCTGTTCCTGGGCGCGGAAACTGTCGCACGTTATCATCGGCCCTACAGAGTACCCTATATGAGGCCCTTATGCCTTTTGCGAGCTCCTTAATGTGTTTGTGGACATTGTTCCTGTCCTTAACGAACTCGACTAGCTCGTCTATTTTGTCCCCAAGTCGGTCTAGCTGATCTTTCCGCTGTGCTACGCGTATCGACCGTTCACTGTCTTCTGCGTGATCTTCCTCCATCCTCTCGACACGCTCGTCCTCTCCATCGCTCGTCTTCTGAGATGCAGTAGGGGCCAAGCGATTATCCCCTTCTGCACCAGCCTGATTGGCCACATCGTGCTTTTGGCTCCCCCCAAAATCCGTGGAGCCTGCACCGACCACCGGGGCTTTCACCCGATCGGAATCGGTGGTGGGATTTTTCTCATTGTTGAGGATACCTACTTGGGGTAATATATTTTTCAGCACACTATCCATATTTGGTTTATTATTCGGGGTGCCTTCCCCTAGCTAGTTTTGGTCCGCCCCAGGTATTTTATTTCCCTGGTACCCTTCATATCTGACGAGCATTCCCCTATCCGCCACCTGGGGAGGCGCCTGATGCGAGGCTAGCAACTTGACACAGTGTGTGTGTGTGTGTGTGTGTGTGTGTGTGTGTGTGTGTGTGTGTGTGTGTGTGTGTGTGTGTGTGTGTGTGTGTCTGTCTGTGTGTGTCTGTCTGTGTGTGTGTGTGTGTGTGTGTGTGTGTGTGTGTGTGTGTGTGTGTGTGTGTGTGTGTGTGTGTGTGTGTGTGTGTGTGTGTGTGTGTGTGTGTGTGTGTGTTGTGTCCGTATACGCTGATATCTCATGATCTACTCGACCGATTTTAACGGGAGAGTGATCATTTTTTTTAGATTTTGCTTCCACAATTTATTTATTTATTTATTTATTTATTAAACCAGAGTAAGTACATAGGTATTACGATAATATCAATATACATTTTTACATTACATGCGTAACCCAGCAGAGGAAGTATTTCCTGTATGCTGGTCTGGTGACTTAAACTAACTTAAAACTAAATTGAAGTATTGTCCCTGATTGTTTGTCGATCTTGTATCCCCGTAGCTAGCAGCTACGGAGTCAAGTCGACAACCACACATTATTCATGACTTTTCTTCTATCACCAATATCTAACCAACATTTGTCTTGCTGTTGTAAATGATTCCGTGGATGCGTTTCTGTCTCTTGCAAAGATGATTCTTTCGTAGCTGTTTAGTCTTGTTGGGCAGGTGAGTCCCACTGCACAGGTAACTCTGTAGTGTGGGAACATCAATCTGTGTTGGTTGGCTGAGTCACATTTACATGTTGATGAAAAAACAATGTCGTCTACTACTATGAGATCGTTGTATTTCGGGTGCTGTTCTAGAGTATACATTGAGTTTGTAAATGTTTGTTTACCTCGAATGCCTCTGTCGAAATACAGTAGTGCTTTATTACAGCCTAGATAGTTGAGATCTCCGTAAGACATGCGGTAGGTGTTATCTTGCAGTATAGGCTTTCCCGGTGCGCCACTTGCTTCCATTGACATGGTTTTTGTATTGTTATCCTCAGCCATTTTATCTATCGTACTAAATACAGTTTCTATGGGATTATATTCTTCGTTGTTGTGTTCCTTTTTTATTTCAATATCTTTGGATTTTTCTTTGACAAAGTGTATATGTTTTATTTCATTATTTCCGTTAGTAATACGATAGTCACAACACTTATTGCTTAAAGTTGTATTTTTGTTGCTCTCTGAGAGCGTCCACCTGTTAGCAATCATATTTGCAATTTCGATGATAATTTGTTGATTAATATTGAGTTTTCGGATTTTGTTCCAGTTGTAATTAGATAATCGACGATGAGAACGTTTATAATGTAGTGTGCATAACCCGTGTGCGCATATATATGTTCTTATATCCAGTAACAGTTTATCGGACTCTAAACTCCCCATGGACTTCCAATGTGGGAGGTCTGTGTCCGATATCTTTATTAGTGAATAATATAGTTGCTTTATCTGTTTACAGTTAATATTATTAGTATTATTCATGGGTGTTTTATTATGCTAGATGTTTGCTTTTATCCAGATCTTGATTTTATATTTCAGACTTTTTTATTCGTTATTGTTTTAAGGTCATTAGGCAGTTTGTTGTAGGTAGTTAGTGCTCTAATGTAGCTGTTTTTGATGCTGATGCGTTTACAACGTTTAGGTATTGGTATACTTTTATTCCTCGTTACTTTGTCGGATTCTATATATTTGTCTTGTAATTCTTTGTAATGAAATATTAGTGACTCAAAGGTAAAAATTTGCTCTATATTTAGTGGATTTCTGTCATAAATAAAATTGTTTTTATTTATAAGTTTAAGCAGTCTGTTTTGCAGGCTTTGTAAGCTTTTGGTTCTACCTGCGTAAGCGCCTCCCCAGGCTATAATACCGTAGGAGGTGATACTGTGGAACAACGCATAGTAAATCATACGGAGATTGTCTGTGTCCATTATAATAGACAGTTTGTATAAAATGAAAGTAAGGTATTTGGTCTTATTATATATATTTTTGGCGTGTATATCCCATTTCATGTTGCTATCGAAAGTTACTCCTAGGTATTTGGTGTTTTCTACTCTTTTGATGTTTTTTCCTTGTATGCAAATGTTCATATTTTTAGGCGTGCTTTTATAATTGCTGCCGAATTCCATGTATATTGTTTTGTCCTTGTTGAGAGATAGTTTATTTAGTGCTAGCCAGTCGGCTATTTCTTGTAGGTAGTCGTTCATTTTAGTTTCTACTTCTTGCCAGGTTTTACCTATTGCTATGATCGCAGTGTCGTCAGCGTATGACAATATTGTATCTTCAGGCATTGAAGATAACATATCATTAATATAAATAATGAACAGCAGTGGTCCAAGTATTGTACCTTGCGGTACTCCCATATAGACAGTTTTGTATTGGCTATAATCATTACCTATTTTCACCCTTTGTTTCCTATTACTTAGATAACTTTTTATGAGGTTATATGCGCTACCTCTGATGCCGTAGTTATATAGTTTATCAAGCAAAATTTGATGATCTACTGTATCGAATGCTTTCGCTAGATCGAGGAATGTAATAGCTATTGGGTCGCTTGCATCTATGTGGTTATAGATTGTGTTAGTTATTTGATATAGTGCATCTTTAGTGCCTCTATTTTTCCTGAATCCAAATTGTTTATTTGAGATCAAGTTACATTTATCTATGAAAGATGATATTCTACTATGCAGTAGTTTTTCCAATACTTTTGCAACATTTGAGATCAGGGAAATTGGTCTGTAGTTTGTTGGCATATGCTTTTCTTTGGCTTTATATATTGGTATAATATCCGCAATCTTTAAAGCATCAGGCCAAATTTCTTTCTCTAAGCATAAGTTGGTTATGTGAACCAGTGGGTCGGAGATGTGTGATATTAAAACTTTGAGTGAGAGTGTGTTAATACCATCACACCCACCATTTTTATTTTCCATGTTTAATATTGTTTTTTGTATTTCTTGATGATTAGTAGGATATAGAAAAATACTCTTGTTATTCTTAGTAGGCAGCCTTACTCTTTTGTTTGGTGGAGTTTTAATTTTGTCACACAGTTGTTTACCAACGTTGCAGAAGAAGTTGTTGATATGTTCAGAAATTTCTTTTGAGTCGGTTATTTTTTTGTTGTTATTATCCATGATAAAATTAATGTTGTTATTTATTTTACTATTTTTTCCAATTTTGTTATTAATTATTCTCCAGAGATTCCTTTGATTGTTCATGTTTGATTGTATTTGCTTTCTATCATGGTCCTTTTTTGCTTGGTTGATAATGTGGTTAAGTATCTTAATGTAGTTTTTGTAATTTTCTTTTTTTACAGAGTTAGTAGGATCCTTCTTCCATATATTATATAGTTTTTCTTTATTTTTACACGAATTTATTATTGCTTTTGTTATCCAAATTTTCCTCGGTTTCATGTTGTTTTGTTTATTGCTATGCGTCTTAATTATTGACCTGTTTAGGCATGTTTGAATTTTTTGTATAAGGTTATTTAAGGCTTGGTTGGGATCTGTTATTAATGAGATATCTGCCCATTTTATAGTTCCTGCTGTTTTTTCCAATTTATTGTAGTTAAATCTTTTTCCTAATTTGGTACTGGATTGTTTTTTAATATTTTTTAATGACATCATTATGGGAAAATGGTCGGTAAAAGGTGTTTTTAGTAAGTAGGTTTTATATTTAATTTTGTCTAGTTTAATGAAAAAGTTATCTATACAGGTGCCATTGCTATTGTTATTAATATCTGATGGTCTAGTTATACTTTTAAATCCTGGGCAGTAACCATTTTCTAATAGTATTTGTAAAAAGTCTTGATCTAAAACATCTTGGCTTAATATATCAAAATTGAAGTCTCCTATTATTATATTATTTTTTTGTTTCTTGCTTATTTTTAGAAAATTTTTAATATTCATTAAGAATTCAGTTTTATGTATGTCATGTGATCGGTAAATTGATGATAATGTTATGTTTTTGTTATTTTCAAGTGTGATTTTCGTGTTCATTATTCTAAGTTTATTTATTTGTATAATTTCCGTGGTTTCTGTGATGTCTTCACTTATATATAATACTACACCATCCGATTGGTTTATGTTGCTTTCATTATAGTACATTCTATATTTTGGAATATTAAAAAATTCGTGGTGTTCAAGTTTCCATGTTTCAGTACATACTATAATACAAGGCTTTGTAACAAGCCTGTTTAAGAATACTAATAGTTTATTGTAATTAGCATTTAAACTTCTTATATTAACGCAAAGAATTAAATCTTTGACTGTAGCTAGGCATCTATTTAATTCGGTTACACTATTTGTGATATGTTCGTTGTCAAATATTACCTCTTGAGAATCAAGATTCATTTTCATTTTCATTTTCTAACGTATCAAATCTTGGTTGAGCTGTAGATGTAGGGGTTGCTGGAGATAATGTACCGGCAGATGTGTTGGTCGTTAATCTAACTCTTCTAGTAGTTATCCATTGCTGTGAGCGGGAATTGCTTTGTTTGCCGATTTCTAGGTTGCCAAAGTACCGACGGTAGGTAGGCTGCAGTGGATAGTCTGTCATGGTCTGATTGGGGTCAATATTCTATTTTTGTAAAATTTAATTTTTTTTTTATAGCCATTTTTTAATTTTCAAAATTTTTTTTTTCGATTTTTTTAATATTTAGAACAAATATTGTTTATATATCATGAATTCTCTGTATGTAGAATAAAATTATCTACAATTAAAAAAAAAAAAAGTCGGTAGCTATATTTCGTCATAAGTCATTGATGAAAACGTAATTTTTTGTAAATGGGTTATATTTCGAAATTAAAAAAAGATATTAACATGAATATTTTTTTTATTATAAAGGATATTAAGTACTATAACTTACTAGATTTTTAGGTTTTTTTATTCATTATTTTTTGAGAAAAAAAATAATTTATAAAAAAAAAGTGATTTTAAAATTATAAATTATAAATTATAAAAATTATAAATTATGGCTATCTTTTGCGAAATTGGATGATGAGAGTGGAAGTTTATATACCGTCCAGAAGCACTGCTTTTTCTATACCAATTGGAGATTATTTTATTGTAGTCTGTTCTAGTGAGAGTGATATCTAAGAAATTTATACTGTTATTAGTTTCATGTTCTATTGTGAACTTTAGTACCTCTTATAAAGTGTGTATTCTGATTTATATTTATTAAGGCAAAATGTCTCTAATAGTTCAAGGACGATGTTAGCAACCAAGAACTCGTGCAAAAACCCATAGGGGCACCAAAAATCTTTTTATAAAATTTATTGTTGAATTGGAAATAAGTGGAATCTAAGAGTATTTTTACACTATCAATAAATTCTGATTTCGAAAGGTTGATTTTGTTTTTTAGGTATTTCCATTTTTTGACAAAGCGTCATTACTCATCTCTATTGTATCTATGACTTCTTTAAGCTCATTACTACTTCTAATAGTCGATTTTGAACGAGGGAAATATTTCGAGAACAGCATAGAAAGGCTTTTATCCAGAGCATAAGTTGGGCTGCCAATAGCTGAGACAATGATACGAATAGGGTTATCTTTTTTGTGAATTTTAACTAATGCGTAAGCTCTGGCCAATTTTGTGTCACCAATATTAGATTTTAAAACTGTAAAAAGCACGGATCAGTATCAAAAACACCTTTACTATCCCAATCTTTCACCAAAGTAGTTATTTTGTTTTGAAGTTTAATGAGTGGCGATTTCTTGAGACTTTCATAATATTTATCATCCGCGAGTGCATTTTCTACTTTCCTGATATAATCTGTTTTATTTAAAATAACTGTAACATTTCCTTTGTCTGCCTTTGTAACGAAAATGTCTGGATTATTTGTAATGAATTGTTTTGTTTTTTTTTCAAACTACTATTAATTATTCTATCAATGTTAGAAACGTGGATGGTTTTATTGTTAAGGATATAACTATCAAGAGCAGACAGATTCATAACAAAAACAATAACATAGCGAACGTTACTAGTAATATACCTAATAGTGTACACATAAAAAAGAAAATTGTTCTTCCCTTTATAAACAATCTCACGCCCAAGATCAATCGAATTCTATATTCACATAATCTCATTTCGATTAACAAAACAATTAACAAATTCAACCATATAATTAAATTAGGAAAAGATCAGTTAGAACAGCCGGGTGCCAAGGGCATTGTATATAAGATCAACTGCAAAGATTGTTCCGCCACCTATGTAGGTATGAGTAAAAGAAAATTAAAAAAACGCACATACGAACATCAAAGAGCCGTAAAATTAAAATCAGAAAATTCTGCCCTTGCTACACATTCTCACCAGACTGGACATTCTATAAATTTTGATAACATCAAAATTTTAGATAGAGAAGAAAATTTATTTAAACGTTCCTGTTAAGAAATGATATATATCCACCACCATAGTAATACGATCAACCATTTGGAAGACACGCATTTTCTTAAAATGGCATACAAAACAACAATAGAAAAGATAAAAAAAAACAACAAAATAACAACAATTAAATGCTCTAATGATTTATATGCTTATTGTGGTCCTTCTTATTCTCCTACGATTCCCATTTGATCGTCAAGATTCTACTAGGAACGCACGTTCTCGAGTAGGCGTCCGTCGAGCTAGCTACACACAGCTTAAGAGTTCATACCTCCCGTGCCACCTCTCTAAGCTATGCTTGCCGGATTGCGCTCCCCCACATGCTCCCTCTTCTACATGACACGCGATTGATGGTATAAATAGGGGTGTATGACACTTTTTTCATCAGTGCTTGTACAAATTGTTATCAACAATGGGTGTACTATATGTATTTCTGACACGGATAAACAATCAGTTTATTCAATATTACATAAGACCGACATAATGTGACGCATAGATTTTTAAGGTAACATTATAACACAAAAAAAAACTTGTAATATTGTATAAATTATGTATATGAAGAAACCTTGTAAATTTAAATTAATAATATCTTTGTGCTTCCTGAAGAAGGAAGTGAAAAATACTTCAGAAATGTTGGCAATTTATAAATAAATGCTGTTACTCAAAGTTTGTCTGGTGTCCGTCAAAATTATTTCAAATCTGTACTACGAACGTTATCACCACTAAACATCTTCACGTATAGTTCATTTTATGTTTTAACTATTTTTTCATTTAAATAATCAAGGACAAAGGTTAGCTGCGCCAATCATGCCGCTTCTTCCCTACTAAAGTTGTATCCGATAGTTGTGTATTTTCAACCAAAAACAGGGTTTTTTCACTCTTTTGATAGCTTTAATTGCATGTAACTTTTTTCTGTGATCTGCTTCCGTCTTCATCGAAATCGCATTTTAATGGTAACATTTTTTAGAAATCTTTTTGCCTTTGGTGAAGGATATTGAGATGATCGCATTCGCATTGAGCATATTTTCAATGGTGTTCCGTCAAGTATAAATTAGCAAAATAATTTCCATCAATCTGGAAAGATTCTCAGTAATTGAGCGGCCTGATAAGAGAAGGGCCTTAGCGCTCGAAACAGCACGAAGCCCCTCGCACAATAGAATTTTCGAGACATTCGAACTCTCGTAGAATATATTAAAGAATGTTGTATTAAAATTTCAAAGTTATATAGTTAAACACATAAAAGATTTCGCAGGTTAAAGTGGAAAAAATTACTAAAAAATTTTTGGTAAAAAATTGCGTTTTTGGTAAATAACTCAAAAACGAAAATAGCTGGAGACATACTTTAAATGCAAAAAAGATGCGCTATTGAATTCTCTACAAGAATCAATCATCAAAATCCGAACTCGAGCCATCTTCCGAAAATTCTAGTGCGCGAGGGGCTTCGAGTCGTTTCGAGCGCTAAGGCCCTTCTCTTATCCGGCCAGTCAATTCTACTTACAATTTGCAAACTTTTTCCCATTTAATGTGCTATACAAAAAGTTTCAAGTTTTTGAGTTAAAAAATTATAAAAATTAAAGATTTATAAAAAAATTCAAAATTTTCAAATTTTTAATTAATTTTAACTTTAGAACAATGCATATTTTGCTCTAAAACTTTATAGTTGTGTTTTGGGGCTAATTTGGAATGAGTAAAAAAAATTTGAGCAATTTTAAAATGTTGACCTGTAACAGTAAACCGGCCAACAGACGCGCGCGCGGCCTTTTTTGCATAAAATGTGCTCTCTTCAATTTGCTCATAATCATACGCTGCGTCTCTCGAAAAAACAAAAGACATGTATCGATAGATTTTTTCCTCCTCTTTCCAATGGTGCAATTGTTTTTTCTCCGAAACGTTTTCCTCTGGTCGGAAATTAAAGTTGAAAGTTGGGAGCCATTTTTCTCAATGTATGCCATTTTTCTTTTCAAAATGAATTGTACCATTAGAAAGTACAAGTCTTAAGCTACATACAATTTTAAGTGGGAGAGATAAAGACTTCATAAGTAATAAAATTGAAAAGAAAGCGGCGCGCGGCCGTGCCCGCTCTCGGCTCCGCGTTAAAACGCGCTGTTAATGTTGTATTGCACGTTTCGTTATTTTATACTTAAAATATATGACATAATCAATTTTCTAAACATTATTTTTTATTATTTGAAGGAGTAAAAAACGGACTCGAGACGAACCAAGTTGTTTTGATGAACTTATTACACCAGCGTTTCGAAAGTGTTGTTACTTTCTTCTTCAGGGCTACGAAAGCATAGTTTTAAACATGTAGATTTATATACAAAAAACAATATTAGACAAAATATGTAAAAAACATACGATAAATACAATATTATAACATATTAGGTTCGTCTATGAGGAGTTTGAAATTCTCATCATGAACGCAACGTCGCCAAATCACTATGGAATACAATTAGAGTTTTTAATAACTTACGAAATTAAAATGCAATACATATATGAAAGAACATTTGTTAAAAAAATGAAGTAATGGTGAGAACTTACAGAGTCTATGACGTTTCACGCACATCGTCAATTTTGGAAGTGCCCAACTATGTGATTGGGCAAACTCCAAAAAGACACTGAATATAAATTAAAATTAAGATGTAATGATAATTGTTAGGATAGAAAGGAAAGAGGTGGTGGGGGTCGGGAGGGGGAAATAGTGAAGGATAGCTGTTGCCTTGCTCACACCGGTGGAACAGGAGCGCACGCGGTGAGGAGTAGTGAATGAAGTCCATACGATTAGAATACGGAGACTCGCGTATTAGGTGTGCCACCTCTCTAATCGCAGGCTGACCTGATCCTACAGTACGAAACAAGACAGCAGAGTAATAGAGAAAAGAGGTTGTAAACACGTAGAGGGCAATTGTAAATATTATGAATTTAAATGTGTAGCTTCTTTATGGTATCTATAGTCTTATTGTATGCGATTTTTAAGAAATGGGTATCCTCCATATGGTTAAATGTATCGTTGTCGTAGTGTATGTGCGTCATCTCGGAAAAAGTGCGCTTGAAATAGTTAGATTCTTTGTCTAGTATTTTGATCTTGTCGAAATTTATGGAATGTCCTGTGTCCTGTGTATGGCCGGCGAGTGCAGAAGTTTCAGAGCCTAATTTGACTGCTCTTTTACGCTCGTACACACGTTTCCTTAATTTTCGTTTGCTCATGCCGATATATGTGGCCGAGGAGTTATTGCAGTTGATCTTGTAAACGATCCCATTAGTGTTTAAGAAATCTAGACGGTCCTTTCCTAGTCTTAATAAATGATTAAATTTGTTAATGGTTTTATGTATTGGAATTATATTATGTGTACGGAGGATACGGTCAATTTTTGGTGTTAAATTCTTTATGTATGGCAGTATCATTTTGGTTCTAAAGACTATTGATTTAGTATTGTTACGTGCAGCGCCAATTTTAGGGATTAGTGGCTATACTTTACATCGGAGTAACTGCTACTCCTAAAAGAGTAGCTGGAACTCTTGTAAGAGTAGGAGCTATTCTTATTCGGTATAGCTACAGTGCCAGCCTGTCGGCGCGCCACCTAACCTCGCAAACAACGTGTGGAAAGTACAACAGTTGCGCGTATTCGGCGCGTACACTACACTGAATAGCGGTACTCCTGCTACCCTGTTTGAAGGTTAGGAGCCGCGCCGAATTTTTTTCAGTGTAGCTGTGTTATAAGTTGCGACGTTGCTATTGTTTTTATGGATCTGGTCGAGTCTAATACCAATATATTTTTTAATGATAGCTAAAGGATAATTGTTACATTGAAGGTAATGTGTGGTTGTTTTTAAGTTATCGATATGGAACTGTGGATGAGAGAGTTTTATAGATTTGTCAATAAGGTTGTGTAAAATAGCTATTTTTTGTGACTGTGGGTGGTGGGAAAAATAGTTCATGTAACGTCCAGAGGCTGTGTTTTTTCTATACCAATTGGTGATTATTTTGTTATCATCTGTTTTTATAAGTATCATATCAAGGAAGTTTATGCTGTTATTATGTTCATATTCTATTGTAAATTGCAAATGGCTATTATAACTATTAAATGTAGTGAGGATTTCGTTCGTTTTATCTTTCTTAGTAATGAAAATACAGTCATCTACATATTTTTTGTACAGTAAGACTTCACTTTTGTATTTGTTAAGACACGAGGTTTCCAAAAGTTCGAGAGTAATATCGGCGAACCACGGGCTCGTGCAAAACCCCATCGCTGCACCCATAGTCTGTTTATAATACTTATTATTAAACTGTAAATACGTAGAATATAGGAGTATTTTGATTCCTTTCAAAAATTCTGTTTTAGATAAGTTTATTTTATTATTAAGGTATTTCCATTTTTTTGAGATTGCAAGAATAATCAGATCAGCCGGAATGTTTGTAAACAGAGAAACGACATCAAAAGAGGAAAGCTCAAATTCAAGAGCAGTCAAATTAGGCTCTGAAAATTCTGCACTCGCCGGCCATACACAGGACAAAGGAAATTCCATAAATTTCGACAAGATCAGAATACTAGACAAAGAACCTAACTATTTCAAGCGCACTTTTTCCGAGATGATGCACATGCACTACTACAACGACACACTTAACCATATGGAAGATACCCATTTCTTAAAAAATGCATATAAAAAGACTATAGATACCCTTAAGAAGCTACAAGTACTGTAGGATCAGGTGAGCATGCGATTAGAGAGGTGGCACACCTAATACGCGGGAGTCTGCGTATTCTAATCGTATGGGCTTCTTCCACTACTCCTCACTGCGTGCGCTCCTATTCCACCGGTGTGTGCGAGACAACCGCTATCCCTCACTATTTCCCTCTCCCGACCCCCACCATCTCTTTCCTTTCTATCCTAACAGTTATCATTACACCTTAATTGTAATTTATATTCAGTGTCTTTTTGGAGTTTGCCCAATCACATAGTTGGGCACTTCCAAAATTGACGATGTGTGTGAAACGTCATAGATTCTATAAGTTCTCACCATTACTTCATTTTTTTAACAAATATTCTTTCATATACGTATTGTATTTTAATTTCGTAAGTTATTAAAAACTCTAATTGTATTCTATAGTGATTTGGCGACCTTGCGTTCGTGATGAGAATTTCAAACTCTTCGTAGACGAACCTAATATGTTATAATATTGTATTTATGGTATGTTTTTTACTTATTTTGTCTAATATTGTTTTTTGTATATAAATCTACATGTTTAAAACTATGCTTTCGTATCCCTGAAGAAGAAAGTAACAACACTTTCGAAACGTTGGTGTAATAAATTTATCACAACAACTTGGTTCGTCTCGAGTCCGTTTTTTACTCCTTCAAATAATTACAACCTACGAACGTATTTCAAACACTTATTTTTTATATAAGTCCACATGTTTATGTTCTAAATCGTGTTAATTTTTTGTTTATTTCTTAATTTTGATATTGTTATCTAAATTTATTTGGATAGGGCTTTTCTCGATACTTGTTTTTTTTTCTTCTTTATATTCTTTTACTTTTTTGCTTGATTTTTTCCTTTTTTCCTGATAGCGAAAATCATTTTAACTCGAGCCTTTTAGTGTCTCATAGCAACTTGACATAATGTAATGACAGAGTTCCAGGCTCTGTTTTTGCTAATTCCAATATTTGTTTTAATTTTAGTTTAGTTTCTAAAGATTTATTTTTTTTATGAAAACAAGGGAACAATGTTTGTAAAATACTTAGTTGCTCCCTCGTAAAGTGAGCCGTCAATATATAATTATCGGATACGGAGGGAGGTATTTTATCAGAACAGTAAAATGTTAAATGGGTATTTTCTCAGAAAAGTAAAAAAACAAATTAGAATATCTTATGATAGAAGGGAAAATTTTGCAAATATTTAAAAATGTATAATATGTAAAAATTCGAAAAAGTTTGGCAAGAATGCCATAGTATTGTCATGAAATTATTGTTATGTGATGTGTGATATCGACTTTTATAATGCCATTTCTACCACGATTTAATTGTCGAAAATGCAGTAATTTAGAAAAGTTACAGCGTCAACGAATGAGCTAAAAATCATATAGGAATTAAGGTTTTAGATTTTTCGGGATTTTATTTTTTTAGTTGAAAGTATCTTTATAATTTTATGTAATCTGTTGTCAATTTTTATAGACGAACATTTTTCTGATATTTTTTTTTCGAAAGTAATTCCTTGTGGGATTTACAGTATCGGATTCGGAAAATATTTTAAACGATAGTATATTTTCTGAGAAAATAACTAAAATTTTACCATACTGATAAAATACCTCCCCCCGATCGAATACTTTTCGTAAACTTGCTCGCCTAGCATTGCTGCTTGCGAAAAAAATGCATGTGATGGAATTGGTGCTTCCGTAAAAAGGCTAGAATGTAATAGGGCGAGTTTGGGAGAGAAATCTGATTATATCGTCCACCGCGCAAGGAGTTTCTGCGGAATTTGCGCCGAAATTCGCGGGCCCGTATGCAATAGTAGCGTAAGTAGGCGTTAACACGTATCGCATACGCGTGCTGGATACGAGCGCCGAATAATTAATTCACGCCTAACATCTAAAGCCTTATATTGGTACAACGCCTTCAGATGAGGAGCCGGGGGAAGAGCTTCAACCGTTGAGGGAGAACGCAGCGATTGTGGCGACGAGCGACCCGCCAGTAGCAAGCGACGACGAGAATGGCTCGGAGATAGTTCGCGGAAACGACGGTGTCGCGGCGAGGTTAGATCGCGGGCGTCTTCCGAACCAAGCGAGACAGGAGGAAAGCTTACGTGCCCCTACAGTCCTCCTCCCGCGCGGAAACCTGAACGTCCGAGAAAGGCAGTACGGCTAGCAGTAAGACTTGCTGCCGTGCAAGTAATAACGGCGAGTTCGCCTAAGAATCTCGAGGTGAAAGCACGCGGACGACCGAAAGGTTCGCGCAACGCGGTGAGTTTAATTGATCCGACTAGTATACTACCCTCGCGGACGCGTGCGCAATCTCGCGTGACATAATAATAATTACATTTTGCTATTGGGCACCTCATAATCTTTTCATTCCTCCATTCCCTTCATCTCTTTTCAGAATGGATCAAAGAACGCCGCGGAGCTAACGCGGTCAGCGAGGCAACAGAATTGTTGCGGGGGCTAGTCGCCGCACTACACTGCCTCACCGACCAACCACCCGGCGCCCCAATGGCCGAGGCGATGAGTGGAGCGTCGGCACCTACTTCGGCTCTTTCTCGAGCCAGAGCCTACGCTCCGCGTGGGCCTGAGACGTCCGCAAGAGGAGCGCCCATCTACACCGAGCGGCGCAACCTCGAAGGAAGGAGAAGACGGAGCAGTCGGAGGAGTGGTCCCAACCACCGACGACCAAGAGTCGATGGGAGAACACGGATCCGTTCCCTCCAATGTCACCAGTTCGTTCTCCTCGCTGGCCAGTGAGATCTCACCCCCGCAAGGCGCCGGCTTCAGGAGCCAGAGACAGCCCCTCGAGTTGCGCTGGGATGCGCTCGAGAAAGCTTTGTGGGCAACGTTGCGCGTCTTCCCGATCCCAGCGTAGTGAGATTGGTGCCTGCAGGCTAGCGTGCACGCGAGCGTAATTCTACCTCGACGCACGATGTAGAGAACGACGTGGACGTGCGATGCACTGCGTTCCGAGTATATGTGCGCACGACATCCCCGACGCGTACGTCTAGCCAGGCCGCGTGACCTAGCGAGAATAAACACCGCGGCGCACAAAGAGAATACCCTACGTGTCCAACCACTTTTCTTACTTGCAATAAATGAGTTTACTAATTTTGATCCCTACCCATTCCGTGTGTTATCCCCTTCGTACCCCGGATACCACCGCCTTCGCGGGGTCGCCGACTTCCTTGGCGACCATCCGAGCTCCGGTTACATACGTGTTTCCCCCTATCAATTCGCGTATCCTACTCATACTCATAAATTCCCGGAAAACCTCCGAGTTACCCGATTGTAACTCATAGAGCGAACAGCATTGCACCGAGCGCGCGCAGAACCGGCAATTCTGCCAGAGCGCCACTCGAGCCGCAACGGGGGGTAGACATCGTCCTCGACGAGCAGTGTCGCCGAGGAGACATATTCGTTGCGAAGCACAGCGAGCAAGAGAGAGAGAGCATTAAGGTAAGCTTTTGGCGTTGCCGAAAACTCTCTCGCTCCGAAAATATTCGCCCTGTTACACGTTGGACGCCAGTAGCCCCGAATAGGGTTCGTGCACGATAATTCGCCCGGGAAGTTCGAACTTCGTTACAAGAGTTAAAACGAATTTCAACCTCAGGACCTTTTGAATTATACCCAGCTATCGAAAATGTAAAAGAATATAAAGATCAGAAAAAACAAGTATCGAGAAAAAACCTATCCAAATAAATTTAGATAACAATAACAAAATTAAGAAATAAACAAAAATTAACGCGATTTATAATATGAATATATGGACTTTTATAAAAAATAATGTTTAGAAAATTGATTATGTAATATATTTTAATTATAAAACAACGAAAAGTGCAATACAACACTAACAGCGCTTTTCAGAGCAGATCGGAGAGCGGGTCCGGCCGCGCGCTGCTGTCTTTTCAATTTTATTACTTATGAAGCCTTCATGTCTACAACTTAAAACTATAGGATTTTGTAGTTTAAGACCTCTACTTTCAAATGGTACAATTCATTTTGAAAAGAAAAATGGCATACATTGATAAAAATGTCTCTGAACTTTCAACTTGGATTTTCGACCAGAAGAAAGCGTTTCAGAGAAAAAACAATATCTCCATTGGAAAGAGGAGGAAAATTCTATCGATATATTATTTTTTTGTCGAGAGACTCCGCGTATGATTATGAGCGAGTTGAAGAGAGCACATTTTATGCGAAAAAGGCGCCGCGCGCACCCCGCCGGTGTCTGGCAGATGCTCCCATGTATACTAGTATATGCATCTTCCTGTATTATATAGTTGCAAGAGGCTTTCATGCGACTCAACCCCTCCATCCCCCCTCCTGTTCCCTTGTCGCCCCTCCTTAGCGTCACCATTCTTATAGCCTTTCGGGTTGGATTTTGGTCCACGCTGTCGTCGTCGTCACCCCTTTTGTTTATTTGGTATCTGTAACATAAATTCAAAAGTATAAATAAAATGGAAGATTACTTATTCAAAATTAGCCCAGCTAATTTTTCATGCAATTTAAATGGCAATGGTTTGGTCGAAACATCTACCGTTTGTTCTTTTGATGCGATCCATTGTACACATACGAGCTGTCGCTTGCCGCATTCTCTCACGTAATGCTCTTTTATATCGATCATGTATCGCAACTTGTTACCGCTGCCTGTCCTTAACATTCGACTCAGCTGAACGATCATCACATCACAATGTGATTGGCGTAAACTCTCTGGATATCACATTTCGCAAAGTATTATGAATAGAAATCAATTCTTGGCTACAGTCGCTCATCGATACATATTCGGCTTGGCATGTGGATAGCGCAACATATCGCTGTTTACGCGTTCTTCAAGTAATGGCATCTTCAAAAAGTTTAATTACATAGCCACTTGTTGTCAAAGAACCCTTACAGTCGCCGAAACTCGCATCTGAGTAACTCTCGAATATGTCGCCTTTACCTAAATAAGTCAAACCTACAGTTTGAGTACCCTTAAGGTATCTAAACACTCGCTTCTTGCCTTGCCAGTCGCTATCTGTAGGATTTATTTGATGTCTGCTTAATATGCTAACCACTATTGAGCTATATCCGGTCTGCATGTGTTCGCTAGGTAGAACAGTGTACCTATCGCTTCCCGATAGGGAATATTGTCATTATTTTCAGTCGTCACCAGTGCGTCAATATTCTCAGTCTCTTCTCGCTCCTTTCACTCTCGATTTGCAACTTGGTTTTTAATCATAGGCGTTCGTTGCGGGTGTATGTCCTGAAAGCCAAATTTATTAGTTATCATTTTCATGATATACTTTTCTTAGTTGATTTTCAAAACTCTCGCTCAATCTGTCTCTTTTGATTTCCAATCCAAGAAATGATTTAGGTTCACCTATTGTATATCAGTCATTTCAAAACTTCTATTAAGATTTTGTTTTATCACTCGCATTTTCTCTCTCTGACGTTACATGCCAATAACATGTCATCGACATACAGAATCAGAATCAGAAATTTATTACCTTCACACAAGGTAAACAGACAAGGATCGTTATTGTCTGGTTTCAATCCAAATTTTATTACAATTTCAGTAAATTTTTCATTCCAGCATTTTGAGCTCACTTTCAGACCATACTAGGCCTTCTCCAGCTTGCATATTTTCTGTCGTTTAATTTCTGTCGCACATTCAATTCCATCTAAAATTGCCATGTAAACTGGAACATGCAAGTGGCCGTTCAAAAAGTCTGCCTTAACATCCATCTGACAGAGATCAAGATTGTATTTATTCGCTCTTGCAAGCGTCATACATATCACAGGTATACGAGAGACAGATGCATACGTTTCCTGTAAATCATATTCACTTTTATCATTAAAGCCGCGAAGGACCAAACGAGCTTTATATTTGGGATTGCCATCAGACTCTATCTTTTTCTTTAACACCCATCTCGAATCGATGATGTTTTGTCGCTTACAGTCGTTTGGTACAGATCTTCTGTCGACTAATTTCGATACCTTGTTTTTGTACATTGAGTCAATTTCTTCCTTAATCGGTTTGGTCCATTTCAATCTATGAGTCGGTTTCATCGCTTCTTGATAATTTGCAGGATCACCATTTATTTCGGCCAATACTGCATGAGTCGTTTCATCAATTGATTCCGTCTCTTTAGGTATGATTTCTCTTAACTTTCGCGGACGACCACGATCTCTTTCTGTCTCTACCTCCGCTTCGCTTGTTTCTGTTTCAAGCTCAACAAATCAGGTGTTTGTATCGATTTCAGAGTTTACTGTCTCCCAGTCGCTTATCTCCTTACAGTCTTTCTGTATTTGTTTCCAAACACAAGTTTTTCATTAAAATTGACTTCACGACTCTCGTAGATTTTTCCTTCTTCTGGTTTGAGTAGGTAACCGGTCTCTTTGTATCCTACTAACACGACCCTTCTTCCAATAAATCTAAATTTTGGACCAGTCTTTCGCTGTATTTTCATGTATGCAATACATCCAAAACGCCTAAGCTGTGCAATATCTACTCTGTGATTTGGTTTAAAGACATGAATAGGTGATTCCATATTATTTAACGCGTGTGGTATTCTGTGGTATGCATATACTGCCGCATCTAATGCCAGATCCCACATATTTTTCGGAAGTCCAGAATCATACATCAACGCTCGCACTTCCCTCTGGATCGTTCGGTTGAATCTTTCAGAAACACCATTATGTTGGGGCGTATCAGGATACGCTAACTGTAATTCAGCACCCACTCGCTTCAAAAGTTCAGTTGTATAACGACCCGTGAATTCCGTTCCCTGATCGCTTCGCAAATACAGATCTTTGCGTCTTTTCCTAGCAAACCTCGGGCACTTCGCATAAAAGGTTCGAAACAGTGTCCTGTCTCATCTTTTGTTTTCATTGGATAAGCCATGGTTAAACGAGAAAAATCATCCACGAAGATAGAAATATATTTGTATCGTTTTGGGTACGTAGCAGGGCTTATCATACCCATAACATCAGCATGTATGATCTGTAAAGGTTTTGTCGCTCTCTGTCGCACTGTCTTAAATGGTAGTGAATTTATTTTAGAGATCACACATACTTCGCAATTTCGAATTGAATCATCAAATACTGTTCTTTTCAAGTCTTCAATTTCTGGAAGTTTCTTTAGCAATTCTTTCAAATATCCAATTTGATGCATGTCCCATACGTACATGACACAGTATCGCATGATTGTTAACTTGCGATTGGTTTGATTTTTCTTCCAACTCTACGTCGCACGTTGGTTCTTCATTTTCAGTCGCTTCATTTATATCGCTTAGTTTTCTGTCTCGTATGGTATTTTCAAAGTCTGAACAAATCACTTCATTTGATTTTCCGTCTTTATTTTTACTCTCATTTTCCTTTACGCACGCTTCCACTATTTCAGTCGCTTTTCGTTTGTCCATGTTTCTCGTACCTACATAGGTTATTATCCTGTTTTGATTTAAGTTACAGTCACCATTCGATTTATTAATTTCAAATTCTATCATCTAATACGGTTTCTTATAAATACTCGAAAGAAAACATTCTTTGGATATAGGATCATAGATATCAATTTGTTTATCATCAAGATAAACACACAGTCCCAAATCAGCAAACTTTCGCAGTGACAACAGGTTCTCTGACAAATTTTCAGCGTAGATCACGTTGTCGAGTTGCAGTAATTTATTATCATTCGCATATCGTTACTCCGACTTCCTCCGTTTTTAAGTTCGCATTTTCATTTTTGTTTGCACATTTTATTTCGTCTTCTCTCTATAATTTTTTAAAATCAGTCTCGAATTTGTTAAGTGTTCTGTCGCTCCGGTATCTATCAAAAATCGAGATAATAGAACATTGCTATTTACAAACTGATCTAATGCACACGTATTTGTTACAAGATGAGTTTTTACATTTATTAGTGGATAATAATAGCTATACTACCAAGTGGTAAATGAAATAAAAAACACAGTTATTTCCGACGTTTCGAGAGTTTATTGAACCTCTCCTCCTCAGGGCTACAAAATATTGTACACAACAAGTTTAAAATACAACGTTTTTTTCATTTGATGATTTTACAACAATTATCTAAAACTTACTTACATAGAAACGTAATAGTCACAAGTTACTTTAGCGGTATGGTATTCCACGAGTCAACGGTTCGAATGTTACTTTGCAAGTCTTTATATAGTAAGATATTACGTCTGTGTGTGTGTGTGTGTGTGTGTGTGTGTGTGTGTGTGTGTGTGTGTGTGTGTGTGTGTGTAATGAGAATATGTAAAGAGACGGATACATGTAAACGTTGAATTCAAAATACTTAGTTACGGATCAGAAATATACTATTGTAAACGCATAAATTCACAGTTGTTAATTAAAGATGTATATTCCTTAGCTAATTTACTAATTTCGAATTGTTTATTCATATAGTTCTTCTGTGTATGTATAAAAATAGCTTCTGAAAAAAGTCTTTTTCCTCTATTACATTCTGTGTCAAGTATTTTTATATTAGAAAAATCGATATTGTGGTTATTGTCAATTGTACGAGTATAAAGATGAATTGTTATCCTGCATGATATATTTACGTGTGTGTTCTTTGATTCGGACATCCAAACGTCTACATGTTTGACCAACATATGAAGCATCGCAATCTTTACATTTGATTTTATAAACAACATTAACATTGTCACAGGTTTTGGTTCTATCTCTTCCTAATATTACGATATTAGTTAATTTATTTTTGGTGCTATAAATTACGTTAGTATTGTTTTTTTAAAAAATGATTAATAAAATTTTCCATTTCTTTAACATAGGTAAAATAATGAAACTCTTTTTTTTGTTATTGATTTGTATATTATTATGTGTATTGACTAATTTTTTTAATCGTTTTTTAATATATACTTCTATTAATTTTGGTGGTTAATTATTTTGTAATAGTAATTCTTTGATCAAAGTTAAATTCTTTTTATGAAAACAAGTGTGTGATAATTTTATGACTCTATCCTCCAAACTGTAAATGATAGCTATTTTATTGAATTGAGGGTGTTGTGAATAATAATTTAAGTAACGGCCGGAGAAAGTTTGTTTCTGATACCAATCTGTGACAATGTAACGTTGTTCATTTACAATTATCTTAATATCTAAAAAACTAATATTATTGTTGTGCGTTAATTCAACTGTAAACTGTAAATTTTTGTCATATGAATTAAAAATTTTGACAGTGGCATCAATCATATTTTCAGGAATACAAAGTAAAATGTCATCAACATAGCGGAAATAAAACAAGGGTTTAAAGTTAAGTTTATTAATCGAATGAACCTCTAAATCTTCCATGATAATGTCTGCTAAAATAGGACTAATTGGATTACCCATAGCTGAGCCAAAAATTTGTTGATAGAATTTTCCATTAAATTGGAAAAAATTATTATTTAAAATCAACTTTATAACCTTTAAGAATTCTGTACAACTCATGTTAATTTTATTATATAACAGTGACCATCTCTTTTCAATTGCTTTGAGAACTAAATATTCAGGGATATTGGTAAAGAGACTCACAACATCCAAACTGATTATTTCATGATAAGGCGGGACTTTGAGATTTTCAATTTTTTCTTTTAATTTTAAGCTATTGTATAAATGCGAAATTGGTGGTTTTAGTTTTTAACGTTTTGAGTTTAGTTTTTAACCAATTTTCAACGTTTTGAGACTTTTTTTTTCAAAATGTGAGAAATTTCATCTAGTTTTCAGAAAAGCCTTTACTTTGATGATTAAGATTTATCTTACACAGTTATTAATGAAAAACTGAAAAATGACGATTTGTTAAAAGTGTAAATATCTCAAAAACTATAATTTTTTTCTCTAAAATTTTAATATGCTTTTTACATTAAAAAAGCTAACTTTTCCAGTAGGTGAGAATATGCTATTTTTATTTATTTTTTTAATGAATTTTCAAAGATTTAATCAATTTTTTCGATTTCTAACCTCCAAACTCATGCCGTTTTCCAATAATTATTTTCCAATAATTCTCTATCTATTTACTATCCCATTTACTAATATACTAATAGAATAAATAAGAAACTTTAAAATAAGTCACCAGGAAGGTTTTTTGATTAATTATACGTGAATTTGTAGCGATTTGAAGTTAAAGAGCTTAAGCAGAGTAGATACATGTTAAGAAGATCTACAGAAAATTTGAGCTCATTTGGTCGAGGTATCCGAGTGCAGCGTTACGCGCCCTGAGGTGATATGCAAAAATTAATAGTTAAATCCAGTCGTTATTACAAACTTATAAATCAAAATAGAGGAGCCAGGTGTTAAAATGTTGTTTTTATGTATATTTTTGTGGTATAAATGTGGTTTTTTATATAGATTTGAAAAAATAATGACCTGACTAAATGTACTAAAATCTATTTTTCAGTCATTAACCCAGGCTTGTCCCCTCAAAACTTTGAAAATTCATAAAAAAAATAGCATATTTTCACTTACTGAAAAAGTTAGTTTTTTTAATGTATAAAAACATATTCAATTTTCAGAGAAAAAAAATTATAGTTTTTGAGATATTTACATTTTTTTTAAATCGTTATTTTTCAGTTTTTCATTAATAACTCTGTAAGATGAATCTTAATAATCAAACTTTTCTGAAAACTAGATGAAATTCTACACATTTTGAAAAAAAAAAACGTCTTAAAAGATTGAAAATTGACAAAGTTACAGCAGTTTAAAAATTGAGGTACATTTTCAATTTTGTAATCTCTATTTTTGCGTCTAATATTGATTTGTCTGTGGAGTAAAGAAAAAATTTTTTTAGCAAAATTCCGAACACGTGTCTCCTTAAATATGATTTAGAATACAGTCTTATAGTTTTTAGGCGAAAAAAACAATTCGATCTGTGACAGCCTGTCTGAATTTGAATGGAATCAACGATATACAATTTAGAGTAGGACGAAATCTCGACACCAAAGCGGCTGTAGTTGGGAGACTTAACAGAACGTTGTGAGAGTGCATGGTAAAATGATATATCGATGTTATACAAAAAATCGTATATGCTTACAACTACACACTGGACAGTGGAACAATGTTCAAACCATCGGAGGTAAAACTCAAGAACGCAGCGAAAGCTCGCGAAAATGTGCGAAATCGTGCTCTTAGTCAGAGAAACGGCCGCAAGAGGGCGCTCATTGTGAACCTAATTTAAGGTGGGTGACTGTTCGAATCAGTCGAACTGAAAATACCTTCGAGCGCGGTTATCAAAAAAATTTAAACGAGGAAGTATTCAACACGTACGTATTTCTACACGTACGTTCTCGAAGACTTAAACGGAGAAATTATTGACGGGTTCCTTTACACTGAAGAACTTGTTTTGATTGTCCGAGAACGCATCGCAAATGACCAAAGATTTAAAGTAGAGTGTATTGTTCGTACGCGCGGACGCGGAGTAAATAAGCAAGTACTAGTAATGTGTTTAGGATACCCTGACAAATTCAACTCTTGGATAAAGATGCGCGAACTCGATAGCATCTGAAAAATGGAGAAACAAAGCGAATTTTACATGGTGTTATCGAGTAACAGCAGAATGATGTATTTCAGCGACAATACTACCACATGCTTCACGATGTACTTAGAGCGCGAAATTAGGTTGCATAACGAATGGCTCGTTGGTTTAGAACGTTTCTTGTACTATTAACCACGTACAAAATACTGAAGCTTCTTATACTTTTTCTTCCTACAACCAAGATAAGGTTGTGAGAGACGTATGCTTTTCCCGACGGTATTTATAAAACTATAGAACAGCTAGCAGACGAGATAAACAAATCGAACGACATATATGAACTGAAAGAACCTATATTTTTGGTTCTGAAAATCCTATGGTCAAAGGAATGTTCACGACCGTCAACGAGGGCACGAGAGACATTGTGGGTTTTCGACCTGCTTCGTTGTCTCGCGCTATCCCTGATCAGATGTACGTTTACACCGATATTTGCGAACCAGACGCAGTCGGCGACACTCAAGCATCTAGCGAATAGCTCCACTAACTGATCCAAATTATAAATTTGGTAGTATCTTTGGGCAGCGTTTTGCACCAATAAACTACATACCTTTGCTCTATCACAATTTTCAGAATATAATCATCGATATAAGAGATCAACACGATCTACGCATACCATTTGAGTATGGATCGTTAACAGTTACGTTACATTTCAAACGCAACCGCTAAAAATTATAGCCAATATCAGTTATTACATTCAATACTACGACGAGCAAGTCGGGGGAGGGGTTAGGAGCGTTTTCGCTGGCTCTACTTATCAACGAGACCGAGAAGTGGGAGCGTGGATAGGCGGTCTGTTTCGCAAAATATTGCCATATATCACAAGCGGCGCGAAACCCGTAGGGAAAGAAACCGTAAGAGAAGGCTTAAAGGTTTTTGATGACGTAACGAATAACGGTAAAAATTTCAAAGAAGCGATGAAACTCAGAGCCCGTGAATCTGGTGAACACTTAAAGAGGAAAACAGCCGATGAAATATCTGAGATAATGAAAGGCTCAGGTTATAAAAAGCCTGCTCGTAAGCGCAGACGACAGTCGAGAAAGGCAAGCGGATTAGTACGCAGCGGCAGCAAGAAGTAGAAGGGACGAAGAGTCAACAAAAAACGAAAGAAGCCTACTTTTAGAAATAGCAACGATATATTCGGTCCAAAATAGAAAAAATAGCTTCTTACATTCACACTTGAGAGAGTGCATATCTAGTGAATTAGATATTTTTTCTTTTCCGGCGACTCGAACTTCCATAGAGAGTATCAGTTTGTTACACTATAAGCCCGTATCATCTCTCAGCGACGAAGGAGAAGCTCCCATAGAGTTTGCGGTACCAAGCGGTAGTGAGCATTGCATAGACCTTTTGTACACTATGCTTTACATTCAAGCAAAAGTTGAACTAATAGAAGGCGACGCGAAAAACGTCAAAGTTGCTCCGTTTAACAATTTTCTTCATTCGCTATTCAATCAAGTTGATGTGTTTTTTAATCAAAAACTCGTTTCGCCTCCCAGCAATGCCTACCCCTATAGAGCTTATATCGAATCGTTGTTGAATTTTCTTCGTCGCCTAAAGGATCACATTTCACTACAGCGCTCTGGTACGATGATACGTTTGACAACTTTGAAGCTGCTCCAAATATTCCTGTAGAAAATGCTGCCGCAAACAAAGGAGCCCTATCACGGCAACATTTCATTCTTGAAGCCAAAGCCGTCGATATGATTGGTCATTTGCATTGCGACGTATTTAATAAAGATAAAATGCTTATCAACAGCGTGGAGATAAGAGTACGTCACGTACGCAGCAAAGATGCATTTAGCATGATAGATGTGTCAGATGATGCTAAGTTCAGTGTCAAAATCAAAGAAGCTACTCTCATTGTACGCAGAGTAAAGATAAGCCCTGATATTTTACTTGGACACGCCAATACCTCAGCTAAAGCTACAGCAAAGTATTCAGTTACACGTGTCGAAGTTAAGACTTTCACGCTTCACACTGGAATTATCGGCGACAATCTCGACAACGTTATCCTCGAGCAGCTGCCTAAAAGAATAATTATAGGTTTCGTCGACAACAAACCGTTTAATAGAAATCGTAAACAGAACTTTTACGCCGCTCCGGAATTTTTACACCCACTCCGCGACTTTTGTGCCCGCTGGTCTAAAAGCGGATACTTTATGCCCTTTTTTTAGGTTTAAAAATCAAGAAATTCATGCCTGTGTTACAAAAAATTGTTTTCTATTCTCTAAGAGAGTACCTTTCAGTGAAAAAAAGTTTGTAAGCTCATTTTTTTCTGACGACACACTCTAATAGCCGCTTAATTGAATCAATGAAATTTTTTTTTCCTTAGTTGTTATAAACCTAAAGAAATTAAACTCTAGAATTTAAAATTTTTTAATTTTGTACTCCAATATTAAGTTTATGGTCAAGATGTTCTGATAGTACAACCAGAATTATAATCATCCTTAATAATAATCATAGCAATTTCCTGAATATTAGCTGTTTTCAGAAAAAAATTTTCGGATGCTAAACCTAATTAAAAGCATAATAGGACATTTTTTCAGATAATAAATGACTTTCATAATTTCTAATTAATGAACAAAGAAACTGAGGACCACTTATAATAAAAGATACTTTATAATGTACTTGAATCGGTATTATTGCTTAAAAATATACTACGAATTTTTATTCCTAATGGATGTATCTTGATGTAATAACGGTTGTCGTTCTTGTCCTGATTCAGGAAGTGGTATTAATTCTTGGGCTGCATTACGTTGCCATATGCTTCTGGTTGTAGCATTGCGAAGACCACGCTTATGAACCTAAATATAAATAAAATTTTATTAATCAGCTACAAATTAAATTATGTATATTTTTTAAGAAAAGAAAAATTATTATTTATATTTGACAAAACACTAAGATTTTTGACAATATACAAAGACGCGAGGGGCGATTCACTCTCCAGTATCCATATTTAACTTAAAATAAGAGTTTCAAATATACAGAAACATATTCAAATAAGTAAAATAATAAGGCATTAAGAAAATATAAAAAACAAGGTCAAAATTTGAAAATAATAATATTTAGTTTAATTTCACAAAATAGTTAGCGGTAAGAAGCGAGTTGCAATGGATTAGGATAGAATAAACAAAATAAGAAGAGAGTCTCGACGAGTCGACGAGTTAAAACTGCTCCTTTGTCGTTGGTGTTTGTAACATCGAACAGTATCGAGCGTATGATCAGAATCTTGCAAAATCCACGTGCTTTTATTAACGCCGTGATAATACGTGATATTGATTGTTAGACTGAGAGTGTAACAATCGATATCACGAAGACGGCAATCCAGGTTTGCAGACGGGCTATAAATAAAGTTTAAATCACATAATTTCAAAACTCAAAAAGGAGAGTCAAGCGAGTTCCACACAGAAAAACGGTGGCACGCCGACGGGCCATCAATAACGTTTTCAATAAAATAGTTTCAAAATCCAAATAGACGGGGAAGCGAATTTCACGCAGAAAAGTGGAGGCACGCAGACAGGCTACCGATAAAATGATCGATAATAACATTTTTAAAGAGGTTCTCTATCAGCTACATTAGTCAAAGTGAGTACATTTTTCAATGTTTGTTTATTCACGAGGTATACTTTGTAACCTGTCACTTATTTGGAGCCGTCGTCACGTCCATCATTAGTGGCAAATTAGGGTTTTTTAGGACCGAGTCGAAAAGCCGCGTTCTGTAAGGATAAGCCCACCGGCTTCGTCGTTGTGCGTGCGTGCGCCTTGCACTACACGCCGCGGACTTTGCCTGCTTTGTCAGCTAATAATCAGCTGATAATCAGGTGATAATCATGGCAAAACGGCTATAGATGTAGCTAGTTTCTAATGATTTATTTGGAAATATCTTTATTATCTCCTTAATAAAATTCTGTAGATTGAAATTCGATATTTTGGACAGTAGATAAATTGTTACATTCGAAATACGTTTTTCGTCATTTAAAATTTCGGAATAATGTGCATTAGACAACGACTTTGTCGAATTTATAAAAATCGTTAGTTGGCTCGATTTTATAGTGAATCGTCGAAACTTTGGACCCCCCTTTCGCGTTTAAGTCTCCTCGCACAACTACGTGGCCCGAGCGGGGGGGCGTCCAAAGTTTCGACGTTTCACTATAAAATCAAGCCAACTAACGATTTTTATAAATTCGACATAAGTCGTTGTCGAATGTACATTACTCCGAAATTTTAAATGACGAAAAATGTATTTTTGAATGTAACAATTTACCTACTGTCCAAAATATCGAATTTCAAACTACAGAATTTTATTAAGGAGATAATAAACATATTTCCAAATAAATCATTAGAAACTAGCTACACTACATTAAAATTCTGTAGTTTGAAATTCGATATTTTGAATAGTAGGTAAATTGTTACATGCGAAAATACGTTTTTCGTCACTTAAAATTTCGGAATAATGTACTGTTAAGTCCGGGATGGGGGGGGGGGGGTCCAAAGTTTCGACGACTCACTTGAAAATTGAAGTCAACTATAGACGTGCTCGGTTTCGATATAAGCTACTGCAGATTGTGCAAAATTTCGAAATTCTAAATTACGAAAATCATATTTTCGAATCTAACAATTCACCTACTGTCCAAAACATCGAATTTCATCAATACGATTTCAAAGCAAATATAACTTGTTTCTAATGATTTCTTTCGAAATATGTTTATTGTATCCCTATTAAAATTCTATTAATGAAATTCGATGTTTTGGACAGTAGGTGAATTGTTACATTCGAAAATATGATTTTCGTAATTTAGAATTTCGAAATGTTGCATAATCTGTAGTAGCTTATATCGAAACCGAGCACGTCTATAGTTGACTTCAATTTTCAAGTGAGTCGTCGAAAATTTGGACCCCCCCCCCCCCCCCCGTTGCTGCTTGCAATTCCTTCGATGTATAATTTTTAGTTAATTGAACTTCCCTCACAATATATGCTATCACTGTATATTCGCTCGTATGACATATTACTCTTTTGTCTATGCTATACTTAATATTTCTTTTTAAATATCAACTATTTTCATGTATATATTTTGTAATGGTTTATTTCATGATATAATTTATTTATTTGTTACTTTTATATCTGTATCGCTTATTTTTGCGTTTTTAATTGATTTCCTGATATTTGTATATCTTGTTTATGTAAAATATAACATTTATCTATTCAATGATTATTATATTGTATTATTATTTCTTCTTTCTCATTGGTGTGGGATTTGTTTTATTTATTTAAACTTTTTTTTTTTATTTATTTATTCATTTATTTATTTTTTCTACTAATATTTTAGTTATTTGTTTTTACTGATATTATTTACTTATTTGTTTCTTAATGTTTCCCTATATCAATTTTTTCACTTTAATTTGTTGTTTGTCAAATATATTTTCGTGATGCTATTTACTTATATATTTATTTATTTTCATTTTATCTTTATGTGAAATCTTTTTTATATTCGTTTACATTTGATTATTTGTATTTGGGTTATCCTTTCTTCTTTCCCTATTTCTATAACATTTCTCTGTTTTTATTTATCTGTTAATATGTTAGTATAGTCTGGACGAGCCGTACATGCTTATCTTCCGAAGTATGGGCGAGTCATGCTACAATGATCCTCCCAACTTCTTACTGCAAAGCAAGAAGCTCGGAAATAGTAATAAATTATTAGTATTAACAAATACTATTTGTTTCCCTTTATACCAGTCTTGTTTTTCGTATGAATCTAGTGTTCGATTCTGTACCGGAACCAATGTGACGTTCAGAAAAATAGTTATTTTTATTCTTTTATTTTAAACAGTCCAGTGAACTAATGTTCGATTCGTACCGGAACCAATGTTAAGTCCGGGATAAAGGAAATAATGAATAATATTTGGTTTAAAATTTATTTTATTTCGAGCAGTATAATTACCAATATTGTTGCCGCTTGTAATTCCTTCGATGTATAATTTTTAGTTAATTGAACTTCCCTCACAATATATGCTATCACTGTATATTCGCTCGTACAATTATTCCGCTTATGTTAGTATACTTTAGTGTGTTTGTTGCTCCGTTATAATGAATTATGCCCTCGTATGTCGTCTGGGGCAGACGGAGCTCGCCAGTTCACCTGTATTACGGTTGTTACTGTGACTCATTAGCGTGACACACATCGCTTCTTTTATACTACGAAATAATTAGGTTGAAGATGATTTTAACGCTGAATCAAAATCATCTTTTTACATGAATTTAATAAACATTTTGACATAAATCGTTTGGTTTCGAAGTTGAGAGTTGCTGAGTCTACATAAAAGTTCTGACGCGCGTACACCTTCGCGAAGTAGGTGGCTCGCTACGTCACGCTGTTGCGTTGTCGAAATGCTGCGTCGTTTAAATTCGCAATCACCTAATTTTGTGGGTCAAAGAAAATTACTGATGCTAACATGAATATAACATTTAAATTTAAGGATACGTCACAGACGTAACACCTCCCCCCTTAGACTGTTGAATATCGTAGAGATTCAACAGGCATAGAGACAATTAAAACATCAATGATTTTCTGTTACAGAATCTTCAACAAAAATAATAATAAAATTTCAAATAATAAATACAATATTTTCCTTTATAAAACTTGACTACTTAGTTAGATGAATACAAAGTTTTTGATTATAATCTCACCTGTATGATAAAATTTTTGTTAGTCGCATTTGGTGCAGATCGTACTTGCTGAGTATGAACAATTTGTTGCGTGTGCATTTTTGGATGTGTAATGTTTTTTTTCTCTTTCATCGGTGTGTCATATGCTGAAATTACTGCACTGTTGAAATTCGCATGTACATTGTTTCATTAGGAAAGTCACTGATGTAAATTTTGGGTAAAAGAATAAGTTTAAACTATCGAATTTCGTGAAAGATTAGTAATTATGGAAATAAATAAAGTATCAGTGATTTTCCTTTATAAAAAGTTTTAACAATCTGCTATGTCGAAAAAAAATTTCGCGGGGAAAAATTTTGCTTACTATGTTGTATAGACAAATTTTGGGTATATAAACTCGAGTGAGCAGGCACCTAGATATGAGGCGTTTCACGTCAGATCTCCAGGCGCGGCGCGCGAGCGCGAAATCATGCTGTTTTCAGCTTGTGTTTGAAGGGCTAAGATGTATCTAAAAAAAATAATCCCCAAGTGATTTCGATGTATTTTTTCCTCAGCTTTCCGATGGTGCTATTAGTTTCTCAAAATTTTTCAATCTTAACCTCAAAAAAACATAAAACGTGTTATATCTCAAAAACTATATTTTTAATATTTTTTTTGACCTGCTAGATCGAAAGAGGAGGAAATTTTACATGGATATAGCCTTTTTCTACATAGGGGTTTTTTGATTTTTTCGAGATATTATTCAAGAAATACAAGGCGCTCGGCCAGCCGTCGCGCGCGGCGTGCGTTACTGCAGCATCGGCGCGCGGCGGCATTTATTCATTCATTCATTAATTATTTAACCACCGCTAGAGGGCTAGTAATTGCATTTAGATACCCGTAAGTAATTATGCAGCACGTAGGGCTTATATACGAGTGATGTGTAGCGTTGAAGTATTGGTTTTTTGGAAAACCGTTCAATATCTATACTATATTGTGCTATACTGCGATTTATCTGTCTTTCATGACAAACTTACTGCTATCCTCCTTCAATTGATTTATCTTTTTTTTAAACAAACATGAGTTTTTCATTAAAATGTGTGAATCCTTTAGGAAGGAATGAACACTCTAATGAGTTAACAAATTTCCCAAAATCATTAGCACAATCATTTCCATCAATACGTGCAAATTTTTGATTTATAATAAACGCAAATCGAGTGAATCTTCTCCGATACGAAAAAGAATTAAATCGGATTGTGATGATGATGACCACAAAGCTGCCATGGCAATATTTGAAAATTTAAGAAGTAAACTTTCTGAGACAAAGTCAAAAGATGTGAATGTTATTACTTTCCCTTGCCCCTAGATTTTGGTCTCGTAAAAATTTAATAGAAAGATTAGGTTGTACGGAATGGGAAGCAAGAACAATACTAACTGAAGCTACTGATGGAAATATTTTGACGGTACCGTTGAAAAATAAAGGAAAAGAGCTTTCTAATGAAACCAAAAATATGGTAAAAAACTTTTATGATCGTGACGATATCAGTAAATTATTGCCTGGAATGAAAGATTTTATTTCAATAAAACAAATTACTGGTGAACGCTTATACGTTCAAAAAAGATTACTTCTACGTAATTTGAATGAAATTTATATTTTATTTAAAAATGAATATCCGGATGTTAGGATAGGCTATACAAAGTTCACACAATTAAAACCAAAACATTGTGTGTTGGCTGGAACAAGTGGCACACATAATGTATGCGTATGCGTACATCATGAAAATGTCAAATTTATGCTAAATGCAATTAATTTGAAACATTTGACAAAGGACAGTGATTCACCTTTAGAAAATTATAAAGATTGTATAAATAAAATTGTTTGTAGTCAACCATCGGATAAATGTTTCTTGGGTGACTGTTTGGTTGCGTAGCTAATTTTTCAAATCTTCAAGAAATTATGATGAAAAGTTTTAAAAATCATGGCATTCAAGAAATTAAATATGAATCATGGAAGCAAACGGGTCGTTGCTCAATAATATTTGAAACGATAAAAGTTTTTAGCTTTCTTGAAATATTGAAAAACAAATTGATTAAATTAAAAACGCACGATTTTTTTGCTAAACAATAAGCACTGTTTATCAGAAATTTAAAAGAAAATCTTGAAGATGGAGAGATAGTAATTAGTTTTGATTTTGCTGAAAATTACGCTTTTGTTGTTCAAAATTCAGCTCAATCGTTTCATTGGAATAATAATCAAGCCACTATATTTACAATTATAGTGTATTATAGAGAAAACGATGATCTCAAACACGAAAGTGTAGCTATTATTTCTGACAATTTAAATCATGATACCGTTTCCGTATATGAATATCAAAAAATTATTCTAAACTATTTGAAAGGTCATCATCAACTAAAAAAAAATTATTATATAACCGATGGTGCAGCACAGCATTTTAAAAATAAAAATAATTTTCAGAATCTTCTTCATCATGAAGAGGATTTTAAAATAAAAGCTGAATGGCATTTTTTTACCACTGCACATGGCAAAAGTGGTTGCGATGGCATAGGTGCTAATTTAAAAAGAGGAGCCCGTAGAGCTAGCTTACAGCTTACAGGAGCTCACAAAATCCTTACAGCCTACGATCTTTATAATTGGGCACAAAATTATAGTAAAGAAACAAAGATTTTCTACAGTAGCAAAGAAGTTTATGAAAAAAATTCTTTGGAATTAAAAGTTAGATTCGATAAAGCAAAAGCCATTCCAGGTACTTTGAAATACCACGCTTTTATTCCAATACATGAAAAGACTCTGCAACTTAAAAAAACTTCTTTAGCATCTAACTATGATTTATTTCCTAAATTAAAAAAGACTAAAAATGTTAAAAAGATTTGAATATTTAAAAGCTTATGAACAAAAATTGTTATGATGTTAAGTGGAGCAGCTCCGATCGCACAGCGACTCTGTAGTGACGCACGCCGCGCGCCGCGCCGGCGGCTGGCCGAGCGCCTTGTATTTCTTGAATAATATCTCGAAAAAATAAAAAAACCCCTATGTAGAAAAAGGCTATATCCATGTAAAATTTCCTCCTCTTTCGATCTAGCAGGTCAAAAAAAATATTAAAAATATAGTTTTTGAGATATAACACGTTTTATGTTTTTTTTGAGGTTAGAATTGAAAAATTTTGAGAAACTAATAGCACCATCGGAAAGCTGAGGAAAAAATACATCGAAATCACTTGGGGATTATCTTTTTAGATACATCTTAGCCCTTCAAACACAAGCTGAAAACAGCATGATTTCGCGCTCGCGCGCCGTGCCTGGAGAGCTGACGGGAAACGCCTCATATTCAGTTCAAATTGTGGAAAGCAACAATGACGGCAGTATTAAGCGTAAGTAACATTTTTACCATTTTGATTTAAATTGTAAAATCAATGTAACTTAAAATTTAAACTTTGTATAATTAACTAGAATAAATATACTAATTATTCAGTAATTAATTAATTAATTAAATATAATTAAAATCAGTATAACATTAAAAAGTTATTTGTTGTAATTATTTTTCTTAGTTACATCACATTATCTATCAAAGGGCTGGTGCTGGCAAGAGACGGTTGAGGAATGATTTCTTTTATCTTGGAATCGGTGTAGATATCACTCTTCAGCGACCCCGAATCTCGGAATTCCATTCGGTAATGAAATTGATGGTTATGATAATTTTGTTCCTTTTTGATTTGTCCCTTTGTTCATTATATTAAAATTCGTTTCAGCTGAGACAGTGGACTGGACCGTCGTTTCGACAGGTGGTATGCCCGTCAGTTTTGTTGGAATTTCCTTGAAGGATATTATTCAGGGTCAGATTATGATGTTTGCGATTTGGCATCGTTATTTCGGCAGAAAGATAACATCATGGTGTTGGAACCGCCTCCTACTTATTGACGCTGCCCACCTCTGAAAAGGGTTCCCTATACCTATGGCTTTGCGAAGGAGAATATTTCGGCCATCGCAACTGTAGATTCAGATGAAGAAGATTTTTTTGGTTTGTCGAGATTATTCTATTTGGTGGAAGGATTCGTGGATTGGCCAGTCAGGCTCTCTTTCGTGCAAACTAGTTTCGGAATTTCTTTTTATATTGGTGCAGATATTATTATTGTTAATATATAACTTATCCGTATAATGTACTTATAAATATAACACACTTATTTGTTTTGTATAAATTTTCTCTTTTATTTTACTACCATTTCCTGTTTTTTTTATATCGTCTATATATTTCTATAAAATAAATTAATTATTTTCCTTCCTAACACTAGTCTACACTTAATCTACTATTTTACTTTGTATCTCACGTTGAATACCGATTTTCTTAGCGTTCAAATTTCAAAGAATTCCTATAAACGTATCTATCTTAATTGTACATAGCATTTCGATAATTTAATTATTTTGTTATCGGTAATTTGTAATAATTTGGTTTTGCTGCTTTTACATAAAATAAAGTCATTGATTAACTGAGTTTAGAAATAATGTGTATATTAAATAATTTTGTCGTAAATAAAAGGTGAGGAGAAATATAGGGAATGATTCAAGTGATCATTCACTTCCCTCTCTGCTGAGAATTTTGGCAAAGGATATATTATTTTATCCTCTTTGTTTAAGTAGAATAACATTAAAGGGTTTTTTCATATTATCATTATAAAAATATTTTTCAACCGTATATTGAGAAAAATTGTAATTATTTCCAAAAGAAAAATTTAATTATACGTAAGTAATTTTTTTTTAAAAAGAAGGTTAATAGGTTGGAGTGATTTTGGTAAATTTTGACTTATTATTATTCTTATGCATCACTGTATTACCTTTCTTTGAATATCTCAGCCGTTTTAAAACTTCATTTTAAAACTCAAGATTTTTTGGCATAAGTAGCATTCACATATTTGCATTAGTGAGTACGCAGTGCGTTAGAGTAGAAAATTGTTTTACTCAATACAGTGCCGAATAGTGTATCTTGTAGGATGATCATGTCAGTATATGATGAAACTGATCACTTCCAATACATTATATTCGATTTAATCTTAGCAATGTGAGTATAGCTACCTGATTTCTTTCTTTTGTTCTTATAAGTGCGAACAATTTTTCTGAAGGCAAATACAGCTTAATTTTGCATAAAATTACAGTCAAATTATTTTTATCTATGTTTGTTAGGGTTGCAAGGTTTAGGAATAGTTTTATTTTCTTTTTCCTTTGGGTTAGTTCTATAATTTCTTATTCAAAGCTATAGATAGAATAATAAGGTATTAAATTGATCCCTGAAATGTTTTCTACTTTGTGACTAAATAATTAAATATTTCTATTATTTAATAACACATAATTTTTACAAATAAAACTTTTGCTTGTTTCATTAGCAAACAAAAACTGAGGTATTTTAATATGTAATCGCAATATTTTTGTTTGTAGACTGACATTTAAAGGCTTTCTTTGATAAAAAAAAAATATATTTTATATTTTTTTCTCTGATAAGTTTAAGTGAATTACATTTTGAAAAGTTGTGTTTCGTGATTTTCTCGGGATGTGGATGTAGATTGTAGTTGACTGGTTACAATAGGGTGTGATTATGGAAGAGGAGGTAAGGGTCTGAGGTTTACAACCCTTCTTGGCTTAAACTCTTGTAATTCGTGTTCTTGTACTTTTCCAGAATTGTGTTCTTTTAATGGCATAGATATGGTTGGCCTTGTAACTACTATTTCCCGAAGTTCGCTTGGCGTTTCTTCTTTATTATTTTGATTTGTTCCTTTTGTATCGTTGACCTGGTTGAACACTACTAGTAGATGTGTTACAGATGTGAGTATCGATCCGAATAGGTGGCGGGAACATCCGTATAATTTTTGGAGTGTATATCCTCTTATTATCATGTCCACTACCATTTTTGTTACTTGCATTAATATCAATGTCATAATAACTCCTGAGCTTATTGTTCCATATTCTTCGTATTTTTCTAGTATTTTATTCCAAGTGCTTTCAGCAATATGAGTGAGTGTTTTTTCTGTTAGAAAATTTATCATTAAGTGATCTTTTGCGGAATTTGCACTTTGTGTGAGCCTTGCTATAGTATTTACAATGGATTTCTTTTCCATTGGAAAGAGTAACCTTTCCTCGAACTTTTCCAGATCTTGTTGTGTGTATATCCCACTTGTTGCTACAGAGTTCAGTTTTTCTGGTGTCCAGTTTTTAATAGTTTTAGGTATAAAAACAGTGATATTCTTTTCAATTTTCCTTGGTGTGGGCGTCAAGCTTATCCAGTTATTGTCTATTTTATAATATGGTGGAATTATTGAATCACACTCGATCTGTGTTCCTGTTCTAATTAGGATGTGAGTTTTTGGCGTAAGGAACCAAGTGGTATTTCCTGACGTTACGGGAAGTTCCTCGTAGCATTCTTTAGTATGGTGAATTTTCACATTTATCGGTGTACATTTTACTATGTCTACTGCCTCTCCTGCAAGCCTCGCGATATATACTGGCTTCTGCATGACATTATACGCGAATTCATCTGGGGAATCGGATGCAAGAGATAGAGAATTTTGGATTTCTTTTCTTTCTAATTCACACATTTTTGTTAAAATATTTAAATATATGCAATTAAATTGCGCCCGAAAATGTTTTTCTACGTATACAAGTTTCGCATTAGTGTATGCAAAAATATCGATATTAATTAAATCTTGTTGCTGTCTTACGTCGTTATCGAATAGAACATTTACATTGGTTTTTTCATAAATAAATAATTTAGGATGTTCTATTTTTGTTATAATCCTGTCGCAAAATTTAATGTTTTCTACAGTATTTAAAGAAAAAGATATATCGTAAGTATTTATCGTGTACATTACCTCTTGGTATGGAGATAATGTTTTTGTTACAGTGCCCATAAATAAAACATCATATTTGTTATCTAAATAATTTTCGTTTGGAACATGCGACCAAAATGCATAACCGGCTTGAGCGTCTAGGCAATGCTCATCTGAGAATTTGCATGTCGTTCCTGAGTTTAAATGTAATTTGTTATTGTTTAAATTAACTTTTGCATATTCTTCCATAATTGTAACCTTTATGAGACCTTGAACAAGAACATTATCGCAACTACCATAATCATCCGCGTAGGTAGCTCCTGAACAAGATTTTCCTTCTATTTTTCCTGCAAGGTCGATTCCTAATGTTTTTGTTTCATTTATTCTAATATTCGCTACTGTGTGAAAGTTGTCATATTTAAATATTCCCGTCTCGTAAATGAATTTACACTGTTCGCTGCTAATATCGTATAAATATTCCTGTAGACCGTTTTCAACCGGACCTAAGTGGCTAAACATTCCGCAGTGATAAATTGTTCGTCTTATTTCTATTTTGCATTGCATTACATGAGTTGTTTTAAATTCGGCTAACTGTAATAATTCTATGGTTGTATTGGATACTTGCAAATCTTCTTCATAAAAATCGCATTCCCCGGTATCCACGAGAGAGTATGTGTTTACTGACGGATCGGCAGAGCCGCAGTTGAATCCGATTATGGCTTTGTTATGTTTGATGAATATTAGAATTATAAAAATTTTGAATAGTGTTTTCGCCATCTCCTAAAACAGAAAATAATTTACTATCTTTTTCCGTTAACGAGGCTCAATTTATTTGCATGCACTGTTTTTGCCTTTCCCTTGTAATCTATATAATAATGCTATTATTTTCGTTTACTTTTAAAATTTCAAAAGGGCCTTGATAGTGATCTTTTTCAAGTTTTCCTGGTTTTGGTTCTTTTATTAGCCACACTTTGTCTCCCTTTTTAAAATATATTGGATTTACAGACCTGTCATACTAATTTTTGGATCTTTGTTTAGAAATAATTAGATTTTCTCTTGCTATTGAGGCAATTTCCCTCATATTTTGTACTAGCTTTTCGAGATATCCATTAAAAGTGGGTAAAATTTCCGATTTTTTTATTGGCTCGCTAGATGGAATTCTAGCAGGATAAGCAAAAACAAGTTCATGTGGTGTAAATTTATGGCTAGTATGTACACTTGTATTATAATGAAACCGTGTAAAATCTAAGAGTTCATCCCATTCATATATTTTTGTAGAAAAATTAATATTCACATAATGGGTGATGTGCTCTTTCTAATGAAGCGTTTGATTGAGGTGAGAAAGCTGTTGTTTCAATTTTCTCAAATTTGAATATTTTTGCTATTTGTTTCATTATTTTACTTGTAAAATTTGCCCCAAATAAATAAATCTTTGTTAATAAATCTTTTTATGAAAGTGTCTGAAACCGATTCCGCTGTTCGATCTTTCAAACACACTAAAATTATATACTTTGATAATTGATCTTGTATGGATAAAATATACTTATTATTATTTTTGGTAATGTTAAATGGACCTACAATATCGATCGCGACTTTATCAAATGTTTTTGCCAGTGTATCTGTAATAATCATAGGTTTGTTTTGGAAATATCAATATTTGAATTTCCCGCGGTTGCGCGACTGAGGGATAACTCAGAAGACGCAGCATATTCATAGTGAAGTGCGTCTCACAAGGCAGCTTCTCACACGGCTTCTCCTCACATGGCATATACTCACTCGGCAACTTTGCACGGATTCTCGCTCACACCTGCACTTTCACCAATGCAGCCCCGGCAGTAAACTCATGATCACCGTGATCAATAATATCAACGGGATTTGGGCATGGATTTCATCAAGGATCATAAAGCGCGGTGTGTACCTACACTCTACATTATGCTCACGACGAGGCTGCATGAACTACCCATGCGGCATATTCTCATACGGCAGATACTCATACGGCGTCTTCTCGCTGGCGCTCGATGCGGTTAGCGCGAGACAAGGCCACATCGTATCTGCAACTGGCTGGCCACGAGGTATTACCTCTCAGCAACTGCTGCGCCAAACTCAGCCGGATTTTTCAAGCAGGAAAATTACACTGGCAGTTCTCAATCGGCTTTGCTCAACTGGCTTCTCTCATCGGCTGCTTCGCATCCTCACACTCATCTCACCGGCTTATCTCATCTTTCGTTTTCATGCTCAACTGACGGCTCTTCTCAACTGCTCATCATCGTTGCTGAATCACCATCACTCGACCAACTCATCAGCGTAAGGATTAATATAACCTCTACGTACGAGAAGGTAACAACTCAATTACATGCGGCCATTTTATACAAAGGTGCGCTGCTATACGGAACGCATAGCCACGCGGTATAATTAGGAAATACTCAGGCACGATTAGGTCAGTAATACCTGATCGTGTCTTCTCATTGAAAACTCAACCATAATCAACTCAATAATAATTGATTGTGTTGCTTATTGTATGGTTAGCACTCTCATCAGTGATTCGCAACGCCACACAGAAAAACTCAGACACTCAAATTGTAACACTCACATACTCAATCAATTATTGTAACAGTCATACACTCAACTATTTAATTGTAACATCTCACACATTTTATACTTATTCGTGAAAAAACTTTTATATCGACAATTATGTAATAGAGTTAATTTTATAGACAGCTTTATAATATATTGAAATTTAATTTACTGAAGTATTTGGCTCTCAATTTATTTTGTAAACACCCACAGCATGTACTCATTATAATTTATGGCATTCTCAAACATTTGGTCCTTCGAGCCGGATTAAACATGCTGTGGTGTGTATTAGAGTCATTGCATTTTACTCATTGCTGAACTGTTTACATGCATTGGATCATGACTGAGGGTGCTGACGCCAAGGAGATTGACAGACTTATGGATGTGATTCTCACCAGTGACTTGGACACTCTCAACATTCAAACGGACAACCTCAAGGAAGTAACGGACAAACTCTTCACTACATGTCGATCACTGTGTGGACGTACAAACTCAGCGCTGCCTTAGCAGTTAACTCAGAAAGGAGCCTCACAGGAATTCTACAAGAACATCTGAACCGAAAGTGATACATTTCATATGCATTACTCAGCACACTTGCACCTATTGGAAGTGAACTCACTCTATTGTGGCGTTGATACAATTCGATTCAACGAGATACAGAGATGCAATTACACTCGTCCTACTCATCTTACAATTGTGATGTGCTTCAGAGTTTGGATTTATGCATCAGTAACCGCACGTCACACATAGGTGCAAGACCAAGGAATTTTCACTCAAGATTTATCACTTGAATCAAAATTACTCAAAAATTGGATTTTGGCGCAACCATGAACACTTAAGGTCAACTCAGCTGCAACACTCATTTACTCAATTTTCATTCTTGCAACTGCATTGGAATGATACGACACACCGGTACCATCTCATAAACTTGGATCATGAGTCTATTTAATATCAGAATTATGATTTATTTCAAATGATGCTATTCGGAGACTCAACGCTCCATGGCAATGCTCATCTATCCAAATCATTGAAATTGGAGGTACGGAATCAACTCATACATTAGGAAAGGTTCATATAGACTTTAAGCCCATCCACAAAACTCTCAAGGCTAGGATCACTGCTCACATTATACGCCAAGTCTTATCAACTCTGATATCAGAGAAATGTGAGCAGCTTATGTGGAACCATACGCAGAAATTACGCTTGGCAGATCGTACCTTTTGGAAATCTCACTCTGTGGATGTACTCATAGGTGCTGACTATTATGGTCAAATTACCAACCTAACCTTACCAAGAGCAGTGTGATAGAACTTATCGCAAATCATCAAGTAAGCTTATCTCAAACCTCAGCTGATCTACTGAACAAGTCATTTGGCAAAGCTCAAGCGTACCTCAAGCAGTTGCGTATTTCATGGATGGATGAGCCGGACCAGCTCACATACTTCGTTTAAGCAAAATTCACATATGGAACACGAGCAACGTTACTTGGATATCTGCACTCTTCTTCAGCTGGTGACGAATAAAGGAACCACTAATCCGCGAGTAATAGACTCAATCCTCTTTGGAAGGATATGGATGACAACTTCGGCGGAGTTACATGAAAGGACACAATTATGCACAAGGACCATGCAGTTATCAGGATTCTGCACGGCGGGCAGCTATTCATTAGCCAAATTGCAAACTCAATTTGCCGATGTTTCTCAAGGAATTACTCACCAGCAACTGAAGCTACAGATTATGATGATTGCGTCACGAAATTACTCAAATGATCAATTACACTATTAATTAAATTCACATCTGAATGATATTACCGCTCACTCAAGAAATAATCACAACTGGATAATTCTCTTTCAAAACTCACCACTATTCGATCCCGCATGGACAATCTCATCTGTGATTATTCTTTCAAATTCTCCTACAAGAGCTGTGGCTACTCAAGTACTCATGGGACAAACAAGTTTAACTCAATTGCGAATAATGGCTGCAAATTCGAGAAGATCTCACTCAATTGGATTCGGTTCTCAAAACTTATGGCTTTTCGAATGCCTCGCAATAGGCAACGGCTACAGCACCCCACGGTAAACCACATTTATCACAATTGGCTTATTATTCCTAGTCTCATCAAGAAGGAAGGCAACACTCAACCCGAACTCCATATCAAGGTTGGAGTTCAGAGCGGCAAGGTTACTCAGAAGGTATGTTTGGACAATGTTCAGTTGCCAAGTGCTCATGTTCATTTATGGACAGATCAGAATATGGTATGCACACGCATAATCTCACGTGCCTCATGATGGAAGGAATCTGTTGGAACCAGGGTTGCACTCACTTAAAGAATAATTCCAACAACCAAAGGCAATCATCATGACCATCTCAAGTAGACTCATAAAACGAGGAACACCCTCCAGAAAGAGGCAAAGGTCACACTCACTGCAGCGACATCCCATTCGGAAAATTCATGGGATATCGTCCGCAAAAGGGAAAATTCAACAGAGACGAGACTCACAGCTGATCTGATCAGCAAAGAAAAATTCTTCTGGATCAAGAAGACTCAGCAAGTTCATTTCCATCTTGAACTTACTATGCTGAAAATTCTCACGGAATCACCTATTCCATAGATTGACTGCATACATTCACTCAGAAGGAATTATCTACGTAGGAGGTCGGTTAAAACCTCAACTAGAATATCACTCAACCTCCAGCTACATTTCTACGGTGTAGTCAACTCATCACTGATCATACGGCATTGTCACATAACAATATCTATCGGTGGCACCGAGAAAACTCACTTGCACACATCAGGTAGGAAATTTGGATTATTGGAAGCACAGCTCCGGCCAAGTCATTCATTCCGGATTCTGTGACTTGTGCAAGGTATCAGACTCATCGGACTCAGCAACTCATGGGGCAACTATCCAGGGCACTGGACCACTCCATCATCACCCTTCACTCACACTGTGATCAATTTAGCAGGACCACTCATCAACTCATCGAAGGGGAGTGAATCCAAAACATACAAGTGCTGGATTTGTATTTGTGTGCTCTATTACAACATTGTCATCAGCTGTTCATCCATACATGGTCAGTGGCTACTCATCCGAATGGTTTCATTACGGCTTACATAAGGTTTATTTCAAATGGAGAACTACCTTCGCAACATTCTCAACAAAAACTCAACTTGGTACAACTCTCATCAATGATGGTACTCCATGGATACTCAACCCACCTGCAGCATTTCATATGATATAAGTGGAAAGTAGTGGTGAAATCAATAATACTTCATCGCCAACAGACCGTGGACAACATTATTCTCAAATTGGAATTTCATTATCATTGCTGACTCAAGTGAAGGTTGCTCAACTCAAAGCCGTCACAACCACTCCAAAAGGATTCAGAAGATACACTCACGTTGGCTTTGTTCTCATCATCAAGGTATTAAACTTGAAGTTACACTTCTTTTCTAATTGTCAATGCATTTCAGCTGTCTAGTTAGGAAACTCCTTCATGGATGACTCAGTAACTCTGGCAGCAAGACGTCTCAACAACGGTCTCAATCAACATCAAAAAGACATCACTTATCTCACGAAATCAAGTGGAGTTCATGGTACTCAATACGGATAATCCTCACATAGTATATGGCTACTATCAGAAGATATTGGAATACCTCATCAGAGAACTCACAACCACATAAGAAGAAACTCAAGACGGCGACCTCTCAATCCACTCGGAAGTCAGCAACTCGCCATCGTACCAGCATCATCGGAATTTTAATCAACCTATCGGTTGATGGCGGGCGGAATGTTTGGGAAATATCAATATTTGAATTTCTCGCGGTTGCGCGACTGAGGGATAACTCAGAAGGCGGCCGCGCGACGGCAGCACTCAGCAGCTGCTCTCTGCGGAACAGCTGAATCGCTATACTGATTAGCCGAGTATGGCCAAAATCATGCTGTCTCTCTCACGTTTATACATGTAAATGAGAGAGACGCTGATTTGACTCACTCCTCGGGAACAACGAGACGAGGAAGAAGACGGAAGTGCTCACTCATTCAGTCGGTAGTAAAATCTGGACGGCGTGCTCGCCACGAGGCCACATCGCCGACTCTCACGGCACTCTCACCCTACTCAAAATCCACTCATGAAACGGTCGGCCACGTGGAGATTCAGTGTGCACTTTCGGCAAGTCTCTAGTCGGATCAACTCAAGTGTGGTCTCTCTCACTCTCTCAACATGGACTTCTGCACGGCAATATCTCATACGGCGTCGTCTAGCACGGCAGGTTTTCACGCAGCAGTGTCTCTCACACAGAAACTTCTCACACGGCGGTGATACTCAAGCGGCATCTTCTCACCGGCGCTCGATGCTTCGAACGTACCATGAGGCAATATCTCACACGGCATATTCATAGTGCAGTGCGTCTCACAAGGCAGCTTTTCACGCGGCTTCTCCTCACATGGCATATACTCACTCGGCAACTTTGCACGGATTCTCGCTCACACCTGCACTTTCACCAATGCAGCCCCGGCAGTAAACTCATGATCACCGTGATCAATAATATCAACGGGATTTGGGCATGGATTTCATCAAGGATCATAAAGCGCGGTGTGTACCTACACTCTACATTATGCTCACGACGAGGCTGCATGAACTACCCATGCGGCATATTCTCATACGGCAGATACTCATACGGCGTCTTCTCGCTGGCGCTCGATGCGGTTAGCGCGAGACAAGGCCACATCGTATCTGCAACTGGCTGGCCACGAGGTATTACCTCTCAGCAACTGCTGCGCCAAACTCAGCCGGATTTTTCAAGCAGGAAAATTACACTGGCAGTTCTCAATCGGCTTTGCTCAACTGGCTTCTCTCATCGGCTGCTTCGCATCCTCACACTCATCTCACCGGCATATTTCATCTTTTGTTTTCATGCTCAACTGACGGCTCTTCTCAACTGCTCATCATCGTTGCTGAATCACCATCACTCGACCAACTCATCAGCGTAAGGATTAATATAACCTCTACGTACGAGAAGGTAACAACTCAATTACATGCGGCCATTTTATACAAAGGAGCGCTGCTATACGGAACGCATAGCCACGCGGTATAATTAGGAAATACTCAGGCATGATTAGGTCAGTAATACCTAATCGTGTCTTCTCATTGAAAACTCAACCACAATCAACTCAATAATAATTGATTGTGTTGCTTATTGTATGGTTAGCACTCTCATCAGTGATTCGCAACGTCACACAGAAAAACTCAGACAATCAAATTGTAACACTCACACACTCAATCAATTATTGTAACAGTCATACACTCAACTATTTAATTGTAACAACTCACACATTTTATACTTATTCTTGAAAAAACTTTTATATCGACAATTATGTAATAGAGTTAATTTTATAGATAGTTTTATAATATATTGAAATTTAATTTACTTAATTATTTGGCTCCCAATTTATTTTGTAAACACCCACAGCATGCCCGCATTATAATTTATGGCATTCTCAAACATAGGTTGTTTAGTCTTTTTTCGTTTTAATTTATTTCTTTGACAATCTTCACAATCTTTAATTCTATTTTGAATGTCTGATTTAAAATTTTCCCAAAAATATTTCTCTTTAAGTCTATTGTACGTTCTATTTACCCCTGAATGCCCTCCTATCGTAGAGGAGTGATACATGTCGAAAATTCTATCCCTGTCTTCAACTTTTACGTATTCAATATTATTTAAACATAATATTACTTTTATGTTTGTATTACTAAATATTTCTCTTAATATTTCCTCTATTTCTAACCAACTTATATTTAACATTTTTATATCCTTAGAAATACTATAAATACATATATTTAGTAACTAATAATTCTTTTAATTGATTAAATCATTTTGCTAAATTTTCCTTTATTAATTTACATGATACGAACGTATCTATGTATAACATGAATAGTTTTTTAATCTCTATATTTATTATATCTATATTATCTTTTGTAAATGATAGTTTTGGCTTTATGTTTTTACTTTTGATTAATAATTCAGTATTTTTAACTCATGATTTTCCTTTTAAATTTATTAAATGGACAATGTTATCGTTTCTAAATTGTATAGAATTTTTAGAATAAATGATATTATTAATTTCTGGTGTATTTTCTTTGTTTTCCTCAATTTTCTCTTCTTTCCTACCTGTAGTCATTTCTTTGTCGTTATTTTTCCTAGGTCTGCCCCTTTTTTTCTTAAGTTTCTGTCTATCCTCATTCATTACTTTGATTTTATCATTATTACTAAAAATTCTCGGTTGTTCGTTATTTTTATTTAATATTTGCTTATTTTGTGCTCTGGTGATAACAAATATCTCTACTGGATTTCTAGATAGAGCATCTGCATTTGTGTTCTATTTTCCTGGTTTGTATACAATACTAAATCCATAATCTGACAGTTTTAGTCTCCATTTTTGGACTCTTGTATTATTATTAGCTGATTTTAACCATAACAGCGGTTTGTGATCAGTAACTATTGTGAATTTGTTTCCATACACGTAATTTTTAAACGTTTTTATTGCAAACCTTATAGCCAATGCTTCTTTTTCATAGGTGTGATATTTAGTTTCGGCTTTATGTAGACTTCGTGATGCGTAGGCTATCGCTGGGTCTTTGCCGATTTCGCCTTGCGATAAAACTGCACCTAAAGCAAAATTTGACGCATCTGTCGTAATGATAAATGGCTCATCAAAACGTGGATATTCTAAAACTGGTGCTGTACATAGTAATTCTTTAATTTCCTCGAAAGCTTTTTGTTGTTCTTTTTCCCAATGAAATTTCACGTCTTTTTCTAGCAATATATTTAAAGGTTTTGTCACTTTTGCATAATTTTTTATAAATCTTCTATAATAACCTGAGAGTCCTAGAAATTCTCTAATGTTTTTAACATTTTTAGGCGTAGGGAATTTTTTTACTGCTTCTACTTTCTTTGGATCAGGTTTTATTCCATATTCACTAATAATATGACCTAAATAACATTCTTCGTTTTTTAGAAATTCACATTTTTCTGGTTCTAATGTTAAATTTGCTTCCCGTAATTTTTGTGCAACTGTATTGAATCTTTCGTTAGCTTCTGTCATAGTTTCGCCAAAAATAATTATATCGTCGATGAATACGAAGCATATTTTACCGATTAAATCGCCTAAAACTGTATTCAAAACTCTTCGAAATCTAAGCGGTGAATTTTTCAATCCGAAAGGCAATACGCGCAATTCAAAGCATCCCAAAGGATTTATGCTAAATGCAGTTTTATGTATATCACTTGGTTTCATAGGAATTTGGTGAAAACCCGATTTTAAATCTATAACGTGATAGAATTTAGTTTTTCCTAATTGATCGAATATTTCTGTAATATTTGGGAGTAAATATGGATCTGGAACTGCTTTTTCGTTAAGTTTTCTATACTCTATTACTAAACGCCACCGTTTTTTCCCATCTGCTAACTGTTTCTTTGCTACAATCCATGCTGGAGCATTACAAGCACTTTTTGAGTTTCTAACTAGGTCATTTGTTATTAATTTTTGAGTTTCTTCTATCAGGATTTCTTTTAATTTATGGGGTAAAGGAAATTGCTTTACTAATACAGTTTTATCATCTGTTAAATTTATTTCATGTTGTTCTACATTACATGATCCTAAACTATGTCCCTCTAGCCAAAATATATCCCTATTTTTCAATACTAGATCTTTAATCATTGTTTTACTATTTTCAGGCAAGTTTTGGTAACATATTTTTTCTAATAATCTTTCTTCTCTATTATATTCTTTTAAATCTTGTATTGAATCACTTTTTCCTATAAAATTTATTGATCCCAAATTTAAAATTTCATTTTCGTCTATGTTAAAGTTTTCTGTTATTTGAAAACCTTCAGGTAAATTGTCTATTTCATAAGATATGAAATTATATTCTTTTTCATTTCCATAGAGTTTATTATATTCTTCTAAATCTACTTCAATCTTTTTATTCATTATTGTCAATAATTGTTTATAATCTGTTGATCCGATTTCCTCAAAATCGATTGTTTGGTCATTATTTTCAAAAGTAATATTAATATTATTTATTAATGACTTAATATTATTTTCGTTATTTTCCAAAGTTTTCTCATAATGCAAATCATTTATATTTTCTGGTAGAATTTCGTTTAACATTTTTTGTTGTAAATCCTTTCCTTCTGCCTCTAATATTGGAATCGTATTTAAAATTTTTGTAACGACATCGTAAAATGTTATTTCTGAATTTATATTTACTTCATTTTTATTGATTAACTCGGGTTCATAAGATATTAAACAGGATGACTCTTCCATTTCATCCTCAATTTGAAAATTTTCAGTTTTCTCGTTTATTTGTAATACTTGTTCACAATCCTTATGAATTATGGATGTTGAATTTTGTTTTTTATTCGTATTTTCAAACATTTTCTTTAAAAATTCCTTTGTTCTATCGTTACTCTTGATTTAATCTCTTTATCCGTTTTTTGTGGGTTTTCAGTTACTATATTAATATTATGATTTAGTTTATGGGCCGGTTTTAGTTTGATTCTGTTATTATTTATTTGTAAATAACCTTCATCCAGTCTTAATTTTTGTTCCGTAAGAATATTTATTCCGAAAATTCCGTCATAAGGCAGGCAAAACTTTTCTGGTGCGACACGAAAATCTATATTTAATCCATTAATATTCATTTTTATTACTCCTAATGTTCAATTGTCTTATTTGTGATACCAGATAAATCGATTTTCCTATTTTCTAAAATTTTATTAGAAGGTATCTAATTTCTCTTGATAATATTTAATTGAGCTCCACTGTCTACGAGTAAATTACATGATTTATCTGTATATGGATTTTCTATTTCAATATACTGCAAAGAGTTTTCCAATTCTAGAAAATACATTGCGATTTTTGATGTTGTGATTTTTCCTTGCATTTTTTTATTTTCGGAATTATTTATTTCTGATTCGTTAGAATTAATTAAGTTTATTTCGTCAACATTTTTATTTTCAGTTTTGTCGGTTATCTTATTTTCCCTCATGTTTCCAGTAATTTCACTCAAATCCCTTGAAATTAATAAATCAGTCTTATTGTTTTTCCTTTGTTGTAATTCAGATTCACCACATTATCACCATTAAATGTACTTATTTTAATGTCTGCATTACTTTTGAGTGTATTCTCGTTTGTCCCCCTAGTCCACTCATTTCTGGAGGAGTTTATTCGTTTCCCGGATTCGTTTGTTCATAATTTAGTTTCCTAAAAGATTCTGCCAATAAATGCGTCGTACTTTTGCAACAATTGCAGAATTTCCCTATCCTACTTTCTACACTCTTTAATGTAGTGCAGTTTTCAGTTGTGTGACCTTTTCCTTACAATACGCACATGTTGGTGTTGTTTCTATTATTTGTAATTTCCTGCAATTTACTATCGTGTGTCCTGATTTTTTACAAAATTCACAATATTGTTTTTTTTCGTTTCGTATATTTATTTGTTCATTAAAACTCGTATTTCTTGGGTTATAACTTTGTTGTTGGGGATTCTTGAATCCGTTTGAGTTTCTTGAATTACTTGGTGTGTGGTAAGTGTATTTATTTTCTAAATTTCTATAATTTGGATTGATATTTGTGTAATTTGTATTCATTCGTGAACTTGTATTCCGATCTGGACAATGTGCTGCTGTATGTGTGATTGCCTCGCAAATTTGGCAAGTAATCTTATTTCCAAATGTCTGTTGTTTACCTTGCATCGTCATAATTCCCGCCGTCTGGGAATCCGAGGCTTCGTGACCTTCTATCTTACAAATTGTACACCAAAACATTTTCCTTGTTACCTGACAGTATTTCATTATGCGTCCCGGTTTATTGTACCTCTGACATACTACCGACGGGCAGTTCTTCATCATGTGGTTCGTGTTACCGCAGAATTCGCAAACTTCGATGACGTTAGCCTTTTTTTCACACACATTCGGACTGTGATCTCTTTCCTTGCATTTCCAGCAGAGTTCAAATTTTTTTATTAGTGGGCAACTTGTAACTGTGTGACCCATATCTTGGTAATATTGAAAATGACTTCTTTTTAAATGATTTAATTTACAAATATCTATCGAATGTCCCCTTGAACTGCAAAATTTACAAATCAATTCTATTTTCTCTTTTGCGACATTGCAGAAATATGATAGATGATCTTTATTTTTACAATATACACATGACGCGTTGTCGCAGAATAGTGCTTCGTGTTCAGAATTATTGCAGATTTGGCAATGATATACTCTTACGGTATTTATATTTGGTTTTTCGAAACTATATAGTATATTTGCGTTATCTTTTCTCATCATAATTTTTTTTGTCTGTATTTGCCTCTAGATCTATTGCTCTTTGTATTGCACTCTGTGTCGTTTCGTGTTCTCCTAATGCAAATCGTATTTCACTTTTTAGAGCGTCTTTAAAATAATTTAATATGTCTGCTTCCAATTGGGTTTCAAAAATTGTAAAATTTTCTTCTGTAATACCTGGTTCTGATGATTTTAATTCTTTAATTTTGGTACCTATTTCTGTAATCTTGTTAGCATATTTCAATACTATTACGTTCGGTTCTTGATTTATTCTAATCAATTTTCCATAAAGTGTATGTATATCTTCTTTACTCCGATAAATTTTACGTATGGATTCAATTAAAATGTCAATAGTAGTAATATTTGCTTTCCTTAGGGCTTATATACTTCAACTTTTAATTTTATTTTTAAAAGTTGTACTAAGTTTTCTTCATCTGCGTTGTCAATAATGTCTTTTGCCTGTTGAAGTCTTTCTATATATCCTTCTGGTTCCATATTTTTCCATCAAATTCCGGAACTATTTTTGCGTCATCTTTGAGTGGTAGTTTAAGCTTTTGGTTTGCCATTTCTGTTTCGAGATTTATTAAATCTTTGTTTATTTGAATTTCTGGTTGTACGTTATTACTTGTATTATTATCTCTAGCTAAAATCAAACTTTGTTCATTAAGTAATCCTTCTATGTCCGTGTAGTCATTTTGCCTGCCGTTTTCAAAATATATTGAATCCTCAAAAAATGCAGGGCTCTGACTTGGTGTATTCGGTGTATGAAAATTAGTTGGTGATTTAATATCCTGTTTTAATTCCGGAATTAAAAGATTATTAATATTTTTTTCAGGTATATCTTGTTCTTGTATGGGTCTTGTAATATTCGCTTTTTTGTTTAAATTAACTGAAAATTGTAAATCTGTTTTTTCTGATACGTTAAGATCTGCTTTCGAAGTCGTTGGAATTGAAACTTTTTCCGTTTTTTTCCTCTGTTTTTGAGTCAATGTGATAAATTTTTAGGCAAGTTTATGCTCGGAGGTGATCTTGGTACTCTCGGTTTTGTTCCAAAAATATTAGCTTCTTTACTTTTCTCATCTATTTGCTTTTTAAGTTCTGGATTTCTTTGGGTCATCTGTCTGGTTAAAATCCCTTCGTTTTCATTATTTCCTGCGTTTTTCTGATATGGCATGACATATTACTCTTTTGCCTATGCTATACTTAATATTTCTTTTTAAATATCAACTATTTCCATGTATATATTTTGTAATTGTTTATTTCATGATATAATTTATTTATTTGTTACTTTTATATCTATATCGCTTATTTTTGCGTTTTTAATTGATTTCCTGATATTTTTATATCTTGTTTATGTAAAATATAACATTTATCTATTCAATGATTATTATATTGTATTATTATTTCTTTTTTCTCATTAGTGTTGGATTTGTTTTATTTAAACTTTTTTTTTTTTTATTTATTTATTCATTTATTTATTTTTTCCACTAATATTTTAGTTATTTGTTTTTACTGATATTATTTACTTATTTGTTTCTTAATGTTTCCCTATATCAATTTTTTCACTTTAATTTGTTGTTTGTCAAATATATTTTCGTGATGCTATTTACTTATATATTTATTTATTTTCATTTTATCTTTATGTGAAATCTTTTTTATATTCGTTTACATTTGATTATTTGTATTTGGGTTATCCTTTCTTCTTTCCCTATTTCTATAACATTTATCTGTTTTTATTTATCTGTTAATATGTTAGTATAGTCTGGACGAGCCGTACATGCTTATCTTCCGAAGTATGGGCGATTCATGCTACAATGATCCCCCCAACTTCTTACTGCAAAGCAAGAAGCTCGGAAATAGTAATAAATTATTAGTATGAACAAATACTATTTGTTTCCCTTTATACCAGTTTTGTTTTTCGTATGAATCTAGTGTTCGATTCTGTACCGGAACCAATGTGACGTTCCGAAAAATAGTTATTTTTATTCTTTTATTTTAAACAGTCTAGTAAACTAATGTTCGATTCGTACCGGAACCAATGTTAAGTCCGGGATAAAGGAAATAATGAATAATATTTGGTTTAAAATTTATTTTATTTGGAGAAGTATAATTACCAATATTGTTGCCGCTTGTAATTCCTTCGATGTATAATTTTTAGTTAATTGAACTTCCCTCACAATATATGCTATCACTGTATATTCGCTCGTACAATTATTCCACTTATGTTAGTATACTTTAGTGTGTTTGTTGCTCCGTTATAATGAATTATGCCCTCGTATGTCGTCTGAGGCAGACGGAGCTCGCCAGTTCACCTGTATTACGGTTGTTACTGTAACTGATTAGCGTGACACACATCGATTCTTTTATAATACGAAATAATTAGGTTGAAGATGATTTTAACGCTGAATCAAAATCATCTGTTTACACGAATTTAATAAACATTTTGACATAAATCGTTTGGTTTCGAAGTTGAGAGTTGCTGAGTCTACATAAAAGTTCTGACGCGCGTACACCTTCGCGAAGTAGGTGGCTCGCTACGTCACGCTGTTGCGTTGTCGAAATGCTGCGTCGTTTAAATTCGCAATCACATAATTTTGTGGGTCAAAGAAAATTACTGATGCTAATATGAATATAACATTTAAATTTAAGGATACGTCACAGACGTAACAGTACATTCGACAACGGCTTATGTCGAATTTAGAAAAATCGTTAGTTGGCTCGATTTTATAGTGAACCGTCGAAACTTTGGACACCCCCCCCCCCTCCAACGCAAATGCCGCTCAATGGGGCCAGGAGACGGACACGAGAGGTAAGGCTATAGTAGAGATGAAAGCCAGAACTGTGCTTAATAGAGGCACAATGACGACCTTTAGGAGACCAGGAGACGATAATCGATGTCACACTAGCATCGGAGGGACTAGCTTGTAGAGTAAAAGACTGGAAGGTGCTAGAGGGCTTTACTGCAAGCGACCACCGTATATGTCTTTCTCGATACACCAGAAATCGGAACCCCGAGACCGACATACTGTATCAAAAGAATTCAAGTTCAATCCCGCTAAGCTGAACACGGACGTATTCAGCCTGATGATTTGTAGCGGGTACGATGAAATGAAAAGATTAGGGCGCATCCACGGGTCAGCGGAAGAGATTTCGGACGAGGGGATGCCCGTTATATACCGGACATGCGAAGCATCGATGTCGCTAAAAAAGACTACAGGAAAGAGACAGGCTGCATATTGGTGGACGGATGAAATTGTGAATCTAAGATGAACAGCCACTCAGTGCTGCAGGAAAGCAGCTCGAGGTAGGAAGCGCGGGGTGAAAGTTACCCTTAGATGCGCCGAGTACAGGTCGCGAAGAAAGCACTACAGTGGGCGATAAAAAAGAGTAAGAAGGTAAAGTATAGACTGTTGATCGAGGATGTTGAGGATGTTGAGGATGTTGCAGATATCTGGGGAAAAGGGTACCAAATAGCAATGTGCCGACTGAATCCCTCAACACCCAATATAATACAAGACGCAAGAACGATGGACAGGATTGTAAACGAACTCTTCCCGGACTATGGACCTAGAGGACCAGACGTGTTATCAGAGATAGGTGAGATCCCCTTAATCTCAGAGAACGAGTTAAAGCACGCGGTAGGTTCACTCAAGAACAGAAGGGCACCCGGGCTGGATGGCATCCCGGCAGAAACATTGAAGGTCGCGGCGAGGGCTTGCCCGCAACTGCTACTAGACATGTACAACGGGTGCCTCAGGCTGGGTAGCTTCTGCAAGCGGTGGAAGGCACAGCGGCTGGTTCTCATTGGCAAGGGAAAGGGCGATCTGAACACTGATGGTGCGTACAGGCCGCTATGCATGCTGGACCCCGCGGACAAGGTTCTTGAGAAGCTCATAAGACCGCGAATGCAGGCCGCGGTTTAGGCCGCCGGAGGTCTCGCCGACAGGTAGTTCTCTAGATCAGGACGCTCGTCAATAGACGCGGTTAAAATGATAGTTAACGCAGCAGAAAAGGCACAGCAGGTCAACCACTACTCCTGGAAGATCCAAGAACATTGGATGTTAGGCATGCCTTTAATTCGCTCCGGTGGGAAGACGCTCTCAACACACTTACGGACAGGTTCAGAGTCCCGGGATATCTGCTCCGCATAATGCAGTTATCTTAGCGACAGAGTACTGCTTTACGACACAATCGAAGGGCGTAGGACTAAAGAAGTGACACTGGGGCGGCCCAGGGTTCGGTGTTAGGCCCAGAGATCTGAAATATAGATTACGATGTTACACTAAGATTAGAGGAGCTCTCAGAAAGTACTAATCTTGTGGGATATGCGGACGACATCGTCCTCGTCATCATAGTTACGGACTTAGAGGAGCCTCAAAGGAAGCTAGATGTAGCTATACGACACATCTTAAGATGTCTCCGGGAGCACAGCTTGCAGCTCGTCACACAGAAATCCGAGGTAGTTTCCGCTGTGTGGCCATTAGCCTGATGGGCGTGACTCCATCGATAACTAGTACAGCCTCGTCCGACACTGTTCGGTATGAGCATGCAATTCCTAGGGCGCTCCGTCGTTGAACCGTCCCCGGCATTTTGCGATAAAATTCTTTGTCGAGAGCGTCCGCCCATACCTCTGCGCCATAGAGCAGGACCGAGTGAACTACCGACATGAGCAACCTTCGCTTGCTCGACCTTGGTCCCCCTACATTTTTAGCCATCAGCCAACTCAGTGTTGCAGTGACCCTAGCAGCTTTTTCTGAGGTCTGCCTAATGTGCTCGAAGAAGATCGTATCAATGAGGGTCGTGGATTCGGTTATCGAGACGAAAACGGCGGTAAAGTACCTAGGAGTATGGCTCGATAACAAGCTAAGCTTCTTCGAGCACATTAGGCAGGCCTCAGAAAAAGCTGCTAGGGTCACTGCAACACTGAGTTGGCTGATGGCTAATAATGTAGGGGGACCAAGGTCGACTAAGTGAAGGTTGCTCATGTCGGTAGTTCACTCGATCCTGCTCTATGGCGCAGAGATATGGGCGGACGCTCTTGACAAAGAATTTTATCACAAAATGCCGGGGACGGTTCAACGACGGAGCGCGCTAAGAATTGCATACTCATACCGAACAGTGTCGGAAGAGACTGTACTAGTTATCGCGGAAGACATGCCCATCAGGCTAATGGCCACACAGTGGAAACTTATTTACGATAATAAAGACCGGCTAGGGAAGGTTCGTGCATCGGCAGTGGACACGCAGACTCATTGGGCGGATACGTCCGTGGATCGATCGCGAGAGTGACGAGGTCAATTATTACCTAACATAGTTTCTCACAGCACACGGGTTCTTCCTCGCCTATCTTCACAAGATAGGCAAGGTGCGAAGTCCTGCATGCGTGTACTATGGGCAGCTATTGATGATGCGAAACACACCTTCTTCGTGTGCCGCAAATGGACGGATAAAAGAATCGAACTAGAGTGCACAGTGGGGCGTCGTCCTCGTCGTCGGCGTCGTCGTCGTCGTCATCATCATCGTCATCATCATCATCATCGCCCTTATATGGAATAAAGTCAAAAAAATTGTTAAAATGTAAAGTCATTTTCAAAGGCTCTTTTTTCAGACTTTAAAAGTGATAGAATCTTTTTCCACCGAATTTTGTATATGTCATACAAAAATCTACAAAGTAATGTATTTAAAAAAAATACAATTTAATTGCCTATTTTTGAAATAAGAAATATAACTTTTTTTCTTTTTCATCAACTTTGACCAACAATCTCAAGGTTCCGTATAAAAAAATTAGTTATATTTATATTTTTTCTTAATTCTACATTACAATAGCTTTTATTCGCCTTAATAATCATCAAGTTTGCTTTATTCTATCAAAAGATATTTGATTTTTGGAAGAAAGTTTTCACTTTGGCACATAGTGTGACGTAGCATCATGTAATGGCCTGCCTTATGGCGACATAAGGAAGCATATGAGGCGTTTCACGTCAACTGCCCCGGTTTTTGAGATATAAGATGTTTTGTAGGTTTTGAAGGTGAAAATGGAAAAACTGCCTATATCGTTGGAAAGCTGAGAAAAAAACACGTTGAAAACGCTTATCAAACAATTTTTTAAAGTGCATTTTAGTATCATAAACATGAGTTGGAAATAGCACGATTTGGCACTCGCACGCCGATTTGGGGCAGTTGTCGTGAAACGCTTCATATGCAAGCGGGAGAGATGGCGAGACCACTCTCGGATATAAAAGGGGCCAGCGGCGTACGACGAGCACGCATTCACTCGACGAGCAGCCAACGTACACGAGCTCTGATCTGCCTTAGCTTCTCGGCCGCTGACCTATGTAAGTAAAGTAGCGTCAAATAAAATTATTTTTAAGAGACATATATATTTTTTCCTTTTCATGTACATTTGGTCTAACGACCTCCCTTCTCTCTACCTACCTTACCCATCCAAGGCGTCTCGTTTTCATCAGTCTGAGTAGATCTATTCCCTCCTACGGCTCCAATGCATGGACTAGGTGTTCGAGGTTGCCGATGATGAAGTCTATGAAGTGCGTTGTGTAGGTTTTGGCATCTAGGTGTCGAAACGTATCCAATACGTGGTCTAGATATTTGAGGTCGCCGATGATGGAGTTCAGGAAGTGCGCTTCGTAGGTTTTTGCGTCTAGGTGTCGAAATGTACTCAATGCGTTATATAGGTGTTCGGGGTTGCCGATGATGGAGTCTAGGAAGTGCGCTCATAGGTTTTTGCGTCTAAGTCTCGAAATGTACACGTCCCGACACCTAGACCCAAAACCTACGGAGCGTAATTCCTAAACTGCATCATCAGCGACCTCGAACACATAAACCACGCATTATATGCGTTCCGACACATAGGCGCGAAAAACTACGGAGCGCGCTGTCTAGACTCCATCATCGGCGACCTCGAATACCTAGACCATGCCTTGAACATATTCCATCACCTGGACATAAAAATCTATGGGGCGCGCCACCTAGACTTCATCATCGGCCACCGGGAACACCTAGACCCCGCCTTGGATACGTTCCGACACGTAGACGCGAAAAACTACGGTGCGCACTTCCTAGACTCCATCATCGACCACTATGAACACCTGGATCACGCATTGTATACATTCCGACACCTAGACGCAGAAACTTACGGAACGTACTTCCTTGACTCCATCATCGGCGACCTCGAACACCTAGACCACGCATTGGATACATTTCGACACCTAGACGGGGATACATACATCTATTGTTTTCGACTGTTTCTTAGGTTAATGCTAGCTGCTTTCTGCCAAGCAAATATCTCATTTCACTACCAAGTAAAAACTGCATGGGTTGATGAGTAGAAATTGATTTATGCCACTTGCTGGGGTTAGCAAAGCAGATTTCGCTTGGATCCCGAGCAGAAATAGACTTTTCGTTTTCACTACGCAAACAGGCTCCATATAAAACTGTCGATAAAATATTTCTAAACCCAAATATGCGGGGGAAGCGTGTTCCATGCATGTAAGTGAGGGCAGGCGATCTTGATGAATAAATTCTTTATGAAATAATCTAAAACCAAAACAAGTTTTGGGGACGATGTCAACGGTAAAACGGGATAATTTTCAATACTATTCGAAAACCCTCACACGTGAGTGAAGCAAGTTAGAAATAGAAATGACAAGGCACGAAAACAGGGTGGAAACTAGATTTTTAGTCAAAAATTCACGAGTAAACAGTCGTAGCGGTAAAGAGCCTCTATTAAGCATAACCTTCAGTCTGTGATACAAAAAAATGCAACCAAACTAGGTTTGGACATGGAAAAAAATACGATTCAGTCATTTAAACGGGCGTTTAAATGTCGTTATCCCATATCAGAATATCTTATATTAGAACAAATTTAACGTTTTTTGCATTTTTTATAATAGACAAATTCAGGTCCTGTACACTTATACCCCGCTAGGTCGCTAATTTCCCTTCGGAACTATGCAATTACTATTGAATTTCGATATTTAAACTTAGTTTTTTCAAATAATTTTATAAATAAAACCCCCAGCTCTTATAATGAACTCCATTTGAAACGAGCCATCGATATCGCCCGTCTAATCGACTAGGGCCCGTTCGTTCACGCAAAATGGAACAGGTAACAGGTACAGTACATGGGTTACTATATCGACATGTATAAGATACAAGTGCCGTTACTCATATATATATATATTAATAATAAGATAAGATTTACCGACCGCGTTTTCGCGTTATTTCTGGGACCCACTAGAGTTTCGGCACCCAGAGAGGGATTATTTCTTTAGTCACTTATATGGCGCAACTCTGAGAAAATGGACTATATAACCCTGTACAATCCCAGAAATAACGCTTAAAAACATATATATATATATATACACAAACACACACACACACACACACACACCCACACACACACACACACACACACACACACGCACACGCACATGCACACACACACACACACACACACACACACACACACACACACACACACACACACTTATCGGGGTTTATGTAGCCCAAGACTGTATATTAGTACCTACAGTCCAGAGTTCCCTATGGCAAGTGACTAAAGAAATAATGGACCCTGGGGTGATAGACTCTAGGTCGGGCCGCATAAACCCCTATATTTAGAAATATTACGAAGCCCGGGCTGCATAATCAAAATCAGGTTCGACAAAACCCCTATGTATAAAAAAACGGGCTTTATAAACCCCTTTCGAGAAATGTATAATATATATATATATATATATATATATATATATATATATATATATATATATATATATATATATATATATATATATATATATAAATATACATGTATATATATATATATATATATATATATATATATATATATATATATATATATATATATATATATATATATATATACACATTTCTTGAAAGGGGTTTATAAAGCCCGTTTTTATATATAGGGGGTGTTCAAAAAGTTCCGAAACGGTTAAATAACTCGTCGGGAAAGCATTTTCGCTTAAAACACGAAATGGGGAAAATTTAGGATTTTGAAAAAGCTATTTGGTGGAATTGCCGTTTTTGGAACCTACTACAATTTTGGGCTTTGTAAGTCCCAAGATAAATTTTTTAAATGGGAACCCCTATTTTTTCCTCCAAATTCGTTTTCAGCAGCAAATTTTACGTTCAGATAGGTATTTTTGTTGGCATCCTGGGCCAGCTTTTGGGCCTTGTGGGCCCAATGTATGTTTTTTTCCTATAAAAATGTGTTATTTTACGTGGGTACTGATTTTACAGCATATTTTCATATTTTATTCAAAAACATTAAGATTAAGGCCCAAAAACTTGTTTAGGGACCTTATGGGACTAATATCGATCTTTTCTTCGATAATGAGGTTTAGGGGTTATTCCCCACTTCATAATTCGAAATATCAAAGTTTGAGACCCTAAACCTGATTTGGGCCTTATCAGTCTAATACCTGATTTTTTAAGTAGTAAGTAGCTATAGGAATCAACAATAGGTCCCAAAATCACTTAGCACTAAAATGACAAACTTGTGTAAGGGAAAAGAGATATTGGGTCCGGAAGGCCCAAAGCGTTCAAAAAGTCCCGGAACGGGGAAAAAACTCGAAAAATAACCGTCGGACAGAAAACTGTTTGGAACTAAACTGATACTATTTTTCCCTGGCTATCACCTCATGACCTTGGATTTGACCTTGACTTTGACCGGCAAGGTCATTTCAAGGTCAAGTAATTCTTTTAATGGAACCGCTTAGTTTTGGCACCGGAAACGGAAAGAGCTGGAAATTTTACGTCCGGATATGACCTTTCCTTGCCCCTTCATGACCTTGTGGTCAAGGGCGAGGCCAAGCAATAAACTGTACCGACAAAGCTAAATAAATCGGAAAATAAAAATCGGACAGAAAAACGATTAACATAAAACTAATAGGATTTGTCCTTGATTATTGCCACATTACGCTGGATTTCACCTGAAAAGATAGAAGAAACGCGACGGTTAAAGTAATGTAGCAAGTTTCCTAATGAGTTAAGTCTGGGGTATAGAAGAATTGTAATCGGTTAGAACGAGTTACAAAATAATCCAGTATGTTTTGTCAAGTTGGAGAAGGAACTTGTTTAAAAAATTTGCATTGCTACAAACTTTTACTAATTTTTTGTTTTTACTAATATTCGTAAATTTTTAATTATTACAAATCATTTATTTTTGCAAATATTTGAAAATCTTGTTTGAATTAACGAAAAATTTGCAAATATTTTCAAAAACGAAAAATTAGCGAAAATTTGTAAAAATAAAGAATTTCTAGAGGTGCAAAAATTATAAGTTGTCGAAAATATACGAAAGTAATTAATCTGCGAAAATTTGTAAAGATAACTACAACTTTTCTCTGAAAACGTTTTTTGCTAAAAGTCGATATTTTTGCAAATCACATCTCCCCAGTGGCGTAAATATTCGCATAATCGTCGTGAAAGAGGAAAGTAAAAGTACAAATCCTCTTGGAGACAACATTTTTTTCTTTTAAAATTTCAGTTTAATATTGTTCAGAAAGACGCATCAATTCGCTTAATTTACTTTTTAAGAGAATTATTTTGGTTTTATTAAAAACATTATTTGTAAAGATAACTACAACTTTTCTCTGAAAACGTTTTTTGCTAAAAGCCGATATTTTTGCAAATCACATCTCCCCAGTGGCGTAAATATTCGCATAGTCGTCGTGAAAGCGGAAAGTAAGAGTTCAAATCGTCTTGGAGACAACATTTTTTTCTTTTAAAATTTCAGTTTAATATTGTTCAGAAAGACGCATCAATTCGCTTAATTTACTTTTTAAGAGAATTATTTTGGTTTTATAAAAAACATTATTTATGTCAATATTAAGTAGCATTCTTTAAGTCTCTAATATTAATGCATCCTTCGAGAAATATTGGGTATCTAAAATAGCTTTATTTCACTAGATCAATAATATCAATTATTGTCTTTTGTTGCTTTTAATTGTTTTATTATTTTCAGTTATTATTTAACTTTCTTCTTAGTGTTTTTGGAAATTTTGAATGTTCCTTATCATTTAAATTAACTTTTATTGACCAGTCGATTAAGATTTCTTTTTCAAAAGCATAATGGTGTTACTTAGTGAGCGGAAACGAATAACTATTCTCATGATGAGAGGCTGGGGTGATAATGAGTGATCGTTAGAGGATGTACGAGTTTTATTTAATCAAACGTTTGCAGATAAAGGTGATGGAATTTCAAAGAGTACTGTAAAGAGGACATCAATCGTTTTAATGAAACAGGCAGTGTGAAAGATCTTCCGAGAACAGGTCGTCCTGCAACAACCACCAATGAGGATAAACAATTGAATGTTGCACCATCGGTCATTGAAGATCGTCGTAACACAGTCAGAAAATTACATCAGCAACATAATCTTAGCATTGGTTCGATCTACAATATTTTAACAAAAAAACTAAAGTTCCATCCATACAAAGTGAGATTGATACATGAACTTAATTGCGAATTGATGATGGACCGAATAATTGCTGATGATAATTTTCCAAGTCATATTGTATTTAGTGATGAAGCTACGTTCGAATTGAATGGTAATGTCAATAGACAAAAAAATGAGATACTGGAGCGAAGAAAATCCTCACTGGGCGATCGATAGTAGAGTCACTCAACACCCTGAAAAACTCAATGTTTGGGCAGGTATTATTAATAACGCGATTGTTGGACCCTTCCCCACCTGGCCTTAACCGACTGCAATACTTACAATCTTGCCTTAACCGGCTCGGTTAATTTTTATTTTGCCTTAACTGATTGGATTACCTTCTAGCTTACCTTAACCGGTTACTTCTACCTTGCCTTAATTGGCACGTTTATTTTAATTTCGAGGTCAAATACAAGTCACGAAGTCGTACCCAGGGACGAATTCTACAAATTTTTGGCGCTGCTATGGGTAACCCCTTAAGCCCGATCTTAGCAGATATGGTTATGGAGGATTTAGAAAATCGAGCGTTATCAAAACTTTTCTTTCCTGTGCCTTTCTACAATAGATATGTGGATGATATCATTATTTGTGTACCGGAGCGGATGATAGAGTATACCGTTAACTTATTTAATAACTTTGATAATAATTTACAATTCACAGTGGAGAGGTCTAACAACAATAAAATAAGTTTTCTTGATATTCTGATTATTCAAAATAAACAAAAAATTTCCATGGACTGGGACCGGAAACCAACTTTTTCAGGTAGATTTCTAAACTTTAATTCTCACCATCCTGTTAGTAATAAAATTGGTATAATTTGTTCATTAGTTGATAAATGTATTAACTTAGCTGATATACAGTTTCATGAGAATAATCTTAATCTAATTAGAGATTTATTATTGGAAAATGATTATCCTATTTACTTTATAAATAAACACATAAATAAACGTTTGCTACAATTTAAAAATAATAACAAAAATACCTGTAATTCTAAGAATATCAATTACAATAGTATTTTGGTTTTTCCATATATTAAATATCTTAACTCTGAAATGAAAAATATCTGCAATAACAATAACTTAATCATGATCAACTCAATTTCCAATAAATTTAATCAGATAATTAGATTAGGAAAAGACAAATACCAAAAAAATGAAAAAGCTCATGTTGTTTACAAAATTAACTGCGGCGATTGTGATGCTTCTTACGTGGGACAAACATCCCGAAAATTAATTGTAAGAAGTAAAGAACATGCAAGTGATTGTAAGTTTAAGAGAGACAGATCAGTTTTACATGAACACATAGTGATTACAAATCATAAAATTGATTTCAATAACATTAAAATTCTAGATCAGGAACAAAATTTAAAGAAAAGATTATTATCAGAAATTCTCCACATTCACTCACAACATAATAGCTTAAACAGACAGTTTGATACTAATTTCCTAAAGTCAGAATATAAAACGTTTATTAATAATTATAAGCTATAGCTATAAAATCCATTCTATGTTTCGAATAATAATACTGTTCACATTTACATATACGCGTCTTGTCATCGTTGTACAATAGCATATCTCTCTTACCCCCTCCCTTGCATGATTCACACTGTGGCATAGTCTAGTATAAATACGACGAAATCGTATTTATAATTTCATATTGACTAGTGGTCACTTAGGATGCCCACTTAAACATAGTTTTTTACGATATGTTTTGGTAAGCGTTGTAAATTATTCGTCTTAAGTATGTGATTCTTAAGTAAACTTGTGTTTTTTATTTGTATATTGTTTATATACCTTGAAGAGGGACGAAAATAAATCGTCCGAAACGTTGGATAAATAATTGCAATTTGTTTTCTTTACTACATGGGCAATAGAACCATTAACGTCCTATCCTACAACGAATTCTACAAGTTTAGTTCTAAACGATTTTCTGTCCCACTCTTACTTTCTAAGTTATTCAGCTATGCCGGGACAGTTTATTATTTGACCTTGTCCTTTTAATTTTAGTGGGGGTGGCTACCATTATTATTACTAGATTATGAGCGAAAACTTTTTTTCATTTTTATTAATTTGTACAATGTGATGATTTGTCAATGTAACACATATAAATATTACAGAAATTGGTGAATTTGCAAATTTTATTCAATATACGTTTAACGATAATGATAATCTGTGAAAAAATGTTTAAAACATAATAGCTTTTTACACCATGCACATCGTATAACTGCAATTCCTCCATATATGTTGCAAATCGGTTCCTCTTGAGTATGCAAACAGAAATCTACTGGATTTTGATGTCTTGGAGGTTTTTTCGTTAGGTATCAACTTTTATACCACACATATTTAAAAACATTTTGAAATCTTGGTGAAGAAAATTGATTATGGGTTAGAGATTGTAGTTTGATTATATTATTATCTCGTGTAATTTAGCATCATAATTCATAAGAAGTGTTATGTCTGATAATTTTCTTATAAAGTTTTTCCATAATCGAAAACCATATACATCAAGAGGCTGTATCTGACCAGTTGTGCCTTTTGGCATCGTTTTCAATATAAGATTTGACTCTTTCGGTAAAGCTTCTTTTACAGCGTTATCATATTGTCCATTCCATGAATGTAATATCAGTATAGGTGAATTCCCACTGTGAATCAAAAATACATTTTGAATCCAAATTTGAAATATTTCCTTGGATAATTTACAGGACGCTGATGCTTCTACGTATATTTTCTGGTTTGAATAAAGTTTTCATTACTTTAGGTCCAAATTTCCCATGAGCCTCTTTCAAAACTATAAATAACGGGGACATAAGCTGTCCCTCTGCTGATATTGTTGGTTGAATAGTGTAACTATATGTTGTAGAAGAAACCGACTGAACGATGTTTTCTACATTTTTAATCCCCTCATAACAAAGAGTGCGACCACTATGTATCACTAAACTGAACCCAGTTTGATCAGAATTGTAAACGTTTTGAGCACCATGTACTTTAATGAGATTTTTGACATCGTAAACAAAATTTTCTTTGTGTTGTTCCTCTTCTATTGCCTTCTTTGTAGATGACATAGTAATAAATTTTGTTATTTTACGTGTAACAATGTGATGTTTTTTTTTTAATATTTGTATCCATCTATGTGAAGCTTTAAATCACAGAATATTTAGTTCTGCTTTCTTTACGAGAGCCCATATTTTTATATCAATATCATGCAGAGTCATTTTTTATTCTATCACTTCTTTAACTTTTTGAAGTACATAAGTTGTTATTCCATATAGAATAGTTTTTCTGGTATCCCCTGCTTCAATTTGTAATTTTCACCGTCGCAATTGACGATCGGAAGTAACTTTTCTATACTTCGATTGTACACTTGTCAAGGATAATAGCTTTCTTTTTCCACTTTGCCAATACTGCACTGCCTGTTTCTTATATTCAAAGTCTACATCTTCTTCATTCGGTAAACAAGCAGGAGCCTCTGCAAAATCTTTATTTAATTCATCCTCTTCTTCAACATCTTGTGGAAGTGTATCACTGTAGTCATCTTCAAAAAGTAAAGTATATTCTTCTTCTGTACGTAAATTGCAATTTACACACTCCTTTATTATATTTTCTATTACATGATATAAAGTTATCTTTTGTTCGTTAGCTTGTGATTCTTCAATTTTAACATTGCTAGGATCAAAGATTATAGATAATGAAGATATTACAACCAGTGGATTAATAGCCATTTTTTAATTTTATTTGAGGCAATGACATTCAAGCAACAGCCGTAGATTATTTCATGAACGTCAATTGAACTTACTTTTATTTCAGATATTTCATAATTTTATCCCCTTTATTAAAATTGATGGCTATGTTATTTCACGTTTTATTCGTAATCTGATTGGTCGGAAGCGTTGCCATGCTGTAGCTACGTGCATGACAACGTAATGTTGTTTGTTTATATTTTTCTTATAAGGTTATTTTCTCATTTTAGAATATTGTATTCAAAGCACAGATCATCTCCGCGCGCGCAGCGCGCGTTTGATCTAGTCTTCTTTTTAAAATAAAGTTATGTTTCACTGAAATAAAAATATTATAATTACTACGATATTATGTCATAACACACACAAATAATTTAATTTATTTTATTTGTTTATTATATGGTAGAGAGAATCGTGCCAGTTTAATATAATAAATACACAAAATAATGAAATTGAATATATGTATTTAAACTCAAGCGCGCGCACACACTCACACGCTTACACATGTATGCTCATACGATTTCCTTAATTTTATTTATTAATTGTATTAAATGGGCAAGATACTCATTACAATAAAATATTATACTAGTTTTATTTAAAACAGTTATTGAGGGCATTTTGAATAAGAATAAGAAACTTTACCGGCCACCACGTGTTTTAATTAAAAAATTAATTTGTAAACATTTATTTGATATAATCTCGACTTCAGGCCTTCGATTTGTGTGGAGATAATTTTCAGAAATTTTGTGGATCATTTTTGTTATTGTATCTGTGAGATATTTGGGTTGAAAAATCTGACGACTTTTTTAGATAATTGTAATTATTTAACATACACTCAATAAAAGGCAAACGAAAAATTTATTCATATATCATGATACGATATTTATGTATATAATAAATATTATAAATTCTATTAACTCTAGAAATAAAATGTAAACAAGTCGATGTTTTTTACAAATATTCTTCTTATCATGGTTATATTAATAAATTGAACATTATTAGAATCATTATTTTATTTTACGTTTTTATAATAATCCTATTTACATTATATCACTTCTTTTAATCAAACTTACTATTTGACTTTAGATATCATTTTAATATTTAAACTATTTTATTTTTTTCAAGAAAATTCTTATTTGTTTGAACGTTTCGCCCATATGACTAAAAATAAAATAGCAATACTTTAAAGCCCTTTTTAATAATATATTTTTTGTATCCTCAATGCGTCATTTAAATTTTTTTTTTTGAACAGTATATAATAAAATGTATAATTATATCAATTTAAACAATTGTATAAACACCAACAACATGTAATCAGTTTAGTAACTAGCGTGTAGTCAATACAAAGAAAGACTACAAACTGACCACAGTCGAATAAAAATATCTCTTGTTTACTCGAGAATTATCTCGTATTCGAATTTTATTTTTAACTTACCAATATTTTTATAAATGTCGCGGCGAAAAAGATATTCGTAGAGGCGTGATGACATTGAGAATTGTAATGTAAATTTAATATAATTATAATTATATTGCATATTTCGGTAAGAATGAAACCTTCGTTGATAAAAATAACTTAAATTTTTATGACATTAACAATACAAGTATCAATACGAGAAATGAAGTATTATCCTAATATAATCTAAAAAAAGATGAATTTTTAATAGAATTTTATCCAGAAAAATTCTTTGTTTCTAAATAATTTCATCATTAATTTCACAAACAAAAAAAAAATAATCGATAAAAATTTTCTTGCAAATTTTCATTTAATGTATTAAATTTTAGTAGTCAATTTTAGTATTTCACGTAAAATATGATTTGACATAAGCATCTCAAAATTAAAAATCAAAAAGAATGTTGTGATCAATTTTTTTTAATCATTAAAAGATGAATAACTAAAGTAGGGGTAGCTCACCCCTTCTATGTGTTTTTTTAACCTCGAAACAAGTCAACTATAATTTTCAACTTTCTTTATAGCATGGCAATTTTTAATCAAATTTAGCTCATTATAACATTTTTATATCAAAAATACAAGGGAAAATATCATATTTACCCTTATAAAAAATAGGCGATGCAACCCCCCAGCATTAAAACTGTGCCGAAAAACTCGACTTTTCATAAGAAACAAATGGGTGTTGGTTTCATTAAAAAATTCCGATTCCATCTTGAGATATTAAAAAGAACGGTTTTTGGAGTTGAACTTTAAGGGTGGTTTTCACCCTTTAGATATGTTTTTCCGCAGATAAAAAAAAATACGTGTCGAATATTTTTTGACACTCTATTCATATGCGAAGTTTCATGAAAATCGGAGGCGTACACCAAGTATCCTTTCCTTGTGAGAGAAACATATTGTGTGTAAAACTAGTGTTATACTGTAAAAATTGTCAAACTGTTACAGGTGAAAATTTTACAAGTCTCCGAATGGAATCTGCAAATAACAGTCTAATCATTCTCAGGTGACGCTGTAGTGTGCAAACGTATTTTTTGCACTCTCCGCATCTTATTTAGTTTTATTAGAACTAATTAGTTAATTTATAATTAATTTAGTCAGCAGTAGCTTGCCTGTGGTTTTTCACGATTATTTCTGATATTATAAATCCTCGAGAGCAAAGAGATTCTATTTCATCGGCGGTTTTGACGTACTTAACCTAAAAGTGCACATCATGGCAGACACATACCACCACTGCTCCAAAAGCGTTACCTCAGCAATTTTTTGTAATTCGATGCGAAACTCTGCTGATGTAGCGGGAGTATATAAACGCTGCAAAATCTCCACATCAGCGTCTCCTTCGGATAGTGCCTGTAACTTACATCCTCACTCAGCCAAGAAAACAGTACACATTGAACTGTCCTCACCAAGAGCCAAAATCCAAAATCTCACCTCGTCGATAACATCAGGTTTATCCTCTTTGTTCACGATTCATACGCGTTCAAAATTGTAACGCAATCTCAAATAATGTATACACACGATACGCCAGACTATTTACATACACACTTACACTCTTACACTCAACTCAGTCACAATAGCCATTACATGAGCTGTTCTATTAATAGCTCTGCTCTATCTCCACTTTGCGACATTCTACTCGTCGCTGCTCGCGGATCTGTAAACCCGTAGCAAGTATCGCCAGTTCCTTTTCGGTCGCTAGCCAGTATACAGCACGCCTGAATACTAATCGCCAATTAATTAAATAAACGCCAGTTCAACAGTACCACTAGTTTAACTATTTATTAATCGTTACCGTCACCTTTCTTCGAACTATCCCACGTAAAATTGCACCAGCTCTTCCACTAAGAAACAGTTGGTACTTCGAGTCGGATATAGCGTGCGCGCGATAGAGGATAGTTTCTTGGAAAGTTTGCCAACGGTCGGCGTCTCCCGGGGTGCTCATCGTGCGTCTAGTTGCCGACGTGACGCGACGTTAATTCTCTATCTTCCAATTTTACTCTCGAGTCGATTGGAGATAAACGAAAACTATCACCGCAGTGAGTGTTCTTTTATTGCTTGCTGCTCGACCATGGTGGACAGCAGCGATTTACCGCATTCAACATGAACGAAGTAGAAGTTCTATTCAAACGCCAAGAAGAGCTTTTCAAGTCGATCGGAAATGCCATCACCAATCTCGATAAACTCGGTAAAGGCAACTTCACACGTACAGTAATGAACGTAAGGACAACCAGTCTAGAGAAGTCATGGGATGAGTTCCATGAGAATCATCTACAACTACTCAAGTGCTTAGCCAGCGTTGAAGAGCAAGAAAAAGATCTTTACTTTACTAAGGATTCCTATGCAGATACGGAGCAACGTTATCTGGAATTACGTACATGCTTAGTATCGCAGATAACCTCCAGGAACCTGCAGGTGCAAGCCAGGGTATAGTCTCAACGCAAGCTCCACAGATAATTACCCTAAAACGCTTCCGACAATCAACCTCCCGCGCTTTTCTGGAGGATACGAAACATGGCCAGAGTTTCGAGACCTCTTCATATTGAAAATCGCGACAAATGCCAGCTTCACTAATGTCGATCGTATGTATTATCTGAAAACTAACGTGGAAGGAGAAGCTGCTGATCTAATTCAGGACTACAACGCGGAAGGAGACAGCTTCTCACGAGTTTGGGCTCTAATGAAGGATACGTACGAGAATTTGCGACTGCAAGTGAAAGCCTATTTGACAAAATGGCATGCAACGAAGCCGGCCTCCTCAGAATCGGCAGAAGAAATTCGCAGGATTGCGAATGCAACCAACTACCTCCTAGAAGGTATGAACAATTTAAAACGCGTGAAAATTTCTGATGAGATTTTGGTCTTCTTCACCGTCGCAAGGCTTGATGCTAAAACGAAGAGAGCGTGGGAGTCATGGTTATGCGCTACGAAAGATCCAGCTACCTACGAAAGTCTTCGCACATTCCTGAACGGACGAATCATTATGCTCGCTGCCGCGAATCCATTGAAAAGTGGAAAAGAGTCGCCGTCGTCCAACGGCTTGCCTTATAGCCGAGATCAACGAAAGCCTTCGAATTCCTTTCGTGCGCATCGTACTGTGACAACGACTCTTTTATGCCCGCTGTGTCAAGGACAACACCACATCCACGGATGTACCACGTTCAAAACAAAGTCTGTACCCGAGCGTATAGCATTCGCGAAGGCAAGGTCGTTATGCGAAAACTGCCTTGGCTCACACAAGACTAGCACGTGTAAGTCAACTAAAAATTGCTTTGTCTGTAGTGGTACACACAATACCATGCTTCATCGCAATGGTACCTCCAGCGTAACTGCGAATCTCGTGACAACGACCGGCCCACCTTCAGTGACCTTCTCGTGACAATCGTAACCGTTCCACGTGTTGATGAGCGATGAGACTTCGTTCACGCCTGCGTTGCTACCCACAGTGCTTGTTGACATCGTAGCTCCGAACGGCAAAAAGCACTGTATTCGCGCGTTGATCGACCAGGGATCAATGCTCTATGATCATCAAACATGTAGCCGAAAGTTTGCAGTTACGAAAGAAACCAACTTATGTAGCTGTCACTGGCGTCGGTGGAGTAACTTCTTCATACGCGCAGGGGCACGCAACGTTCAAAATCGCATCGCGTTGCAATTCTGAAGTCAAGATTGCCGTCGACACTCTCATTTTGCCTCGTGTCACCAATTACATACCATCTCATCGTCGATTTGGAGAAGAATGGGAACATCTAGAAGGGCTTCGAATCCAGAAAAATCGATTTGATTCTTGGATCAGCCATCCACGTGAAAATCCTTCTCGGCGAAATTCGCAAGTTTGACAACCACAATGCTGTGGCGCCGATAGCGCAGAACACTTACCTCGGATGGATTATCTTTGGTCCCACGGGAAACCATTTATTCGACAACGTAGTCATTGCACCGATCCACCATGCCTACGTTTCAAGATTAGACTATCCAGTGCCCTGCATAATAACAAATTCTAATAACTGTAATTGTTATACAAATGGCTTTAATTGTCTTTATAATGCCGATTATGTAAAATCGAATTCATTAATGCCTCTTCCAGACATTAAGGGTAAACTACACTGAACAAGATAAAAATTTTATATTCAAATATAATTTAATAACAAAATATATAATTTATAAAGATATGAAAACTTACGTACTTTTACATGGTTTTGCATTAAAATTAATTTATTTACAAAAGTTATACCCTATAAATTGTTATAAATTAAAGCATCTTCGAATACAATCCTGCGTTAAAGTTTTTCTTCCACACTTTGGGGCTTGATGATACATTGTTTTTAAACCTAAAATGAATAAAGTTATGATGAAAAATAATTAATTTTCATGTAGAATATCAATTGCTTCTTAATTATAATTTATTAACTAATTATTTATTAAATTAATACATAGAAAAAGGTATTAAAATGTTGTGCAAAATTAAAATATTTAAAAAATGTTTGATACGATATCATAACTTTAGAGAATAAAGCTTTTCAAATAACTATTTTAAAGCCCAGAAACTTGCAATAATTATATTAACGCAGAATCTATTTTAAAACTCAAAAAATACAATAATGAGAAAAAAAGCTTCAAAGTTTTCTTATAATATTTTCAGTTATGATCAAGTGAGATATTGTAAGTGAATAAACTAATTGGACTGAATTTAATTTCTCATTAAAAAAATGTGTTAAAAAAATAAAAACTTACAATTTAATGCATGCCTGATGCATAATCTGGAGTCATATTATGCTTAGGCACAGATTCCTGTCCATGCTTCTTTTTTTGCCTCTTTGATTTTCTAGCATCTGCAACGGTAGGATCACTTCTCCTTTTCCTTAAATCATCTCGTCTGTTGGTCATATTCGCAACATTTTGTGAGATTCTTTCCCTTCTTAGGTTGGCTTTTAGTCTCAGAGTCTCCGTTATTCCTAAATTGTGCTCTGAAACAGCATTTACAACCGCCATATGAATTCTCCTTCTGGACACGAACACTTCTTTAGGACATTTTCTCCAAATCAGTGCATGGAGAGATTCATTTTGATTCTAAGTTAACCCTTGTGTACATCTGGTTAACAGTTCTGGATCTGAGAGACGATTATATATTGGTAGAATCTCCCTCACAACATCTTTGTTCAACTTAGTGCTCATTGTGCTATGGCCAGGAGGTTGTCTTCCTTCTGATATAGCTCTGTTATAGGAGCACCAAGAATTGCTACCTAAAAATAAATTTTTGAGATCTGAATTTATCGCCCTCCATATTATTCATGTTTGAAAGATACTTATGGATCAGGATGGGGCTTTTTTAATACAAAAAAAGAGACTTGATCTTTTTTTCTGTAAATGCTTCAAAGCGACGTTTCGTCGGCTTGGTCTGCCGACCTCTTCAGGCTAGATGTTTATTAAATAAAAATACAGAATTACAAATCACGTATAACATTCGGTAAAAAAACCAATGATATATAAAAAAAGGGAAACGAACCCTATTTACCTTAAACGTTGGCACAAGTCAACGAGTCAAAATTTATAACGATGTACAGTCATATTAACACTTACGGCTAGTGGCAAAGAACATTAACGTACATACCAATTTATACACAACGCTATCAAAATAGACGAAAGTATTGAAGTAGTCAATCATAACAAAAACAATCATGACGTTAGCAGTTAAAATTTCGAAAGTAAAGGAAAATAAATGCGGTTAAGTGTATAAATATCCTCTTTCTTGTTTATACTGTGTTTGTTACATTTTATGTGTATCATTTCCGATAAGAGTCTTTTTTTATAATTCCGCTCAATGTCTATAATTTTTGTGTCGTCCCAATTAAATTCATGATTCAAACTATTTTTGTGGGTGTGTACTACGGACTCGATGTTTTTGTTTTTCTTATGTTCATTGATTCTTGTTTTTAAAGAACGTTTGGTTTCACCAATGTACGTAGCTGGGCAATTTTTACAAGTAAATTTGTACACCACACCTGTTTGATCCCATTTGTCAGACTTATCTTTCCCCAATTTAATCACGGAGTTCATACTTTTATTCACTGTGGGAATCGTGGTAATATTGTATTGCTTAAAAATTGAAGAAATTCTTTCGTAATTGTTAGTGAACGGTAATTGAATCTTAGGCATATTTTGGAACATTAATTTTTTATGTGTGTTTTTGTTGATGAATTTTGATTTATATTTTAGATACTGTAGACGTGTTTTAATATTTTTATCAATGAAAGTAGAAGGATACTCATTAAGAATTAACATATTTTTAATTTTTTTCAAATTCTCGAAATGAAATCGCTTGTCTGAAAGTACAATCGCTCTGTCAGTTAAGTTATAGATGATATTTCTTTTTTGCTGGATTGGATGTTTTGAAAGAAAATTGATTACTCTACTTGAAGAAGTTGGCTTTTGATACCAATTTGTACTAATTCTATTGTTTTCTTTAATTAATGTCATATCTAAAAAGCTAATACTATTATTATTTTCTATTTCATATGTGAATTGTAAACTTTTGTGGTATGAATTAAAAATGGAAACTACCAGATCAATGTGTTCTCTTTTTATGCACATAATAGTGTCATCAACATATCTATAATAAAAAAGTGGTACACAATTATATTTATTCTTCAAGGTTTGTAAACACATTTTTTCCAAATCATCCATAACAATATCAGCAAAGAGTGGAGAGATTGGGGAACCCATCGGTGTACCGTATATTTGTTTGTAAACCTTGTTATTGAAAGAGAAGTAAGTGTTGTCATATAAGAAACGGATACACTTTTTTATTTCATCTATGGGAATTAAACATTTGTTCATGATAGAACGCACGCGTTTATCGATACTGTCACATACAAGCTCCACCGGAATGCTAGTAAATAACGATTTGACATCTAAAGATAATAAAATGTGCTCATCCTGTAATTTGAAATTCTTTAATTTAACTTTTAGTTCAAAACTATTATTGATGTGGGATTCCGGTAACTTAATTGAATCTTTTAATTCTTTATAAATAATTTCGGTTAAAAGGTGAGTAGGACTATTTACTAGTGATATGATCGGGCGAAGTGGCGCATTTTCCTTGTGTATTTTTGGCAGGCCGTAACCTTTTGCTAAAGTTGTGTTCGTGAGAGTTAGTTAATTTTTATGGTATCTATCAGATAAAAACTCGTTATTGTTAAGATTATTAAGTATTACTTTAGTATCTAATCTTAATTTACTAAGCGGGTTTCTACTGACATTAATATAAGTATTTTGGTCCGACAAAAGTTCAAGCATTTTTGAGGTGTAATCAGATTTATTTAGACAAACAGTCACATTGCCTTTATCAGCTTTTGTGAACATTATATTAGGATTATTTTTTAAAAATTTTTTGGAAGCTATTAGTTTTTTGGTGAAATTACGTTCTTCTGTCGAAATCTGGGTTTGTTTTTTAAGGGTCCAATTCAAGTTTTCCGTAACTTTTTCTCTTATGTCATTTTTTATCGACATTTCAACATCCAACGAATACAAACGTTGTTCTATGTTTTTGATTGAAAGACGAAACGTCGCTTTGAAGCATTTACAGAAAAAAAGATCAAGTCTCTTTTTTTGTATTAAAAAAGCCCCATCCTGATCCATAAGTATCTTTCAAACATAAAAATAAATTTGAAATTTTATTTTAATTATACACTTTATAGGTAAGAAATTGAGAAAAAACGTTTTTTCATTTTTTTCAACACAACTTTTCAAAATTAATTTTACATTTACTATTCTAATTTCTAAACAATTAACTCTATTACCTGCAGGACAGTTGAAATGTTTAGGCTCATCATCTGTTGAACTGCAGTGATTTATTGTAGCTTGAATGGCTGTCTGCATTTTTTCAACATCGTCAGAATTGTTTACAATAGCCTTTCTGTAATAACTTTGTAGTCTGGTGATTGTAGCAGTTAACGCTCCAGGCTTTTTTCCTCCCAAATCTTTTTTTTTGCAATATTGCGCAATCCAGTACCTAATCTTTTGTGTACATGGTTGATACATTCTTCTTTTTCAATTACTATGTCACCATATGGAGCTAACTCATTTAAACTCGTCCAAGTCTTACAATCTCCGTCAGATACCATTTTTGTATACATCATCTTATTTTTGCTCACAGAACGACTCCAATTTTTCTTAGCTGCTTCGACTTCCATGGATCCTGATGAGCCTTCATAATTTATGTTGCAATCTTGTTTTACATGATTTCTGTACCATGCTGAAAATGCATCTTTATCACCATCGTACTTTTTTTTTGCTATCTCACATTGAGCACAATATTTGGAGCATATTTCAAAATCAAGCACCAATCCACTTAAAACATCAATAATAATTCCAACTCCATAAAGTGAAGTGTGACCACGCCTGTGCCATGTACCGTCATATGAACCACAGATCTGTAATACTTGTTCACCATCTGGTTGAATATTTGTGGATAAATACAATTCTCTTACTTGACTTCTTGCACTCTCCAGTACTCTATTTTCTAATTCTATGCCTTCCCTTGCCAATGCATTCAAGTGCTTATGGAAAGATGTCATTGACATACAATTCATGTCTGAAACTATACAAAGTCTTTCCAGTGCTGCATATCCTAAACCAATAGTATTGATTCCGTCAACAAGCTTTCTATTTACAATATAATGCCCTTTTTTATTACCCTTCTCTTCTTTAGGGCTCGAGTAAGACTCACTCACTATACTGTCACAATCATAACACACGAATGATATAAGGGTAGCAAAGCCTTTTTGCTTTGAAAATTTTGGTTGAACATTCTTAGTGTTACATTCACTGCAAACCAAGCTGTCACATAATTTTTTCCAACACGATGAATGAACAAGTAAAAATTGGCAATCAAGAACTCCATCATTTGCACCATTTTCCTGTTCAATAGTCTGAGTTTTCTCTTTCATTTTTTTCACTTGCCCTCTAGAATGAGAAGCTAGTTTATTCTTTATAGCTATCTTCTTATTTTTTATAACTGTCACTGGCTTGCGCCACCGCCTTGACACTAAATGCATTTTTCACACTGTATAAACTAATTATTTATTTATCAAAACACATATATTTTAACCAAACTAAAAACGGCTTCTGCTCCAACAGACAGTATTTTGAAATGCAATATTTATATGTATGAACCGTGTTGTTATCACGAATATAGATAGCAAACTCTTTATAGAAAATACCTATCTTGTTATCTTGTTAGTTAATGGCCTTGGGTTCTGAGACACCCTTATTATGCAATTAAGCATGCTTTACAGTGAATCCACATTGCATGCCGTATGCTGTATGCCGTCAGAAAAAAAGTTGTTGTCTGAAATCTATAGGATTTATAACTCTATGGTTATAAATCCTATGGGCCTTTACACAGCTCTGAGGAAAAGATATAAAGAACAAGAATAACCATGGGTTAGTATATCTATATGTGCGAGGAACAGCGAGATACACAAGGAACAAGAGTCTTGTTCCTTGCTGTTCTTCGTATATATAGATATATAACCCATGTTATTCTTGTTCTTTTTATCTGTTCCTCAGAGCTGTGTGAAGGCCCTATAGGAATTGTAATCATAGAGTTATAAATATTATAGATTTCGTACAACAACTATTTTTCTGGCGACATACAGCATACGGCATACGGCATGCAATGTGGATTCACTGTTATTGACAATACTACCTAGATGACTATTTCAGATTAAGGCCTGGGCCACATAAACGCTTCTCTCATTGGTTGGAAGCAGGCTCAGCGGACGCGTACGCCTACGACGACCAATGAGAGAAGCGAGCGCGTGCGCCTAATCGCGGTCGAACGCAGTCGACCGCGGCCGTCCGCGTTTATGTGGCCCAGGCCTAAGAAAATTGGTAAAAATACTATATACTTCATGCCCGAATAGTAGAATGTAAAAAAATATAGAATAAACGAGAGAAATTAGAAAATTAGTGAATTTAGCGATTTTACAGTTACTATCATTTTTATTTAATTTTGAAAGAATAAATACAAAAAATTTTATTTCATGTAAACCACTTTGTTACTCTGTTTCTAGAGATGTTAAACAAAATTCCGTGAAATAAAAAAATTCGATTTTTTCGACTTTTTTCAGTGTAGTCTACACTTAAGGTTGGCAGAATGTTCACGATTCATACGCGTTCAAAATTGTAGCGTGATCTCAAATGATGTATATACACCATACGCCAGACTATTTACATACGCACTTAAACTCTTACACTCAACTCAGTTACAATAGCCATTACACGAGCTGTTCTATTAATAGCTAAGCTCTATCGCCACTTTGCGACATTCCAGTCGTCGCTGCTCGCGGATCTATAAACGCGGAGCAAGTATCGCCATTTCCCTTTCGGCCACTAAGAAACACTCTTACTATATATTCAAATGTGATAGACAAAGTGTTGATGCTCAGCAGACAGGTGGAGTTCTCATTGCAGTGCACAAATCAATGAAAGTGAGACAGCTAGAGGTTTCTTCAGAGTGTGAGGTAATATTTTTGAAGCTCAAGTTTTACAGCAGTCTTTTTGTCATTGCTGATGCCTATCTGCCTTCAAACTCTAGCACGTCACTGTTTGATGACTTCACTAAGCGCCTCGAGGAGATTTCACTAATGAACGCTCGCTATGAATTTATTATTTGCGGTGACTTCAACTTGGCAGGTGTTAAATGGAAAAAGGAGCCTCTCGCGTATGATTTCCTGGAGTATGCGACTCCAGCTCGGCGCACCAATACAAACTCTATTCAACAATGTCTTACCTTAACCTACATCAATTATATGCTGATCATCCGCATAAGGGTTACTCTCTGGATTTATTGTTTGCCCCATGCACATCAGTGAGACTCGTCCACATCCACCAGAACCTTCTTCCACTGGATCAATACAATATATCTGGTCATTTTCTTGTGCAAGTACCGACTGACCTTCAATGTGATAATTTTAAGAATAACTATAATTTCACCAAAGGGGATTATGTAAATATTGCGAAAGCCATGCAGGACACTGATTGGATGAATATGTTTAGTATTTCAGACATTGACCAATGTGTGGATCGATTGTATAATCACATTTATTCAATTATAGATAACTTTGTACCAAAGTCTTCCATTCGCCGTAACACTTTTCCTGCATGGTTTACGCCTGAGCTAAAGCGTCCAGTCAATGACAAAAAGGGAGCCCATGTCCGGTGAAAGTGCTGGATTGCTTGCAGACTATATAGAGTTCAAGAGGTTACGTGCGGTTTGAACGATCATGTTATAAAGCGTATGTCGAAAATGTAGAGTTGAACTCGTCGCGCAATCCTAGGCACTTCTGGGTCTACGTGAACAAATTGACAAGTAACAATCGATTACCATCGAGTATGTTTTTACGTGACTGTACGGCAACAAGCAATAAAAATTTAGCTAAGCTATTCTCTGAGCACTTCGGCTTAGTCTACATAGACATGGCGCTCGATGATCTTAAACTGATTGATTTTGATACTACGCTAGATGATTTCACTGTGTCGGCGAATGATCTTCTAGCTGTGATAAATAACAGAAGATAGTACGAAATTAGGGCCAGACCACATCCCACCGTATTTTATTAAGCGCTGTCTTCTGATCATTGTACCGTTGCTCGTTTTTTACAATAAATCTATTGACGCTGACTCTTTTCCCAAGTTACGGAAAACAGCATACTTAATCCTATATACAAGAAGGGTGATAAGCAAAACATCGAAAATTATAGGCCAAAATCCATTCTTGGTTGTTTCTCTAAAATGATTGATCAATGAATAGTTAAATATTTCGGATTTTATATGAACTAGAATTGTTAGAGAGCAACATGGATTTATAAAAGGGTATTCAACTGTTACTAATTTGCTGCTTTTTTCTAACTACATATCTCAATGTATCGAAAAATGTTCTCAAGGCGACTCATTATATATTGATTTTTCTAAAGCGTTTGACTCTGTTTCACACACTAGACTCCTTCAAAAAGTAAAGAATATTGGTATACGTAGTAATTTACATAATTGGCTCCGCTCGTACCTATTTAATCAAACGCAATTTGTGAGAATTATGGACTGTCTGCCTCAAGGTATTTTATGCCGGTCTGGGATTCCACAAGGCTCACACCTGGGCCCAATTCTTTTTACAATATATCGACGGCTGAGAGGAAGAAGAACGTATCTCGGCGCACGGATGAAGAACGACGTATCACGGCGCACGGATGAAGAACGACGTATCTCGGTGCACGGATGAAGAACGACGTATCTCGGCGCGCGGATGAAGAACGACGTATCTCGGCGCGAGGATGAAAAACAACGTATCTCGGCGCTCGGTTGAAGAACGACGTATCTCGCCGCTATACTGGCCGTGCATTGGCCGTAAGAGATCATCCGCGCGCCGAGATACGTCGTTCTTCAACCGAGCTCCGAGATACGTCGTTCTTCATTTTCGCGGCGAGATACGTCGTTCTTCATCCGCGCGCCGAGATACGTCGTTCTTCACGCGAGCGCCGAGATACGTCGTTCTTCATCCGCGCGTCGAGATACGTTCTTCTTCCCCTCAGCCGTCGATATATTAATGATCTCACTAACTGATCTCGTTTTGCTAGATGCCTAATCTACGCGAACGACGTTAAGCTCTTCGTGTTATTAATTCAGTGTCGGATGCGCTACGTCTACAGGGTGATCTCAATCTTATCTTTTCATAGGAAGAAAGTTCCCACGTTGTTCTGATACACACTTAATCAAGCAAATGTGAACAGAGTCTGTGATATTAAGGATCTAGGGGTTCACTTTAATTCCGCACTATCCTTCAACCAGCATATTATTGCCAAATCACTTAGGATCCTTGGCTTTCTAAAAAGAACTACAAAAGACTTCAGATCAGCCAAACCTTTAATATCATTATATAAATCACTCGTACTGCCCACTATTACTTATGGCTGAGCAGTTTGGTCGCCCGTAACCAAGGAAGCATTCAACAAACTGGAATCAATTCAGCATAAACTATTGCGATATTGCTCTCTAAAAACAGCTACCCCAGTATCATTCTTTGATCATAATTTTCAGCCGTTAATGGAGAAATTTGAGTTATTAAGCATTAAATCACTTTGTTAATACTATGACCTTACATGTACCTATAAGATTATTATGGAACTTTTGATTGCCCTGATCTGAAGTCACTCTTTACTAATAGAAATATATCGTATCAAATTCGTAATCCCCGACTTATCAAAGAAGACTCTCATGTAACTAACTATGCGCTCAACACTCCTATCGCTCGATTGCGTCCAGTTTGGAACTCCTTACCCCAAGATTTCCGTACTATTCAAGTGATTAGTGTATTTAACCGTATCATAAGGCCGAATAGTACTGCTGATTAATTAACTAAATTAACTTTGTTAACTTCTTTTTGATTTACAAATTCGTTTAATTATATAAACCGTTTTATGCGTTCGCACAAGCTATAGTTTTCCCCATATGTATTTATTATTTTTGTATTTTGCGCTTTTAGCTCATTTATTGATTAAATAAATAAATAATAGACAAGTAACATTCGTGGTGAACCGAAAAGCTGTAAAATCTACCAATGATATCGAATTGGGCTACACTGCATCGGAGAATTTTGTACTATCAAATGTGTACAGTTACAGCAGCGGAACTAGATCCTGACTCTCCAGCATATAACTTTTAACTTGAAGCTCATAGAAGTAGTCGAGAGTGTAATGTTAATTATGAGGGTGCTTTTGGTAGTACAGAAGTCCAGGCTGCTGTGAACATTTGGAGTTGTCCGGTTCGAAAGAATGATATGAGGTATATAGCACGTCTGCCTGATGGAGATGTAAAAACTTGGACTCGGCTAAATGAACTAGCACCTTATGAAAATCTATTTTTATAAAAAAAGAAGAGTGCGTTAACCATGTGAAAAAGCGAATGGGTAAAGGCCTCCGAGAACTTGCTACTAAAGAAAAGCTTGGTGGAAAGTCAGATGGAGCGCTTACAGTTTCTAAAATAAATCAGTTGCAGAAGTATTATAGAAGAGCAATTGTTAATAATAAATATGATTTGAAGAGAATGCAAGATATCATCCAAGCTACTTTATACCATTGTTCGTCGACAGACCAAAGACTTGACCGCAGCAGATGTTCAAAGGGTTCATCGTCGTGGTACTTTTCTGATTAAGGAGAATGAAACGGATCAAAGAGAGCATCGACATCCCAAAATATCAGAGAAGCTTCATTGTGCAAAGAAACCAAAACGAGCCAAGTGTACGGACTACGGAGCTGGTGAACGTTACTAGGTAAATAATTGTTTGATACGTAATTTACACAATTTTTTATTAAAACATGTTCGCTGATGTTGAAAGTCATTTTTAAGCATTGTTTGTTTTTGCAATTATTTGTGTTAGTGTACGAAACAAGTTTCGATGTACGGGTTTGAGCTTTGGGGTTCATTTTCTAGAATACATTTAGTTCAAAATCACATTGAGACTTTCAGGTTACACCTTAATTTTCAATACCTTTTCCACCATAAAATCATTAAAACTACGAATTTTTTAATAAATAAAAAGTAACTTATGACTTATTAGCAATGAAAGTGACAAAATCAGCTTTTGAATAATATAGCAATTTGAAGTTGTTTATTCCGGTTCCAAAAATATGTATCTACGAACTGGCACACATTGAACGAAAACTATTACGCAGGCTACTAACTGAATATATACCTTTTTTAAAGGTGTTCTGTCCAGTGCAGCTTATAAAATCTCTAAAATTGGACCAGGAAAGATTTTTTATTCTATTATATAAACTATTAAATTTAAAAATTATATTGTTGTGAAGTCCTGAACGCTGAGGAATTTACTCTTATATTATGATTGATATTAAATAGTTCAATTATATTACCTTTTCCCCTTGGTGTAGGTTCTCGAAACGAATAACTGACGTTCAAATAATTGCACTATTTATTGAATTATAAAATTTACAATAAGATGGTCTAGAATTGTAATTGGCTTTACAAATAACTATGTTCGATCTATTCGATTAGTGTGTACAACTTGTTCTGAAAATGTATGCGTCTGTTAACATAATCTTGTAGAGCGCAAAATTTTAAGAAAAAAGTTCTTTTACAATTTTTTCATATGACTAGTACTTTTTAGTAACTGATGTTTTTTTAGTAATTGTTTGTTTTTAATACAAAATGTATAACTATGTTTATAACATGATATCTACAGATATACAATTCCTATTAAAAACAAACTATTTAAACACATCAGTTACTAAAAAAGTACTAGTCATATGAAAAAATGGTAAAGGAACTTTTTTCTTAGAATTTTGCGCTCTACACGATTATGTTTACAGACGCATACATTTTCAGAAGAGGTTGTATAATATATGCGTTGATTGCGCTATTAATTGGTACTACTGAATTATTGATTTTATTAGAAAACTACTCCTTTTGTCGGCTGGAGTGGTAATCGTGTGTGAGCTCGCGTCACTTTGCACGAATAACTGACGTGTGTGGCGTACATCGCCGTATTTATTACATGGCTAAATTGGGTTAAAGATGATCTTGATACTGAGTCGAGATCATCTTATTAAACAAGTTTAATAAACAATTTTACGTAAGCCGTTCGATTTGGAATTTGAAAAGTGCTGTGCGCATATAAAAGCTTCGACGAGCTTTTGCTTTCGCGAAGTCGGTGGTTCGCTACGTCACGCTGTTGCGTTGTCGAAATGCTGCGTCGTTTAAATTCGCAATCACATAACTTTGTGGGTAAAGAAATTAGTGATGAGAATATGAATATCAAATGTGATTAAGGATACGTCACGGAGGTAACACCTCCACCCTTAGACTGTTGAATATCGTAGAGATTCAACAATTGTAGGAATAGCTGAACCATCAGTAATTTCCTGTTACAGGATTTTTCTAATTATAATAAAATGATAATTCAAATGATAAATACAATAATGAAAACTCATATAATAAAAACAATAATAAAAGTTCAATAAATTTAAACAAAATTTCGTATCGTCTATATATTTCTATAAAATAAATCAATTATTTTTGTTCCTAACACTAGACTACACTTAACCTATAATTTTACTTTGTATCGCACGTTTAATGCCGATTTTTCCTAGCGTTCAAATAGCAGTGCGGATCACTATGGCATAAACGAGTAGTTTTACTTCATTCGTACATAAATTTAATTTTATATAACAATTGATTAATAAAACGTTACGTAATAAATATAGCATACATTATACATTAGAATTTGTATAGGAATATATATCTTCATTGTACATAGCATTTCGACAATTTAATGATTTTATTAACGGTAATGTGTACTAATTTTTGTTTTGTTGTATTTAAAAAAAAATAGAGTTAAGTTTAGAAATAATGTGCATATTAAATAATTTCATAATAAATAAAAGATGAGAAGAAATATATAGTGTTACGTCCGGGTTGCGTAACAAACAAGAAGAATGAAAATGAACTTCATTAATCTAATGGCTAAAAGCGCGTGATGTGACTTTTCCCGATTCGGACACAATGTGCATTGCTCCAGGATGGGACGGCAGGTAGGAAAATAAAATGGACACGCGATACGCCTCGAGACAGTGTGTAGAATTTTATGACTTACCTTAGAATTTCAACAGCCTTTGTGTGAATCTGCACGCCCGCCGTGACCCTTATAATGTCAGTGGTCAGTTGTCGCTCCGTGGGAGTTTTGTGAGAAGAACGCAGAAGTGAGGAGTTTAGGACTATTAAGGTCTCAAATTAGTAAAGACTCAATACGGATTTTAATAAGAACTTATCGTTTATTGTGAAATAACTAAGTAAATATTACAACTGTACGAGGTGATGTGAAGTTTACGCGGGTTGGCTTCTGAGTGAGTCGCACCAGGAGTCTTCGCCCCCTTTTAAAGGTAAAAAGTCGCAAATCTTCCTGCTGTCGCCTTTTTGATTTGCCTAGGTGTTGCTGCCCCACTCTTCTCGATGATCTTTGATGATTTCGGCGGCGCACCCTTTGAGAATTTTCGGCGAGTCCGGATACATAAATTATTTTAGAATACGCTACGCATATCGGGTGGGAGTGAAGGGAAAAGGCAAGAAAACTGACTCTAGCTTGATTCAGTATTGTGCGCTAGAGTACTTACTCCTCTGATTGGCGGCGAATCTCTGATGCTTGAGTGGATGTGCGTTTTGATAGCGTGTTCGGTAATAAAAAAACGCGTAAAACTGTACCAGAGGAGTGGCACACACTGAAGAGAGAATGGAAGAAAAACTAAAGGAAACCGCGTCTTCGTGCCTCCGTTCGAGAATCTTTTTGGTAACTATTCTTTCTGGATGGCGGCATCCTTTTGAGCGTTCATGCGTGTCCCCTTTTTTATAGTGTGGGAGAATATGAAACAAGCGGCAATGCAGCAGGTTCATTGGGTAGGATGAATAGAGAGGAAGGAAAACAGCGCACACAGGCAACCATATCGGCAACGTCGCACGACGCGACACCTCCCCCCTTGAGGCAGTTCAGACCCGGGGGCTGAATTATCACATACTTTCATCACTAATTATTGGAATCGTCTCCCGCGACTTGGCAAGATTTCCGCTTGCGGGTCCATCTGTTGTAGCCTACGTCATCGATTAGGTACTCTGCAGGGTTCAGCGCACCTTGTAGTTTCCAATAATTGATCTTGATGCCGGCTGTCTGAACAGTTGAAACAATAAATAAGGATATCTTCATTTCCATGCTGCGACTGATACGAGATGCACCACGAGCAAGTTCGCCACATGGGTATTTCTTGACCACATTGTTCGTACTGTCCGTATTCCGTGTTACTGCCGAAACCAATTCCTCCGTATTGTAGTTGTAATCCGTGCATGTAGACACGTCCACGCTCTTCTGATACATCTTGGATCTGTCTGCCAATACCCTCGAAAACTTCAATCATATCCGTCGGCTCTTCGAAGGCTTGATAATGTTGATTGCACTCGTTTTCATCCCCCCTCCAACTCCTTTCCAATTGAATGTCGTGCCAAGATTTGGTCGCCTTCATAATGACTGTTCTGAATACGGGTGAGTTGTTCCACATGAGTATCATTAATTGGTGCCATTGGTCCCGAGGCTGTGTGCGGAATCCTGGCATTCTGGGTCCATCGCTGAAGAAAGTCTCGTGCTCCTTCCGTAGTTGATAATCATAGCGTATCATTGCTTGACGTACACGTTCACCTAATGTTTGTAATATGTCTTGTTGTTGTTGCGAGGTTTGCTCCATGTTGAAATTCTCCGTGGCAACTTCTCTTTTGACGTCTCTTTCTTTATAAGTATTGATATTCCTCTCCATATTAACAAGTAGTGAAATGATAACACAGCAAATGTGGGAGGACAACCCAAGGCTTAAATAAAAACTCCTTTAGTTAATTTTTTTCCATAAATACCGGCAACGTTTCGTCCCTGGTATGGGACCTCTTCAGGCCTTTATTAAAAAATAATAAAAATTATAATTGTATAGTAATGTTTTCACAATAAGTATGGATGTTATAAACTTTGTTATTGTATAAAAGTCAAAAAATTAATGGTCATACCATAATACTTAAATAACTAATATCACATCAGAGACGAATACGTCTCTATCGTCGTACGCGTTTTCAGTCTATGGCAGTCATATAATCGATGTAAGTATGTAACAGAGTCAACGCAGGCGGAGATACCCGAAGGTACCCGAACTTACTTATTCACGTATACATAGAAAGCCATAATAGAACACCTTCACACAAACAAAGAGAAATTTCAAACAGAGAATAGTTATACTTAGGAATCTGATTTATTTAAATATCTATTTAATTTATTATATTGTTTACTAATAGTGTTAAAGTCTTCTTGTTTATTAATGTTATTATTATTGATATTAATAAAAATATTTTCCGCAATTACTCTTTTAAAATTATTTGGTTCTTTATCTAAAATTTTAACATTATCATAATCAAAACTATGTGAAAAATTATTTACATGAGTCGGAATTGGTAATATTTTGTCTAACGGGGTTCTTTTGTGCTCATATATTCTCTTTTTTAAACATCTCTTTGTTTGGCCAACATAAGTGGCATTACAATCCTTACACGCAATCTCGTATACCACGTTGGTCTCACACCATTTTTCCAGCTTATCTTTACCTAACTTAATAATGCTATTTAATTTGTTTGACATACAAGGAACTATAGTAAAATCATACTTTTTGAAGGAAGACTTACATGTAAAAAATAATTTATCATGAAACGGAATCGATATAACATTTTTGATTGTAGACATATTATTATTAAGTTTTGAATTGCCATAAGTGTGATATCTCACGCGATAACGAATACAACTATCAATAAAATTATCAGGGTAGCTATTTTTGGCGAGTATTTTTTTAACCATAATCAAATTTTCATTATGAAATTGTTGGTGCGAAAGAAGAAGAGCTCTATCTACTAGATTGTAAATGATATTGCGTTTTAATTGAATTGTGTGGTTTGAATTAAAATTTAAAACTCTATTAGTGTTTGTGGGTTTTTGATACCAATTAGTAATAATACTATTATTAATTATTGTTAAAGTGACATCAAGAAATGGAATCATGTTATTGTTATGTAACTCATGTGTAAATTGTAAATATTTATTATAACTATTAAATTTGTTTAAAATTAGGTCTAGCTCTTCTTCTTTCATACACAAAATTGTATCGTCAACATATCTAAAATAGAACAATGGTGAGATATTATGATTATTTTTTAATTCACTGAGAACTGTGATTTCTAAGTCTTCCATAACAATATCTGCAAATAACGGTGAAATCGGAGAGCCCATGGGTGTACCAAAGATTTGTTTATAAATTTTATTGTTAAACAGAAAGTAAGTATTGTCAAAAAGAAATTTAACTATGTATATTATGTTATCAAACGGAATTTTTGAGTGACATTGAATCTTATGAAACCGTTTATCTAAACTACACAAAACTAATTCTACCGGTATGTTAGTAAACAAAGAAATGACATCTAGAGAAACTAAAATATATCCATGGGGAATATATATATATTCGTCACTTTTTCTTTTAAGGCAAAACTATTGTTAATATGTGAAGCAGGTTTATTAAAACAAAGTCTAAGGGTTTTTTCAATGATGTTAGCTAAAAAATGAGTGGGACTATTTACAGTTGAGATAATTGGTCTTAAAGGTACATCTTTTTTGTGAATCTTAGGTAATCCATAAGCTCTAGGAAGAACCGTATTAGTTTGTGTTAATTTAAACCTATCATATTTGAATTCTAAGCAATCACTATCATTAAGATCGGTTAAAATATTATATACGTTTTTTTGCATTAATGTAAGAGGGTTCCTTTTTACAATTTTATAAGTATTTTTATCACTAAGTAGATTAGACATTTTTTCATAGTAATCATCATAATTAAGACACACAGTTATATTGCCTTTATCCGCTCTAGTAAAAAATATAGATGGATTCTTAGAACAAAATTCTTTGGTTATAGTTACTTTTTGGTTAAATTCATTATCAAAACTATTACATCTTAAATTATTATTGCAAGCAGACTCAATATTTTTGATAAGTGTATCTCTAAGTAAACATTTGGCTTCTGTCTCTAACATATAAATACTACTTTCAAAGTTTTTTATCGTTGTGATAATATCTTTTTTATTAAGCTTAATGTTTTTATTAAAATTAGGACCCATCGAGACAACATCAATCACTTCCAGAGGAATTTCAGTATTTGACAGATTAATTACCCATTTTTTGTTATTATTAATATCACAATTTTTAGATCTATTATTATTAATTAAATTATTAAATTTTTTTCCTAGTGAATTCGGTAGTTGTAAGTACATATTTGAGCATTTTTTCTCTGTAAATTCAAGAAACTTATCCAGATGGTTAACATCAAAGTGTAAAGTACTTAACACATGAGCTATCGCATTAAGTCGTTTTTTTTAAAACTCAACATGTACCAAACTATCATTTATTTCTAATTTCAAAATTCTTAAACAATTTGTTACTCTGAAGTGATCGAACTTTTGTTGACAGAATTTGCTCTTGAAAATAAATACACGTTGAAAACTTCTTGAAATATGTATAGGTATTACACTTGCCTTCTTACATTTTATTAGGAAAGATAATCTGGCATTAGACTTCGCCAACTGACATCTAAAATCCGACCATTTTTTCAAAATATTGCAGTAATGTCCTCCATATTTTGTAAAAATAAAACTATAAAAACTCATCCTAGTTTGAGTCTGGCCATTCTTCCTTTGTAGGCCGTAATAGTCTGTCATAATAGTATTATTACTTTAATTATATTTAATAGTATTATTATTATTAATTGGTATCAAAAACCCACAAACACTAATAGAGTTTTAAATTTTAATTCAAACCACACAATTCAATTAAAACGCAATATCATTTACAATCTAGTAGATAGAGCTCTTCTTCTTTCGCACCAACAATTTCATAATGAAAATTTGATTATGGTTAAAAAAATACTCGCCAAAAATAGCTACCCTGATAATTTTATTGATAGTTGTATTCGTTATCGCGTGAGATATCACACTTATGGCAATTCAAAACTTAATAATAATATGTCTACAATCAAAAATGTTATATCGATTCCGTTTCATGATAAATTATTTTTTACATGTAAGTCTTCCTTCAAAAAGTATGGTTTTACTATAGTTCCTTGTATGTCAAACAAATTAATAGCATTATTAAGTTAGGTAAAGATAAGCTGGAAAAATGGTGTGAGACCAATGTGGTATACGAGATTGCGTGTAAGGATTGTAATGCCACTTATGTTGGCCAAACAAAGAGATGTTTAAAAAAGAGAATATATAAGCACAAAAAAACCCCGTTAGACAAAATATTACCAATTCCGACTCATGTAAATAATTTTTCACATAGTTTTGATTATGATAATGTTAAAATTTTAGATAAAGAACCAAATAATTTTAAAAGAGTAATTTCGGAAAATATTTTTATTAATATCAATAATAATAACATTAATAAACAAGAAGACTTTAACACTATTAGTAAACAATATAATAAATTAAATAGATATTTAAATAAATCAGATTCCTAAGTATAACTATTCTCTGTTTGAAATTTCTCTTTGTTTGTGTGAAGGTGTTCTATTATGGCTTTCTATGTATACGTGAATAAGTAAGTTCGGGTACCTTCGGGTATCTCCGCCTGCGTTGACTCTGTTATATACTTACATCGATTATATGACTGCCATAGACTGAAAACGCGTACGACGATAGAGACGTATTCGTCTCTGATGTGATATTAGTTATTTAAGTATTATGGTATGACCATTAATTTTTTGACTTTTATACAATAACAAAGTTTATAACATCCATATTTATTGTGAAAACATTACTATACAATTATAATTTTTATTATTTTTTAATAAAGGCCTGAAGAGGTCCCATACCAGGGACGAAACGTTGCCGGTATTTATGGAAAAAAATTAACTAAAGGAGTTTTTATTTAAGCCTTGGGTTGTCCTCCCACATTTGCTGTGTTATCATTTCACTACTTGTCTCTTTCTTTACTTGACCCCTCGTCCTTTACTGGAAACTGAAACCGACCTGCATCTTTCCTAGAAGCGAGTGGTGGCGTAGTGGGGATAAGAACGTCCAAAAGTCCAAAAGGTAGGGCGTGACACTGAAGGTAAAGGAAAAGTGGTAGTAAAGGTGAGTCTGTAGGATAATGTGGGACAGAAATAGGTAGTGACTTAGATATGCGTGCGTAGTTGATACGTATTTTCTTAGTCTTGATTATTTATTAATTATTAGTGACGATGGATTACTTGAATTTTAATTTGCTTACTTCATACGAAGTATTCGCTGTTAATTCTAGTGGTTAAACACAAAATTCTTCACCATTATACCTAGTAGTTAAACACAAATTGTTCGTTGTTATACAGAGTGGTTTAATACAAAATTAGTCGTTGTTATATAATCTTATTTGCCATTACCCATATTGGTTAAATACAGATTTGTTCGTTGTTATACATTGATTAAATACAAAATTAGTCGTTGTTATACACAATTATTTGTCATTACCTGTAGTGGTTAAATAAAATTTGTTCGCTATTATACAGTTTTATATTGCATTTTTATCGGCAAGTATTAGGAATATATATATATATTTTACTACTATTTATTTTAGAAATTATTTACCTATATTATGGCATTTGGTTGTGCTTACTTACTACATTGATACCTACTGTTTCTATGTTTTGCTTAATTACAGAAATAAATGCTTGATTAAATAATGCAAGAAAGTTACCTTGTTCTAAACCTCCTTTTTTTTGCTAAAGGATATTGGAACTTGATTAATTACCGTTTGTATTTTCTTATTGAACTATATATTCTTCTAATTTCTTATTTACGTATTCCACGTCTAGCATATTAAATTCCCCTATCTCTACCTTTCGAGACAAAACAGGACTTGAAGGAGGAGCTGGTGGTTCAACTTTAACCGGTGGGAAACTCGGTGGCGAAAAGTTGTATCGAATGGTCTGATTCAATGGCCGCATCGGCACGTATTCCGGCTCTTTCTCCTCCTCCTTTCCAGTTTTCTCTCATGTATGAAGTTCCCCTATCTCTACATTTTGAAACAAAACAGAAGTCGGATGAGGAGCTGGAGGTCCGACTTTAACCGGTGGAAAACTTGGCGTTGCATAAACATGCGGTGGGGGTGGAAAGTTGTATCGAGTGGTCTGATTTAATGGTCCCATTGGCACGTGTCCCGGCTCGTTTTCCTCCTCTCCTGTTTTCTTTCGTTTACCCTGATACCGCCTTATGGTAATTATAATTATGAGCATTACCGTAAATGTAATAATTATAACACTTAAATATACGTCGATCTTGGTGTTATCAATACTAATTTTATGATAGGTAGCTGGGGGTGCGGAATCCTTTTGTTCTCCTTCCATGATAACAAGTTGTAGAGGAGGTAAAATATAAACGTTGGATATTCTCATTAGATCAGAGCTACGGTACAATTTGCTTTCAATTTCAACATAACATGGTTCAGGGATTATTATTATTCCCGATCGTCCTAAAGTCATAAGTGAAAAATGCTCACCGCAATGTACCCGTACAGTTGTTGGTCGTGGGACTCAAAAGAACCATTGTCTTGGGTGAGCAGTTCTCATCAGCACTGCTTCATTGACCTCCTCATGCTGTATTTTACAAGTCTGATATGTAGTATATTTTGGATCCACGTGCAATTCGCTTTCACATTGAAGTTTTTTAATAATTGGAGCGTTTCGTTCACACAAATAGTTAGATCTTAAACCTACGCATTCCCTTAAATCGTCCCGGTTAAGGAAGACAAACTCTTTTTTATCTTTAGAGACCGCGATATACTCGCTTTTAGGACGAATGTAAGCTGCTTTCTTTAATTGAGTTAATGATAATTGAAATACTGGCACGGCTATCATTCTATATAGAAGATATGGCTGTTTTTCGAGTATAGGCACTGCAACCTGTAATATTACTCTTCCTTGTATCACGATTATATGGGCATATCTCTAGAACTTTTTAATTTCGACTAATCGACAAAGATTATAAAAATTTGGGGGCACATCTTCGTAATCAATATAATCTGTTTTCTTTAGTTATAAAACATACGAAAAAACTATGGTGACTCATTTTTAAAACTCGTTAATACGTGATGGTGGTTTCTCAAAATATAAACTATGGAAAAACGTTTTCAACGTATATAAAATATACCTCCATTCAATAATAGTAGCTTTTGACACTCCGAGCACAAAGTGCCACTTTTATACGTGTATATTTCAAGCATGTGCACAAATGACACTTCATACACGGAGTGTCAAAAAAACTTCGATACACGCGATAAAAATGTTTCCCACATGAGTGTGATTGTCGCACAAGAGTCATTTTGATCGTACTAGTATCGAAAAATAGAGCCTCAAGTGGCCCATTATTGCACGGCGTGAAATTAGCGCCCAAGTGTAGCGAGGGTGATAATTCACGTCGTGTAGTGGGCCACTGAAGGCACTAGAGTGGTAACATATTTTACAGCACGTTTATCTAAATCCGCTGCTAGCTACGCTCGGGCATTACCGCACGGTACAATAATGGACTGCTTAAGGCACGAATAGGCGTGAAGCGCGGATTTAGGTCACACCATGCTATAAAATGCTCTATCCATATAAAGATTGATATAGTTATTTTCGATACAAGTGCAAAAAGGTGATTTTATCCCCATGTGGACGTTTGCGCCCGAGCGAAACGAGGGTAAAATTACTTTCTCACTCGTGTATCGAACACAATTTTTTTGACGACGTGTGAAGAGATTAATTTAGCGCATACTTTTTTATCAGAGCGTATGCGAAAATGAGCTTTGCGCACAGAGTGTTAAAAAATATAATATTCAATTTAAAAAAAATTTTTTTTAAATATTTTTTAAGGTGTAATTTCAAGAATAATACACTATACGTTATTCACAAAAAAGATTTATTTTTTCTATAAACATTTTATTAATAATGAAAAATATTAATACAAATTTAAAGATTTGTAAACTAAAATTTGACGATTCTTTACAACATAAGAAATAAACATTTTTATCAACAAAAAAAATTTTTTAATTTTTTAGAGCACACCTACCACACCATATTTTTTCGATTCTTTGGGGGTTCCAGAACATGAGAAAATTAGTGAACACTCGTTATCCGTTGCCAAGCTTTTTTGCCGACGAAATCAATTTTTCTTATGGAAATTTAACATGGGAAAAATGGACGAAAAGTAGTCATTAATGATTAACCAATAGCAAACGATTGAAGAGGCCAAATCAAATTCCACGAAAAAGTGATTAGAGTTGAAGAATAGAGCTTTAATTTGAAATGAGAATCGTTAAAATCCTCCGATTCTATGCAAAGCTACGTGAATTTGAAAATGGTGAAAAATGACAAAAATAAGCGATTTTTTTCAAACCCACGTAATTCTTCAAATTTTTCAAATTCACGTAGCTTTGCACAGAATCGACCGATTTTAAAGATTCACATCTTAAATTGAAGCTCCGTTCTTCAACTTTAATCGATTTTTTGTAAAATTTGGTTTGGCCTCTTCAATATCTTGTTATTGGTTCATCATCAATGACTACTTTTCGTCCATTTTTCCCATGACAAAATTTCCAGAAGAAAAATTGATTTCGTCGGCAAAAAAGCTTGGCAACAGATAATGAGTGTTCACCAATTTTTTCATGTTTTTGGACCCCCAAAGAACCGAAAAAATCTGGTGTGGTAGGTGTGCCCGAAATAATTTTTTTTTTTTTTATACTCTTGTTTGTCTATTTCGGTAGAATTGCACATATATATACTGTTAACGGAGTGACAGTGACATTACTTATACCAATTAGTGAAGTTCACCATTATTCAGAATCCGATAATCATTAACCAATAAGTGTGCCAGTTAAAATAGTGATTTTTTTTTTGAGTTTCTTTTCAGCAGTCGAATTTCAAATGCTTATAATTTTTTTTCTATTAAAGACACACATCCTATTATCGTGTTATTTTATGGATTATGGTGTGTAGAATGCGCTACTCTACGATTGACTTGATTAAAAGATTGTTGAAAAAGTTGTAGGAAAAAAGATACAATCAAGATGAATTTCGAAAATTATGCCATCACTGTTTTGATAACTTTTTGCATTTTTACTGTACGTGACACACTTATCTATATGAGCTTTCCTAATTGATAATATGCTTATCTTCATAGAAAAAAATTATGAACATGATATTATGTTCGTTGAAAAAGTTACAGTAACTAGAAGAAAAAAAAATGTTATCATCACATCGGCTTATCGGTTTTTCACGAGTTTTGGTGTTCGGAACAATCGGGTATAGGTTTTAATTGATGAAGACACTAGAGTATCTGTCAAAAAATGATATTATCTAATAAATTATTGCCTTAAATTATTAAATTTTTCATTTTGGATGTGTGAAACCATACACCATCATCGAAATGAAAAGTTGTAGAGATATGCCCATATCTGTTCGAGTTCCCTCCTCTAGTGTAGCAGCGTTTATTTCTTCTATGGTAATTGGCGCTCTTCCTGGAGTTTGACGTTCAGCAATTTTAATCGCTTTTGCCATCACACTAGTTGGTAAGGTAAATCGACGTGCTTCCATGAATTTGACTATTTCTTTCGCAAGATAAATGTTTTCTCCTACTAGTCGTATTGCCTCGTTCAGAATTTTTTCTATTTGTGATTGTTTAATATCCGTTACTCCAAATTCCTGCTGTATAATTGTCAAATTACTTTTAAGTAATAATACGTCTGTTGAAAATTGTCGTCTAGCACGGTCTATTGTGTTGTCTGTTATTATTTTTCGTGTTCTATTTAGTACCATGCTTTCCTGATTCTCACGCCGCAATTGTTCGATATCCTGAAGAGTTTCGACTGCTGCGTTGTTGCTTAGGTAGTCTTCGTTTTCTCCCTCCTGGAATGGCACTGCCCATGGTGCATAGAAGTGTGCTAGGTTCACATAGGCTGTCTGTAACTGAGTCAGCTCTTCAATTTTCTCCTGTAAGATGTATTTTTGTTCTATCAGCACTGGATCCGTCAATCTTGTATAAGTATCTGTTTCAGAGATATTTTTCATTGCTTTAATAAAAAAATCTGTTGTAAAAAATACTACTCGGGCGTTCACTGATGTTATTATCTTCCATTCTTGCTTAATGAAATCCAAACCCCTGTCTTGATTAAAAATAATGCCTGGATTATTGCGCTCAAGGATACGCACTTCTGGTGATTTTATGGCTGCTATTAAAGCAAGGGTCATCATGAAGAGCACTGTCTCTCCCTCCTGCGTTCTATATTCTCCGCGTTTCCTCTTATTAGATATGGGTGCTTCCCGCCCCGGTGGTAGTTCATATAGATTTTTGCCAAGCTGGTGACGTACAAAATTAAATAAAGTAGTGTTGGCAGTATCCACCATATCATTGCTTAAAAATGCAACCACCGCGCTTCCTTCTGGAATCTTTAAACCCTTAATTTTTTCTATCGCGCAGCCTTGTATCTCTACATCCAATCTCCCTTCATTCACAAATGTTTGTTTTATGTTTTGTTTCAGAAAGGTTATTGGTATGCGACAGAGTGAACATATTTTTACGTTGGTTTTTATGCATGTTGCAATGGTAGCCCGTACCACTACTTGATTGTACATGATGCGAGTGTATGGTTCAATTCTGAACTTATAGCAATAAAGACATACTCTTGCTCCCACATGTTGATAATATACTAATTCGCGGTTCCTTAGTGGTATCTCGTTGTAGTTGGCTCCTTCCATTCTATTTAGAGGTGACGGGTTAAAAATAACTAAAGAAGAAAGAAAAAAAAGGAAAAAAAAGAAAACAAAAAAAATAGCGGATAAATGATAATGTTAATCAGAGATGTATGGAATATCTGTTTAATTTTTCGTAAGTCCTCTAAACTGGAATGAATGCGTTTCGCGTGTCCCATCGCTTGATGTAGAGAAACGTAAATGTGCGGTTTACATATATAACGCTTAATCTCCGGATATAATCCGGACGTAATAATGTTTCGATAGCCATTTTTTCTCTATCCAACGAGGAATCGCATACCTCCCTAAACTCAACCTGTGCTATTTTTCCTAAATTGTTGTATTCATGCAACATTTTTTCCATTCTACCGCAAAATTCATAGAAATCCTCATCACTTCTTTGAGCTGCCCATGCAAGTTTCATTCTTAAAGTCATTAGATTAGAAAACATGTTATGTTTTTCAGAGGGAGTTAGAGGCATTTTCCTTTATGAAAATAAAAGCAAAAGTAATAAAAATGAAAATCTTGCTTACAAGACGGCTCAATCTACTTATTATTACGGTAATTACTATTTTTTTTTATTAAACTATTATTACAAAAAGAATTAAACAAAATTACATTTAATAGATTTACATAAGCGCTACCATTAATATAAGTTCTTATTATTTATTTACTTTATTCATCGTCATTTGTACGATTATTTCGCGATGGTAAGGATGGAATATCTGGGTCAGTTGCTAAAGTTGGATAAATTCTTGGTGTTGTTGGAGTAGTACAGTTTACTTGTACTCCCTTCCCCTCTCGCCGGAACCTGCACCACCGCGCGCTGGCTTTGAAAGTTCGAAAAATCAGAAAATGACGGAGGCGGGACTAGTGGTGCTGTTGGTGGAGCGCTCGGTGGTTTTCTTACAGAGCTATGTTCTTCTTGAGCCCGCTTCTTTTCTTCCTTTCTAGTGGGCTTATGCCGTGCAGCGTGCAATAGCAATTGCGTTACCGAGTTCCAAATGGCTCCTATAATATGAATTGACCAGCCATACAAACTATATAATACATATCCATGCAGAATTGTATCAATTAATTTTATTACACGACCTATCATAATTATTCCTATTATTCCTGCACTTATAGAACCGAAAGATAGAAATTGCCCCCATATTTTTTTCCATGTATCGTTCGCAAGTGCAGTTAATGCTTCCTCATCGAACAAGCGTGCTATAGACATACCATTTTTGTCCGTTGACCTGCCTGACATACCCATGGCTAAAGAATTCAACATTGCACCTCGCTCTATTGGAAACATTAAATGATGTCTTAACGCTTGTATGTCTGACTGTGTGTAAATACCGCTTTTTGCTAATTCGAGAGGTTCAGTATAATTCCAATTGTTTTTTGTGGCTGGTTTGAGGATAGCGGGTTTAATTCCTTTTGTGGTACCATGAGGCAATACCGTGAACCAATCTTCGCCTAGTAGAAACATAGGTGGGATCAATGGGTTGCAAGTAGTTTCAGTACCGTATTGCTTTAAAATACGTGTTTTAGGAGATAAAAAATAATTTTTTTCGTCTTTTACTACAGGTAACTCTTGATAGCACCTTGGTGTTTCTCGTCTTTGAACATCTATTTGCACATATTTCATTAAATGAACTACTTCCCCCGCTACTAAACCCATATAACCACTTTTTTCATTATTTGACAGGCAAACAGATCTGGTGCGGTACTTGCAATACTTAATGCGTTTGCTATAACTCTTTTTTCTAATTCGCATTTTTGCATAATTAAATCTCGATATAAGCGCTTTAATTCCCCTTTTATGTGTTTTTCGACGTAAACAAATTTAGAATTAACATATGCAAAGATATCTAAGTTATGTACTGTAGGACGTTTAATTTTTCTAAATGCTTCTATAGCAGGACCCTCAAAGAAAAATAATTTAGGATGCTCGGTGCGTATTAAGTCATATGAGCAAACTGAAATAGTACCGACTGCCGTAAATGCAAAAGTTATTTCGCTTGACTCCATTACATAATCCCGCCTATAATTCTGAATACTTATGTTCCTCGCATGATGACACCGGTAATGGTTCCCAGAAAGCGTACCCCGCTTCAATATCTATACATATGTCTTCCTTAAATTTGCAACGAGTACTTGATTTTAGTATAACCTCATTAGCATTTAAATTCACAGGAGTATAATAATCTTGCAAGGTTATTGTGACATAGCCCGTGACTACTGCATCATCAAATACTCCATACGGGTCGGAGTATGTACCTGGATTACTACAATCTCCCACCTGATCTATTTTCCCTACAAAAGTCATTGGATAAACGATAGTCCCATTATGTTTTAGATTTGAGATAAGCTCGTCGCGAACTCTATGGCTGCGATGTACATGCATTCGCCGACATTCTTCATTAGTAATTTTGTCTAGAAACTTAACTTCTCCCCTATTCTTGTCTTTTCGATGCGAAAATGCTCCACAATATGTAACTGAACGCTTAATTTCTACCTTACATAGTTTTACATGAGTGCTTCATAAACCTTGGTAGTATTGACCATGGGCTCCGCTATGTCACATTCCCCGACGTTTATTAATGAAAATGTGGTGAGGTTCGAGACTTGCTGAGAGCAGTCGTAACCAGTTATGGTATTAACTATTTTTGATGTTGCAGCAATGCTAGTACACAAAAAACGATTTTCATCTGCAAACATTACAAAGTATTAGAAAAGAAAAATGGCAAAAATGCTCTATTTATCATAAAAAAAGCATCATGGAAACTACAGTAACATATATCAAAATTAAGTTAGAAAAAATAATAGTTGGTTTACAATAATAAAATTAATAGTATTACGAATTTTCCTTTTTTGCATTTTTGTTATTTATTAGTTATAATATATTCTGCGTAGTAAATATTAACTTACTACAACGTGCCATTATCAAAGAAATCGTGCTTATTATCTTTATTTATATATGATGTAACTTAGAAAGCAAGCGTAGGATTGGGTATGTTAAAGCAAAGATCTAAGCTTGTTTTTGCTCTACATGTGATTTGCGCAGGCGATTAATGTGCACTATTTTACTTTTAGTACTACTTAATTGTATCCTCACATTTCCATTTACAGAAACGTCTAAAACTAAATACGGCCCCGTATATTGACTATCCAATTTGTGTGGTTTTGGTCCCTTTTGCAACCACACGTAGTCCCCAATTTTTAATGTTAAATGATTTACTTTTCTATCATAGTATTTTTTTAATCTTATTTTGGCTCGCAATAAATTTTCTCTTGCTATATTTTGCAAGTAGTTTATTCGTGTTATGAGAGTTTCCATATAGCCCTTATAAGTAGGCGCTAGATCCTCACTTTCTATCGGCTCACTACCTGGCGTTCGAGCTAAATGACCAAATACCAATTCGAAAGGTGAGTACCATGTTGCATCACTTATGCCTGTATTAAAATTAAATGTTGCTAACTCTATATAGTCATCCCTCCGACTTATTTTCTTGCACATAAAATTTTAAAAACGATAAGACTTGAATGTGATCTCTCCAAGGACCCATTTGTTTGTGGATGAAAAGCCGTAGTGTTGACTTGTTTAATTCTAAATCTTTTTGCCACTCGTTTCATTAATTTGCTCATAAAATTAGTGCCTTGATCCGTTAAAATAACTCGCGGTGCCCCGAACACACATATGACCCTCTTAATTAGACTGTTTGAAACGTCTATTGCTGTAGTTTGTACTAATGGTTCCGCTATTGCAAATTTTGTAAATAAATCTTGGAAGGTTAATATATGCTCATTACCTTTATTAGATCTAGGCAATGGCCCAACAACATCCATACTAATGCGATCCATCGCATGTGCTCCGGAGTTAGTAATAATCATTGGCACACGTGTTTTTACCCTAACTAATTTTTTTAATTGACACTGCATACATTTTCGAATAAAATCCAGTACATCTTCTTTTAAATTTTCCCAGTTGTAAGCTTGTTTAATTCTTTTGTATGTCTTAGTGACTCCCCTATGTCCGCCTATTACCGAGCTGCGTGCTTCTTGCATAATGGAGTCCCTTTCCTCGAGGGGAGGATACCTGACTATCCCTAAACACACTACCAGTTTGATGGTACTCTTAGAAAATGGATCTCTTAATTTTCTTATTACTTGTTCCCACTCTAAATTTTCTATTATTTCCGTTTTTGCTATACTTATCGACCACGCGTCGATTTTGTTTAAGATTGGTAGTAGATTAGTACAAAGTAAACTTAAATTATTGTTTATTATACTCAAGCCTACTCTGTTTTGCGTACGTAGTGGCATGGCTATGTATATTTTAGAATTTGTTTTTATAATTTCTGGTATTCCTATTGTTAAATTTTTAAAACGTGGGAGCTTGTTCTGTAACTTTAATTGCATGGCACCGTCGTCGCATGGTTCACCTTCGGAAGTAATAAAATACAAATAATTATCTTTTCTCATGAATAATTTTTCACGGCAGAAAATAGTTGAATGAGTCGGGTTTAAATTTTCCAACATAATTTCATTTTCCATCTCCCCGTTTTCTTTCGATAGTTTGTCTCTCTCCTCTTCCTCCGAGAGAAGGTTACTCTTATTCATGTCGGTCTGTGGGTCATCCCTAATTCGTGTTTCGTTCAGTATGCTATTGTCTTCCTCGCCTTCAGTTCCCGCTGATGCGGTAATATGTTCTGCGTCTCTACCGTTGACCTTTTTCTTTTCTATTACGCATTTATTTTTATCGTTTTTCGGCAGTTTTTTTTTTTACTGCTTTTATGTTTTCTTTGTTCTGCTCACGGGCTACGCGTCCCCTCGTGACCATATTATGAACGCACTCCTCCCCCGTTTGTTCGGTGACCGCCTCTTTTTCTTGCTCTTGTTCTTTTAGTTTTTCAGCCAGGGCAGCACTTCTTGTGACAATTAATACTTAATCCACCGGATTTCGAGAGAGAACGTCTGCTACATTCATTCTCCCTGGTCTGTATATCACCTCAAAATTATATTCGGCCAGAGTTAAACGCCATCTCATAACACGTGAATTTGGATCTTTATGTGCCTGCATCCATACTAGAGGGCGGTGGTCAGTAATTACATAGAATTTTCACCCAAAAAGATAAGGTCTAAAATGTTTTATAGAAAATACCAACGCTAGTCCCTCTTTATTGAATGTATCCCATCTTTCCTCTACCTCTGATAACACACGTGAGACATATGCAACTGGTTGATCATAGCCTATTTTAGCCTGAGATAAAATTCCTCCTATCGCATAACCCGATGCGTCTGTAGTTAGGTTAAAAGGTAGTTCGAAATTTGGAAAAGCTAATATAGGTTCTTTACATAATTTATCACGTAGAATTTCAAAAGCATACTGCGTATCGTCGGTCCATTTAAATTCTATTTCTTTTTTCAATAAATTTGTGAGGTTTAGCTATTTTTGAAAATTGATGAATGAAGCGTCTGTAATAGCCTGCTAAACCTAAAAATTGTTTAATATTTTTTGCGTTTTTTGGCACTGGATAATTCCGAACAGCTTCCAGTTTCCTTGGATCTGGCCTTACTCCCTCTGCGCTTATTAAATGCCCTAAATAGGTTACTTCTTTTTTGAAAAATTCACATTTTTTCGGTTGTAATTTTAATACCGCCTTTAGTAATCTGATGAATAATCTTTCTAATCTTTGTATGTGTTCAGCAAACGTACGTGAGTAAACAATTATATCGTCAATAAAACAAAATAATTCCTTATTAACTAAACCCGCGAGTGCTATAGATAGTGCTCTTGAAAATGTCGCCGGCATAGTTCTTAGCCCAAAACTACCTCGATTAAAGTGATAGAGCCCACCATTTGTCACAAAAGCTGTTTTGTGGCGGTCGCGCTCATCGATTTCTAACTGGTAGTAACCTGATGCGAGATCGAACACAGAGAAGTATTTTGATCCTCCCAACTGGTCAAGTATTTCGTTAATATTTGGAAGAGGAAATTAATCATCGAGTGTTTTTTCATTTAATTTTCGATAATCAATTACCATTCTGTACTTTCTATTGCCATGTATATCTTCTTTCTTTGGTACTAAAAAACAAGGACTAGAGTATGAAGATGTAGAAGGCTCAATTATGCCATTTGTCAATAACTCTGCAACTTGTCTTTCTATCTCGTTTTTATGCACCGGTGGCAATCGAAACTGTTTTGAAGTTATTGGCACTTCATCTACGGTTGGGACAGTTAATTTTAATATAGGTGTAGCCGTTAATTTTTCACCCGGAGTGTGAAAAACATCGCTAAATCTTTCTATTAATTTTGTTATCTCTGTACGCTCTTCTGACAGCAAATGCTCAAAACGTAATAAAGATTTAATCTGACCGACGCGTTCGTTTGACAAAACTCTTTCTACCCGACAAATTACATGTTTCCAAATTTTCGAATTTGTCGATTTCCCTTTAAGAAGTTTTCTCCACTTTTATATTACACCTAAACAATCATCAATCAGATATGTGCACGATGAGTCATTGAATGATCTGAGCTCAAAATGCGTTTTTAAATCGCGAAACATTTTGTAGTGCTCGTTATTTTTAACTCATTCTTATTTATTATCGTCAACAATATTTCAGTTAATATTTCTATATCTTCGGCATTATCATACAAAATACTGTAATTTGCTTGGCTTTGATTGAGTAATTTCTGTAACATTATCAATCTTTCAAAAATAAACTCCTCATTAATTCCTTGATCGTTACTTGTATTAGAATTTGCTTTATCTTTCTTTTTCTTGGAATTATCTCCAGAATTTAATTTAGCATTTATATCCAAACTTGATTCCTCTTCCCTATTTGAGTTAGAATTTTGTTTTGTTCTGAATTTCTTTTCGAATTTTCGTTTGCACTCGAGTTTGTTTTAATCCTAGACGAAAAATTTTCTTTAGAGTTTGATTTCAAATTTTCTTTTGAATTTGAAAAATTTTGATTAGAATTTGGATTTGAGCTAGGATTTTTATTAGAGTTCGTACTCGAGTTAGGATTTTGATAAGAATTCGCAATTGAGTTAGAATTTTGACAAGAATTTGCATTTAAGTTAAAATTTTGATAAGAATTTGTAATTGAGTTAGCGTTTTTACAAGAATTTGTACTTGTATTGAGATTTTGACAAGAGTTTGTACTTGAGTTAGGATTTTGACAAGAATTTTTATTTAAGTTAGAATTTTGATAAGAATGTATGATTGAGTTAGAATTATGACAAGAATTTTTATTCAAGTTAGAATTTTGATAAGAATTTATGATTGAGTTAGAATTTTGACAAGAATTTGTTCTTGTATTAAGATTTTGACAAGAGTTTGTAACTGAATTAGAATTTTGATTTACTTTGTGATTTTCTTTTGAATTTTTAAGGGGGCTAGACACCTTTATTTCTGAAATAAAAAAATTTTATATTTCTATGTATAAATGTGAGCCAATTATTTCCCACTTTTTACATATAAAAGGGGGTATATTTACCTTTCCTTAGACCTGTGTTTGAGCCTTTTTTATGGTCCAGAACCATAGTTATCGATGAAACAAGTTTTTTCATTGACCGTAAGCTTTTAAATGTTCCTGCGGAAGGATTGATTCTAGATTTAAACTAAGTACTTCTAAATGGTATAGTTTTCTTAAGAGTGCTAGGATTTTTGATTCAAAGAAAAAAAAATTTTTTATCCTCTTTTTTTATGATATTTTTCTTAATTGTTTAAACTTTTCCAACATTTTTTTAATGTAAAAACTTTTTCTGACATTCAATTTTAAAACCATACACTGGTAAGAAAACTATACCATTTAGAAATACTCAGTTTAAATCTGGAGTCAATCCATCCGCAGGAATATTTTAAAGCTTACGGTCAATGAGCTTATTTTATTAAAAACAATATTGTGAGAAAATCAACTTTAAAGTTTTGATATCTCATAATGCATAAAAATATCCAAAACACGACTCCCTTTTAGTTGATATTGATATTTATGCATATACTGGTTATGAAAAACAATTTGGCATTGACTTCCTTGCGTAGAATTTTATTTTCCTTGGTATTTTTTGACCTAGAAAACAAAATCAACTTTTAGTCATTTTATAACATTTTGGCTATACGTGCATCAATTTATTTATCTTAAATACTTATCGTTTTTTTCGCCTTAGGTTGAAAACCTTTTTTAAGTCTTGTTGTTAATGTGTTGTCTTAACCTCAGCTGTCAAGTCCTGCAAGGTTCCATGGTAGTCGCTTGATGATGTATTTTCTTTCAAAATCACTGAAACACGTATAATATATATTTTATTATTTTATTTAATTATTTAAAACAATATGTATATATATACACACACACATACACACACATACACACACACACACACACGTATACTAACTTGCACACACCAGGCACATAAAACAAAATGATATTTTTACATTTTTTGCATGGAAATGCTATAAGCAAGTAAATTTTAATTATACAATTATTTCTTGGCTTATGACATTTCCATACAAAAGTGTAAAAATATAATTTAGTTTTATGTACCTCGTGTGTGAAAATGAATGTGTGTGCATGTTTATAAGATATGTATGTTTATGTATACATATACATATACAATATGCATAATATACGCATGTCTAATGCACAAAAGCATATATATTATATAATATACTTCCATAATTTAAAATGCACCTGCTGCATACGAATCATCCTGGAGCTGCTCTCTAGCTTGTCTTCTCATAATACGAGCATCCTTGGTGTTGGCTTCAGTCTTCTTTTCTGCAGATCTAAGTCTGAATTCGTCGCTTGATTCCATCCATTGTACTGCAGTCGATCCAGGAGTGCATTCAAACTTTTCCATGATATTTAGAATACCTGTTTTTCCTTGGTTGAAGCAGGTTACAGCAATGTGAGTACCTATTTCCAAAACTTTCAAGCCACTGAATGAGGTTTCTGGAACTATTTTCCACACGCAGTTGTTGAAACTCTCATTAGACTTTTGCGTAAAACCTCGAAGACACTTCTGGAGAAGAACTGAATTTGATAAGTCTTCATAAATTGTTCTCACCTGATCCATGATGGCCAGTGGAATGGCTACTTTATGTTTAAAAGTCTTGAGTTTTTTGTTGGCCTTTGCTTTTTGCCATTTACACCAGCTGGTAAGTTCTGATGGGCAGAATTGATGTTGAGGGCTCTGATCGGTAGACAACTGATGATAAAACTGTAGCCCAAATAGCATTTCTCATACCAGTGACAGAATTTGAATGGTCTCTGATCGCCTTTCCATAATAGGAAGATAAGGTTCCGATCACCTGCCCTGTCAAGCGACCTTTTCCACCCATTGGTTTTCCATCCGATAGAAGCTTCTTTCCTGATGCCTTCTTTATGTTTCTTAAACGAGTGCCCATCCTCTTCTGGACATGCCCAATGCACTCTATCTTCTTTACTTGTAGTTTGTCACCATAGGGATCCGCTTCTGACACAGACTTGAACACTTTAGAGTCACCATCACCGATGTAATACTCATACTTGACTGCATATTTTTCTTCAGATCGTGAGAACATTTCCTTTATACCATCTACTTCCATTTTTCCAGCACAGCCCTGATGGTTAACCGTGCAATTTAGTTCGTGCTCTTCATACCACTCTTCATATTCCACTGTTCCTTTTTTTTTCTCCCAAACTGAGCAAGGTTTACAGAAACTATTTTTAATAGTAACATCTGAAACCTTGCCAGATCTGTTGCCAATAATGCTGGCAACACCTTGTAAAGAAGAAAAGCCTCTTTTCCTCCAAGAGCCGTCACCGGACACAGTAAGTCCAGTATTTGGTGGTGTTAATTTTAGTTCTTCTTTCACTGCTGTGTCCATGGACTCTTGAGCCGCTTCTGCACAAATATTACCAAGCTGCTCATTAATTTTATCATAAGCAGAATGAGCCACTGGTTGTGATAAATCCATGATTCCAGAGAAAGTTGATAGTCCTGTGTGACCGTGGCTGCTGCACGCGTGGCTAGCACACTTCTTCTATTTATTTCCCACGCATTACTCATGGGGCCAACTTTCTTGGAAGAATTTATTCCTGCAATTTGACCACATCTGTCACACACTATATCAATTTTGAATCCAAACTCTTGAAGGCTGGATTCGCTTATACAAACAGGTCCATGGCACTCACTGCAACATAACACTTTTTCCAGTTCAGGAAACAGAATGCTGATGTTGATAATTCTATTCTTCATATTGCAGTGAGAAGATGTTGATGTATTTCTCATTTTTCTAGCTGAAGTTGGTGTTCTTCTCCGCTTTCTCTCATTTTCATCTTTGTGGATATTCCCTCCAAAAATTTTTGGTCTCTTCTTCACTCTTCCTCTTGAGTATTTGGCGTCAAGATGAGTGCTGGTAAATCGTCCTCTGGCATCTCCTACCATTTTTAAGCTTTATTAGAAGTCACTTTAAATTTTTTGTTTAATCACTATTTTTATATTTCACAAAGTTCACAACTATATAAACACAATAATTATACTGTGCAACAAAACACACTCAAATTACACAAAAAGAACATTTTTTACGTAAAAAGCGACGTAAAACGAATCTAAACCATCCGAGTATTCGATTCAGCTGACACTTGTGTTTTCAAAAATTAAAGAGCTAAAAGTAGGTTACCGTGTCAAATGCTTACATGTAACATACGTATGATATGTGTGTGTTTCTTAGTTCATGGTGTATCATAGTCCAACTGTGCAATTATCTATAGTTCAACATAGTTCATGGTGTACCTTAGTCCAATTATCTATAGTTCAACATTAGGCCTTTTACAGCCAAAGGAACACAGAACACGATATAAGGAACAGATGCAGAAATACCATGGGTTACTATATCTATATATATGTGGAACAGCGCTTATTCCTCGCTGTTCCTCGTATATATAGATATACCAACCCATGTTATTTCTGCATCTGTTCCTTATATTTTTTTGAGTGTAACGGGCCTTACTGTTGTTCATGCCCGATTACTCCAAATCGTTTTATACAATAAAACTGTAGTATATTATTTGATAGATATAATAATTATTCTATGTATTCAATTTTCTTATATATGTATGGTTTATATTCAATTGTTTTATATTATTAGAAATATTTCGACCATGAAAAGTATGAATTACACGTAATTATATACACGGATTGATTTTTGTCAGTTTTTTCTGTTATTTTTTTCTAATAAAATTGATTTATTTCTACGGCGTATTTATTTATATTTATAAATATATTAATGTAGATTTATTAAAAAGTATAAAATATATTAACAATTAAAAGAAAATAGAATTCTACCAAAAAATAAAAGTATGTATGTCGAAAAACTGTATATTGAAAAAAAATGAAATTACAGTGAAAAATCGATAAATAGTTTAATCAGTATTTTATCAATATCTTAAAAAAAAAAAAAAGATATCGTTTTCGGGTAAAAAGGAGCATATTCTATGGATGTTTTCCTATAAGAATAAGCAAAAAAAAAAAATTGAATTAACATCTTCATTTGAATTCGATATAAAAGTAGAATTCGATTTAGAATTTTCATTTGAATTTGATCTAAAAGTAGAATTTGGTTTCGAATTTTCATTTGAATTTGATCTAAAAGTAGAATTTGGTTTCGAATTTTCGTTTGAATTTAACAAAATAAATTTCTCATCTCTCAAGTGGAGATTTTCGTCAGCGTTTGAGCTAACTCCAATAATTATTTTTAAATTTTTATAAGAGTCCAATTTTAATGTGACATTTTGATTTGCAAAATTTATTTCTTTTATATTATGTAAACTTAAAATCTCTTCTATTTCAAGTTTAGCTTGCTCCTGGTTGCTGGTGACCGTTCTTATTTCGATAAAGTTACTTTTGACCTGTGTCTTTTGACTTTTGGAGTGTGGGGTTCCACGGGAAAATTTATGAGTGGAAAAACTTCCTCTTTATTCTGACTTAGAATTTTTGTTATAGCTTCAGCCGTATCTTCAGTTTTCTTTTCACTCCTATTTTTATGTTTTATAATTTCCGAGTACACTTCCTCCGCTGTATCATTCTGGTCTACTTTTTGTGCGTAATTAATGCGTTTAATAGAATTTGCTAGACTTTTTTCATTTTCTTCATAGAACGGAATAGACAAATCACCAATAATCAGTTGCTTAGTTCCATAGTCGATTTTTGTTCCTAACTGAGAGAAAAAATCACTCCCTAGTAATCCATCTTCGTTTATTGGAAAACCGTTATTCACAGTATGAAATTCAATGGCGAATTTTAAAAAATATAGTTTTATTTTACCTAAAATAAAAATGCTACTGTCTGTTATGCCTTGGAATTCCAAAATTTCATTTTTATTAATTGCTGTTTTTTCAGCTAAATTGTTCTTTTTAAAAGATTTGGTCCCGCGCCTGAATCTAATATTAAAAACATTTCTCTGTTATTACTCGAATTACTAAAGAAAATTATTGGTGATTTGCTATTTTCGCTTAACCGAACGTGTCTTTGGACGACTGCGGATTGTTCTGCTTTTCGTCTAGGCGCTTTACTAACAAGGAAGGTACCCCAAGTGTAAGTCGCCGATTTGGACGATATTGCAATATGTTGTAGTACATTAAAAAATAAGAGACACGTATTTCTTTTACGTGCTGATAGACACTTTAAGGGGGTGAAATCTACCCCTAAAGTTCACCCTCAAAAACAGTTTTTTTCAAATATTTCAAAAACGGATAAAGCTAGCTTAATGAAACCGACGCCAAAAGTTGTAGAATAAAAAAGCCTTCAAAATAGCATTACTTTCAATTTTAAGGGTAGCAACCCCTATTTTTTTTTCAAGAAAACTAAGCTTTTTTCATCAATTTTCAGCTATAAAAATTACAATAAATTATATATCGCCTCAAAACTGATTCCATTTAGAAGAAAATTAAAAAATAAAGTGGACCTGTCTTGTGGTTTTGGCCAAAATTATTTAAGGGTAACTACCCCTTATTTATTTTTTTTCATTATTTCAGAAATAAAAAAAGATACCTTAATAAAACCAACGCTAAAAATTTTAAATAAGAAAGGCTTCAAAACAGCATTATTTTCAATTTTAAGGGTAGCAACCCCCCTTTTTTTCAAGAAAACTAAGCTTTTTTCATCAATTTTCAGCTATAAAAATTATAATAAATTATATATCGCCTTAAAACTGATTCCATTTAAAAGAAAATTAAAAAAATAAAGTTGACCTGTCTCGTGGTTTTAACCAAAATTATTTTTTAGGGGGTAACTACCTTAATAAAACTAACGCTAAAAATCTTAAAATTAAAAAGGCCACAAATCTGTATCACTTTCAATTTTAAGGGTAGGAACCCCTATTTTTCTCTTTTTAAGGAAATTAAGAGACTTTATTGACTTCAATGGTGAAACTTATCGATTTTTATCGACTTCTACTAACTTTTTCTAGCAGGGAGGGTAAATGTGTTTATTATTTTTTTGTGAAAAAATGCGTAAATAATCAAAATTTAGTGAGATTAATTTTTTTTGAAAAAAATAATAAAAATTAAAGTTACGTGTTGCAGAAAAATACAAAATGAAATGATAACTAATGTAAATATGGTTTTTGTTTTAACAACACAAGTTTTATTATTACTATTACTACAAAAAATTTAAAGTATTCTCAAAAAAGTAATTGTTTGTCGAATAGCTCGAGGCATTATGGATTGTAAGTTGTACAATAATGATATTCTTCAAAAAAGTGTTTTAAGCATAAAGATTTTTTACACCACGAACATCTAACAATTGCAACATTATTACAACCATTGATCTCACAATGCGTTGCACAGGAATCTCCGAAACTGAAACTTACGGGGTCATCGAAATCTCCTGGTCGATTCACAAGATACCCACTTTTATACCACGAATATTTAAATAGATTTTCATATCGTGGAGATGAAAATTGGTTATGAACCAAAGACTGTAATTTAATTATATTATTTCTCAAATGTAAATTTAAGTCTTCGTCTATGAGCAAAACATGGTCTGAAAAATGTTTAACATAGTTCTTCCATGTGCGGAATTCATATACATCTAACGGCTGTATGTTTCCAGTCGTTCCTGTAGGTATCATTTTGAGATGTAGTGTTTTATCGTGTGGCGTAACTTCCTGTACAATCGTTGGACAATGACCACTCCACGAATCAATTAGCAGCATGCTTCTAGGTCCAACTTGAGGAAAATATACCTCTTTTAACCACGCCTTAAAGAGTTCTACAAATTTTGATTTTATTTAAATTTGTCTTCCGAAATAATTAACGTTTTATTTTTAGAAATTAATAGAACGTGATTTTACCTGAATTAAGTTTTCCAGATGTCCAGGACGTAATATATACGTTTGTAGGCACAAACAAATTTTGTGAGACAATTGGTCCAAATTCTCCGCTTCGTTCCTTTAATACTAAAAATAATGGTGATAGTAACTTTCCTGTGGCTGAAATTGTCGGCTGTACAGTATAACTATGAGTTGTTGATGAGACCGACTGTACAAGGCACTGTAATTTCTTTTCTCCTTCAAAAGCAAGAGATCGACCAGCATGCATTTCCAACTGAAAACCAGACTGGTCTGAATTATATGTATTGTCAGCGCCTATTTGATTAATCAATTGTTTGACTTCTGTTACGAATTCTACTTCTTTTTCATGCAAATCATTTCTATTTTCTATACTTTTTTTGTGATAAATTTATTAATTTTTCGAGAAACAATTCTATGGGTGTTTTTAAATTTTGAAAGCCAATGTTTTGAAGCTGTAAATCTTACGTCCTCATTTCCGATTAATTTTCGTGCTTGTAGAGCCCATCTTCTTAAATCGTTGTCATGAATTATTAATTCAGCTTCAGTAGCAGCTTTAAAATTTTCTAGTGTGAAATCGCAAATTCTTGCAATTTTTTCTCGGTAAGTTCCACCTTGATTGATTTGGTGAGCCCAGCGATGTAACTGTGTTTCAGAACTGACTTTCCTGAATCTATTTTGAACTGTTATAAGCGATAAATTCTTTTTTGTTTTTCCACTTCTCCAATATTCTACAGCCCTTTTTTGTATTCAAAACTCAATGGTTCTTCATGTCCCGTTCATTGATCCGTAGGTAATTCAGGATAGTAAGGAAGTGTATGTAAATCAACATCTTCCACAATACGTGCATCTGTTTCTTTATATTCTTCTTGAAAATCCAACGATTTTTCCATTATAACATCTATGCTATTAGGCGATTCCATTAAATCTAACAGTATCATTTGGAAATGGTCTTTTATTTCTATTTCTTTAATATTATAAGGGATATCTTCAATATCAAGTGTTTGGACATAGGCAAGCAGCAAATTAATAACATTCAGAGGATTAATTTTCATTTTGAGTGCTAAAATAATCAAACATTTATAAGAATAATTGCATACAGAAATAGTATCTTTGCAACACACATATATAGAATGCTGAAAATAAAAACATTTTTTTAATTTGTATGCGTCACCCCAGAATATGCGTCACCCCAGAATATCGTATCTGTATATTTCTTTACTAAAGCGCTTGATTAAAATGAAAAGAAGGTAATCTCGAGTTTTTTTTTTAATTTGTTAACAGTAATCGATAAGATTTATTGCACAATGCCTGTTAATTTAGATTAATTAAAATTAAGATTTAGTTATTTAAAATTATTATTTGTATGTAAAATGTATTATTTGTAAAACATCTAATAGTAAAGGAACCGTATACAATTTTGGCTAAAAATTGAATCAGGAGTCTATAATTTTGTTAATAACAGAAAGTAAACAATACAGTATACACAATAAAGTATGTTTTGATACATTTTTTAATTTTCGTAAAAATATTAAAAATACTTTATGCACTTATAAATCAAGATTTTTTAAATCTTTAAAATTAAAGAAAAATCAATTTAAACTATTTGTGCTCTATAACGTCAAATGTATCTCCAAAAAATGTAACAATGTACGAAATTGCATACTTTCTAATATGTTCATTAAAAATAACGCAAAATATAATTTTGAAAGCTGTTATAATTTTATTAAAGCCTATAGACCGATACGAAATTCTTACAATTAATGCATTAGATCTGATATATAAATAGACATTTACCTGTAGTTTTGTAGTGCTGCTGACATTAAAAAAAATGAATTAATGCAATATTACAGCCACAATATTGTAGAAATAACCACTTTCACAAAACAACACTGCACGACTGGAACTCTACCGATTTATAAATACAATGTTTGCCAGCAATATATGAAACTACGAGTTAAATCACCAATCTATAAATATCCGCCTCATAATAACATAAAAATAACATATTATTTTCTCATTCACAATCAGCGATTACTCTTATTTACTGCATAAAAATCACTTACACCCACGTACACACACGCACATACACATTAATTTTTTTTAATGCTTTGTTTATCACGTATCAAAACGGTACGATTGCCTTTGACGAAGTATTTATAATAATACATAAAATATAATAAAGGGAGTAAGAACATAATGAACTTCCGGGGATGATTTGCACCCCTTTAAAATGTATTATTCACAGATAAAAAATATAAATATTTTTCGTTTTTTGGTTCACTACAACATATAAAAGTTTAAATAAACATGTTACTTTTCTTGTGGAATTCAAGTCAAAATTAGTTTTTCGAAAAAGCTTTACAATAATCCGTTTAAACAAGTAGTTTAACCAAACTAATTTTGCAAAATTAATGATAAATTAGTATTTCGTATTGCCCGAAAGCGCTAAAATTACATAGCGTTTGTCTGTGTTATTGGTCAAAATTTTATGGTCAATCTTTTCAATGGAATGGTTTTTAAAGAGATATATTTATTGTAATTTTTATAGCTGAAAATTGATAAAAAAACTTAATTTCCTTTAAAAAAATAGGGGTTGCCACCCTTAAAATTGTAAGTTATGCAGATTTATGGCCTTTTTAATTTTAAGATTTTTAGCGTTAGTTTTATTAAGGTATCTTTATTTATTTCTGAAATAATGAACAAAATAAAAATAAGGGATAGTTACCCCTAAAAAATAATTTTGGTTAAAACCACGGGACAGGTGAACTTTATTTTTTAATTTTCTTTTAAATGGAATCAGTTTTAAGGCGATATATAATTTATTATAATTTTTATAGCTGAAAAATGATGAAAAAAGCTTAGTTGTCTTGAAAAAAAGTAGGGGTTGTTACCCTTAAAATTGAAAATAATGCTGTTTTGAAGCCTGTCTTATTTTAAAATTTTTAGCGTTGGTTTTATTAAGATGTCTTTATTTATTTCTGAAATAATGAACAAAATATAAATAAGGGGTAGTTACCCCCTAAAAAATAATTTTGGCCAAAACCACGAGACAGGTCAACTTTATTTTTTAATTTTCTTTTAAGTGAAATCTGTTTTGTGGCGATATATAATTTATTGTAATTTTTATAGCTGAAAATTGATGAGAAAAGCTTTCAAGTTTTCTTGAAAAAAAAATAGGGGTTGCTACCCTTAAAATTGAAAGTAATGCTGTTTTGAAGGCTTTTTTATTCTACAACTTTTGGCGTCGGTTTCATTAAACTAGCTTTATTCGTTTGTGAAATATTTGAAAATAACTGTTTTTGAGGGTGAACTTTAGGGGTAGATTTCACCCCCTTAAAGTGTCTATCAGCACGTAAGAAAAAATACGTGTCTCTTATTTTTTAATGTACTACAACATATTGCAATATCGTCCAAATCGGCGACTTACACTTGGGGTACCTTCCTTGTAAGTCCGTCTCCCGTCTCGCGCCTTGTTGACGGGACTCTGACTGTTTCCTGCCTATACTTGTGTATTTCTCTGACTATTGTTGTATGCGAGTTTTCGACAGTTTATTATTCTATGTCCCTCTTTTTTACAATATTGACAAAATAATTTTGTTAGTTCATTATTTGAAAATGTGGCATTTTGTCTTTGTACATATTGGTCCCCCGTATTTCGTGGAGCCTGCGCGAGTCTATCCTGCGTCCATTGTGTCGGCGCGCCGGATTCCCGCGGGTCCACCCAGGTAGGTAATGGTTGCCTATTTTGGATGTTCGGTGGTTTCCCTCTGTATTGCCAGCAGTTTAAAGCAATATGACCTCTTCTGTTACATATTTGACACCTTTCTATAGTTTTACTATCCACTAAATATATTTTATCTTCTCTTGAAGAATTAGTTTTCTTTTCCGTAATTATTTTAATAGTGTCATGTAATTCTTCTGGCTCATAACACGCGAAGTCCCTTTCGATTTCTATTGCTTCCGCAGTGGCCTTTTCTAAAGTTCTTGCTTCTCTTATGCGTGCTTTAATTACCCAATGTAAACCTCGAATAAAAAATTTTACTAAGTCTTTTTCCAATGCTTTTTGAGAATCTCCCGTAGATCTCTTCTCACGATGTTCTGACTCAGTAATTTCGTGTCCTATCGCACGCACTCTATTTGAAAAAACTACTACGCTTTCATCGCGTTTTTGTTTTACGCTAGCTAATTCCCCGTGTAGTTGGTGATACGTTTTAGCCGAACCGAAAATACTGTCGAAAAAATTCGCTATATCATTTATTGATTCAAATATCTTTTTTGCTGCACTTTTTAGTGCCTCGCCGTATAAACGTAATTTTATTAATTTTTCTAAATCTACCTCAAATTGTTCCGGGATAATGCTACATGCTTCCCGACAGCCTTGTATAAATTGTGTTAGAGGAATATTTACTCCATTGTATTTCGGAATTAATTCTAACGCATCCTTAATTGACAACGGCCTAACTTGCCCTAGGGTACTGTTTCCGGAAAAATTATTCATGCTTTGTGAAAAGTTATACTTTGGATTTACCAAATATGTATTCGAATTAAATGGTGTGCTATATTTAAGCTGATCATTAGGTAAAAAAAATTTTTCGCCGTTTCCTGAACTTATTTTATTTTTTTCCTCGTCTGATGATTTCTGTAAAGGTGTTTTATTGTTTTCTAATATGGAATAAAATTTTGTGTTGTCGGCCGTAAATTCTGGATTATCGAAACTTATGTTGTTGATTATTAATTCCGATTTTGCCGTTACAGTCCCCGTGATTCGATAATATATTTTGGATCGATTCTTTGATTTATTAAATCTCCGAGCGCTTCAATTAAATATTTATCTTTACAACATTCTATTATATCGTCTTTACTAATGTGATCTGATAAAATTTCAATAAGTGACTCTATTCTTTTATCCTTTGTTTGTACTTCGGCGTCTAGTAAACCGCTTTCGTTACGACTTTTAAAGAAATCTAAAATATTTGTTAGCGTTTGTCCCTCTGGTAAGTTAGATTTTAGTTTTAACGCCTGTTTTAGCAGAATAGCCTCTGGGTCTTTATTACGCCTATCATCACCTCCTTTGGCTACCGACATATCATTCAAGTCCGCGAAACAAAAACTATCTGCCTAATCCTTTCTAAGGAGGGGCCCCCAATTGTTACGTCCGGGTTGCGTAACAAACAAGAAGAATGAAAATGAAACTTCATTAATCTAATGGCTAAAAGCGCGTGATGTGACTTTTCCCGATTCGGACATAATGTGCATTGCTCCAGGATGGGGCGGCAGGTAGGAAAATGAAATGGACACGCGGTACGCCTCGAGATAGTGTGTACAATTTTATGACTTACCTTAGAATTTCAACAGCCTTTGTGTGAATCTGCACGCCCGCCGTGACCCTTATAATATCAGTGGTCAGTTGTCGCTCCGTGGGAGTTTTGTGAGAAGAACGCAGAAGTGAGGAGTTTAGGACTATTAAGGTCTCAAATTAGTAAAGACTCAATACGGATTTTAATAAGAACTTATCGTTTATTGTGAAATAACTAAGTAAAAATTACAACTGTACGAGGTGATGTGAAGTCTACGCGGGTTGGCTTCTGAGTGAGTCGCACCAGGAGTCTTCGCCCCCTTTTAAAGGTAAAAAGTCGCAAGTCTTCCTGCTGTCGCCTTTTTGATTTGCCTAGGTATTGCTGCCCCACTCTTCTCGATGATTTTTGATGATTTCGGCGGCGCACCCTTTGAGAATTTTCGGCGAGTCCGGATACATAAATTATTTTAGAATACGCTACGCATATCGGGTGGGAGTGAAGGGAAAGGGCAAGAAAACTGACTCTAGCTTGATTCAGTATTGTGCGCTAGAGTACTTACTCCTCTGATTGGCGGCGAATCTCTGATGCTTGAGTGGATGTGCGTTTTGATAGCGTGTTCGGTAATAAAAAAAACGCGTAAAACTGTACCAGAGGAGTGGCACACACTGAAGAGAGAATGGAAGAAAAACTAAAGGAAACCGCGTCTTCGTGCCTCCGTTCGACGATCTTTTTGGTAACTGTTCTTTCTGGATAGCGGCATCCTTTTGAGCGTTCATGCCTGTCCCCTTTTTTTATAGTGTGTGAGAATATGAAACAAGCGGCAATGCAGCAGGTTCGTTGGGTAGAATGAAAAGAGAGGAAGGAAAACAGCGCACACCGGCAACCATATCGGCAAAGTTGCACGACGCGACAATAGGGAATGATTCAAGTGATCATTCACTTTCCTTCCTGCTGAGATATTTGGCAAAAGGTATATTATTTTTTCCTCTTTGTTTAAGTAGAATAACATTAAGGGGCTTTTGATATTACCATTATAAAAATATTTTTCAACCGTATACTGAGAAAAATTATAATTATTTCCAAAAGAAAATTTAATTATATGGAGTGTGTAGGTATTTTTTTGTGAAAAAGAAGGTTAATAGGTTGGAGTGATTTTGGTAAATTTTGACTTGTTATTGTTCTTATGCATCATTGTATTACCTTTCTTTGAAAATCTCAGCCATTTTAGAACTCAAGATTTTTTCTGGCATGAGTAGCATTCACATGTTTGCATTAGAGAGTGTGCAGTGCGTTAGAGTGAAACATTGTTTTACTCTATACAGTGCAGAATAGTATATCTTGTATGATGATCATGTCAGCATATGATGGAACTGATTACTTCCAATACATTATATTCGATTTAATCTTAGCAATGTGAGCATAGCTACCTGAATTCTTTATTTTGTTCTTGAACGATTCACAAAATTTCTTTTATAAATGCGAACATTTTTTTTTTTTTTTTGTAGGCAAATACAGTCTGCTTTTGCATAAAATTACAGTCAAATTATTTTTATCATATGTTTCTGAGGATTATAAGGTTTAGGAATGTTTTTATTTCGTTTTCTTTTGGATTGGTTCTATATTTTCTTATTCAAAGATAGATAGAATAATAAGTTATTAAACTAATCCCTGTAATGTTTTCTTACTTTGTGACTAAATATTTATATTAAATAATTTTATTATTTAATAACGCATCATTTTTACAAATAAAATTTTTGCTTGTTTCATTGTTGCAAAATAAAAACTTAGGTATTTTAATATGTAATCGCAATATATGTAATCGAAAAATGTGTATTTTAAATTATCAACGATGTCATTGTTAGTTGTAGTATTGTTTCTAAAATGTGTTCTGTATGAATTTTTACGCTGTCTTCATAAAAAAATAGATTCTTATAATTTCATTATTCAAATTTAACTTATTTCGATCGCAGTTTTATAAAGTATTAACTCTCTTGGGAAAAATATTTGCATTTCACAAAATTACTAACGATTTCATACGAACAATTGTAGAAATGACTAACGATTATAATTTTAAATTGTAAATGTGGTAAAGTCTGGATAACTTTAGCTTTATATTCTCGTTCACCGTGAAGCAGGATGATTTTGCTTCCAATGAAAAAGTTCAGCTGCAATTATAATTCTCCATTGCTGTATTAAATTTGGAAAAATAAATAAAGGTTATGATAGATGTTAATATTGAGTATGTTGTCCATATCATAAAACAAAAATGTCGTATTTTTATTTGTTATTATTAACAAGGCTTAATTTATTTGTATGAAATGTTTTGGCCTTTCCTTTATAAGTCTATGACAACATTATTGTTTGTATTTACTTTAATAATCTCAAAAGGACCCTGGTAATGGTTCTTTTCAAGTTTTTCTAGTTTGGGTTCTTTAATTAACCATACTTTATCTCCCATTTTAAAATCTATTGAATTAATAAATCTATGATAATACGATTTTGATTTTTCTTTTGAAATTATTAAGTTTTGTCTTGCTACAGAGACAATTTCTCTCATATTGTTAACTAGTTTTTCTAAACCCATATATAAATCCATATATAAATCCACATATAAATCCATTATAGGTCGGTAATAATTCAGATTTTTTTACTGGTTCGCTAGATGTAATTCTAGCAGGACAGGTAAAACTAGTTCATATGGTGTGAATTGATGGCTAGTATATACACTAGTATTATAATGAACTTGCGCAAAATCTAATAGTTCATCCCATTCATATTTTTTTGTAGAAAAATTCTTTAAATATTCACACAACGGGTGGTGTGCTCTTGCTAATGAACCATTAGAGAGAAAGCTGTAGTTTCAATTATATCAAATTTAAATCTTTTAGCTATCTGTTTCATTATTTTACTCGTCAAATTTGCCCCTCTATCGGTTTGTACTATTTTTGGGCATCCAAATATATATATAAATCTTTTTATAAAAGAATTTGAAACCGATTCCACTGTTTGATCTTTCAAACACACTAAGATTATAAACTTCGATAATTGATCCTGTATGGATAAAATATATTTATTATGATTTTTAGTAATGTTAAATGGATTTACAATGTCCATCATGATTTTATCAAATGTTTTTGCCGGTGTGTCCGTAATAATCATTGGTTGTTTAGTCTTCTTTCGTTTTAATTTATTTCTTTGACAATCTTCACAGTCTTTAATTCTATTTTGAATGTCTGATTTAAAATTTTCCCAAAAATATTTTTCCTTAAGTTTATTGTACGTTCTATTTACACCTGAATGTCCTCCTATCGTAGAGGAGTGATACATTTCGAAAATTCTATCTTTGTCTTCAATTTTTACGTATTCAATATTATTTAAACATATTATTACTTTTATATTTGTATTATTAAATGTTTCTCTTAATATTTCCTCTATTTCTAGCCAACTTATATTTAAAATATTTCTATATCTTTAGAAATACTATAAATACATATATTGTATAGTATAATAGTTGATTGATCTGACGGAGGCGATGAAAAAGAAATCAAAAACATAAGATTTCTTGGTTACTTGAAGCAACATTTCGTTGGCTTGGTCTGCCAACCTCTTCAGGCTACATTTAAAAAAAAAAAGTTATAAGAATAAATAATCAAAACTCTCACTCGCGTTAACAATTACAATTCATACCTCTTCTTAGTGTTCAATGATACACTAATCGTCAAAGTAAACGAATAAAATGATGTCACGCAGTATTTATAGTCTTATTACAAGATTGTTGGTACATAAGTTTATAAACAAGACACATATATACATATAAAGCGAAAACAAAGATACATATGATCAGTTTAAAAACCTCAATAAGGGAAAATACGAAGGCGTTTAAAAATTTAACGTCTTCTTTTTTGTTAATGTTATTGTTATTACATTTAATGTGAAACATTTCTGAGAATAAACGCTTTTTATAATTAGGCTCCTGGTCTAAAACTTTCGTATTCTCCCAGTCAAAATTATGCCGAAAATTGGTTTTGTGTCTTGAAATAACTGCATCTGGATTTTTGTTATTACGGTGTTCAGCAATCCTAGTCTTAAGGGAGCGTTTCGTTTCGCCTACATATGACGCCGAACACGATTTAAATACAAGAAAACTTATAAAATATGTTAGTCAGATCCAACTTTTAAGCAACGTTTGCCTAACTTTATCATAGAATTAAAACTTTTTTTAACTAAAGGTAAGACACGAATCTTGTAAGATTTTAGAATTGTTGCGATTTTTTCGAATTGGTCGTTAAAAGGTAACGAAATGTGAGAGACAAATGTATTATGCATAATATGGTCTTTATGGTTTTCGTTGCATTTAATTTTGGTTAATCTTGTGTGGATATGTCTGTTAATAAATTTGTTTGGATAATTATTCTTTTTAAGCAAGTTGGCCAGAATATTTAAATTTTTTGTGTGAAATTCTCGGTTTGATAATGTAATTGCCCTATCAACGAGATTATACACAATATTTATTTTTTTTTGTGGTGGATAATACGAATTATAATTGATTAATCGGCCCGATGAAATTCGTTTATTGTACCAATCTGACATGATTATGTTACCTTTCTGTATTAGTAAAATGTCTAAAAAATTAATTTTGTTATCTAGTTCTCGTTCATAGGTGAATTGTAATTTTTCTTTATAAGAATTAAACATATTTGTCACAGTATCTATATGTTTCTTATTAATACACATAATCGTATCATCTACATATCGGAAATAAAATAACAGTTGAACATCGTAATCCTCTTTTAAAATTTGTAAACAACTGGTCTCTAAGTCATCCTTCACAATGTCTGCAAATAGTGCTGAAATAGAAGAACCCATATATAGACGAAACGTAATGCTCCCTTAAAACTAGGATTGCTGAACACCGTAATAACAAAAATCCAGATGCAGTTGTTTCAAGAGACAAAACCAATTTTCGGCATAATTTTGACTGGAAGAATACGAAAGTTTTAGACCAGGAGCAAAAAGCGTTTATTCTCAGAAATGTTTCACATTAAATGTAATAACAATAACATTAACAAAAAAGAAGACGTTAAATTTTTAAACGTCTCGTATTTTCCCTTATTGAGGTTTTTAAACTGATCATATGTATCTTTGTTTTCGCTTTATATGTATATATGTGTCTTGTTTACAAACTTATGTACTAACACTCTGGTAATAAGACTATAAATACTGCGTGATATCATTTTATTCGTTTACTTTGACGATTAGTGTATCATTGAACACTAAGAAGAGTATGAGTTGTAATTGTTAAAGTGAGTGAGAGTTTTGATTATTTATTGTTATAACTTTTTTTTTTAAATGTAGCCTGAAGAGGTTGACAGACCAAGCCAACGAAATGTTGCTTCAAATAACCAAGAAATCTTATGTTTTTGATTTCTTTTTCATCGCCTCCATCAGATCGATCAACTATTATACAATGCATAAAAACTGCGAGTGCGTTTTGACATTCTTTTCAAAATACATATATTTCTACTAACTAATAATTCTTTTAATTTGTTAAATAATTTTGTTAAACTTTCTTTTATTAATTTACATGAAATAGATGTACCTATGTATAGCGTGAATAATTTTTTATTCTCTATATCTATTATGTCTATATTATTTTTTGTAAATGATAGTTTTGGTTTTTTTATTTATTTTTTATTAATATTTCCGTATTTTTGTCTAACGATTTTCCGTTTCAATTTATTAAATTAACAATATTATCGTTTCTGAATTGTATTGAATTTTTATAATAAATTATATTATTCAATTTTTGTATATCTGTAATTTCTTTATTTTTTATAACGTTTTTCTTTTGTAATTTGATGTTTTTTGCATTATTCTTTCTCGGTCTTCTTTTTGTTTTTAACTTCAGTCTGTCATCATTTATTGCTTTAATTTTATCATCATTAGTAATTACTTTTGTTGTTTGTGCATTTTGACCTATTTCCCGTTTATTTTGCGCTCTTGCAACTACGAACAATTCCACTGGATTCCTTGATAGTGCATCTGCACTTGCGTTCAGTTTTCCCGGTTTGTATACTATATCAAATTTATAATCTGATAATTTTAGTCTCCATTTTTGGACTTGATATTATTATCAGCTCATTTTAACCATAACAGAGGCTTGTGGTCCGTAACTATTGTAAATTTATTTCCATATATGTAATTTTTAAATGTTTTCATTGCAAAAATTATAGCTAGTGCTTCTTTTTCATAGGTGTGATATTTAGTTTCGGCTTTATGTAGAGTTCGTGATGTTAAGCTATCGCTGGGTCTTTGCCAATTTCGCCTTCTGACAAAACTGTTCCTAAAGCAAAATTCGAAGTATCTGTTGTAATAATGAATGGCTCGTCAAACCATGGATATTCTAAGACTGACGCTATACACAGGGTGGCCAGTTGGCGATCGTTTGTCTTACTTACTCTCAAGGACATCATTTACATGTGATTGAAAAGGATACAAGATCGCCACCCTGGCTATACATAATAATTCTTTAATTTACTCAAAAGCTTTTTGTTGTTCTTTTTCCCAATGAAATTTCACGTCCTTTTCTAGTAATATATTTAAAGGTTTTGTTACTTTTGTATAATTTTTTATAAATCTTCTATAATAACCTGAAAGTCCTAGAAATTTTCTAATGTTTTTAACATGTTTAGGCGTAGGGAATTTTTTTACTGTTTCTACTTTCTTTGGGTTAAGTTTTATTCCGTATTCACTTATAATATGACCTAAATAACATACTTCTTTTTTTAGGAATTTACATTTTTCCGGTTCTAATGTTAAATTTGCTTCCCGTAATTTTTGTGCGACTGTATTAAATCTCCCGTTTCCCTGGTAGAAAATTAACCATAAGTTGGCCAGAATATGGCTAAGCCTATGGCTGGTTAAGCATATTCTGGCCAACTTATGGTTAATTTTCTACCAGGGTTGCTTCTGGCATAGTTTCGCCAAAAATGATTATATCGTCGATGAACACAAAGCATATTTTACCGATTAAATCACCTAAAACTGTGTTCAGAACTCTTTGAAATGTACGCGGTGAGTTTCTCAATCCGAAAGGCAATTCGCGAAATTCGAAACGTCACAAAGGATTAATGCTAAATTCAGTTTTATGTATATCACTTGGTTTCATAGGAATTTGGTGAAAATCCGATTTTAAATCTATAACGTGATAGAATTTGGTTTTCCCTAATTGATCGAATATTTCTGTAATATTTCGGAGTAAATATGCATCTGGAACTGTTTTTAGTTTAGTTTTCTATAATTTATTACTAAACGCCATCGTTTCTTTCCGTCTGTTAACTGTTATTTCCCTACAATCCATGCTGGAGCATTAAAAGCACTTTTAAATTTATTACTATGTCGTTTGTTATTAATTTTTGAGTTTCTTCTATCGCGATATCCTTTAACTTATGAGGTAAAGGGAATTGTTTTAGTATACTGGTTTATCATCAGTTAAATTAATTTCATGTTGTTCTACGTTACATGATCCTAAACTGTCTCCCACTAGCCAGAATATATCTTTATTTTTAAAACTAGATCTTTAATCATTGTTTTACTATTTTCAGGCAAGTTTTGGTAATGTATTTTTTTTAATAGTTTTTCTTCTTGATTATATTCTTTTAAGTTTTGTATTGAATCATTTTTCTCTATAAAATTTATTGATTGCAAATTTAAAATCTCATTTTCGTCTATGTGAAAGTCTTCTGTTATTTGAAAACCTTCAAATTGTCTATTTCACAAGAGATAAAGTTATATTCCTTTTCGTTTCCATAAAGTTTATTATATTCTTCGAAATCTACTTCAATCTTCTTATTTATTATTGCCAAAGATTGTTTATAATCTGTTGATCCGATTTCCTCAAAATCGATTGTTTGGTCATTATTTTCTAAAGCAATATTAATATTATTTATTAATGACAATATTATTTTCATTATTTTCCAAAATTTTCTCATAATGTAAATGATTTATATTTTCTGATAAACTTTCATTTAGCATTTTCTGTTGTAAATCTTTTCCTTCTGCCTCTAATATTGGAATCGTATTTCAAATTTTTGTAACGTCATCGTAAAATGCTATTTCCGATTTTATATTTACTTCATTTTTATCGATTAACTCGGGTTCACAAGATATTAAAGAAAATGATTGTCCAACTCCCTCCTCAATATGAAAATTCTCTGTTTATTCATTTAATTGCATCTAATTGCATTTCTTGTTGAATATCTTTATGAATTACGGGTTTAAAATTTTTTGTTTCGTTCATATTTTGCAGCATTTTCCTTAGAAATTCCTTTTGTTCTATCGTTATTCTTGGTTTAATTTTCTTATCCATTTTTTGTCCGTTTTCAGTTATTATATTGACATTATGGTTAAGTTTGTGAGCTGATTTTAGTTTGATCTTACTATTATTTATTTGTAAATAACCCTCGTCTAGTTTTCATTTTTGTTCAGTAAGAATTTTAATTCCTAAAATTCCGTCGTATTAATATAACGCAAGTTTTTTTAAATTAATAAATGAATCTCTGTAGTTTTTCCTTCGTTGCAATTTATATTTACGATATTATCGTCATTAAATGTACTTACTTTAATATTTACGCTATTTTCGAGTGGTTTGTTATTAACCCTTCCAGTCCACTCAGAAGAATTTGTTAGTTTACCGAGTTTCGTTGATTAAATACTGGTCGCGAAGTACATTCCTCGGTTGTGTGATTCGTATTCTTACATATATTACAAATTTGTCTAATTTATTTTGAAGCAGTTTAATTTCATGGCAATTGTCGATTTGATGTCCGTTTTTCTTGCAGTAAGAGCATTTAGGTTCTGCTGTCAAATTTCTTAATTTTCTACAGTCTTCTAACATGTGCCCAGTGTATTTACAATAGTCACATTTTAAGATTTGTGTATTAAAATTTCCCAGATAGTTACTACTGGAATTATTTGAAAAATTATGGTTATTTTGATGGTTTGTGTATAAATCCGTTTTTATTTTTATCTCGATGTTCGTAGGCTTTAGTTGAAGGGTTGTAGTTGTTATTCTGGAACGTATTTTGTTGATTATTATTCATTCTCCTATAAGTTTTCGCTGAATGTCCTTGCATGTCACAGAATTGACAAATTTCTCAATTCTGAGAGTTTTTTTGTCTGCTTTGCATCATTAAAATCTTTGCATTCTCCCAATCCACGGCTTCGTGATCTTCGTCCGTGCATATCGCACACCACATCCTTCTTTTGTCTATCGTGCAGTATTTCATCGTGTGCCCAAGGTTCTTGCACCTCTTACATAATGCTGACGGGCAATTTTGAATTGTGTTTGACGCGCTGCCACACAATTCGCATGATTCCGCAATACTCGTCGACGTCCTGCATGTTAGTGTGTCATGTCTCCTTACTTTACACTTCCAACACAGTTCATATTCAGCAATAATAGGACACTATCTAACTGTGTGACCCATATTTTGGCAATATTGACAATTATTTCCCGACATCTGATTTAATTTGCATACATCTATAAAGTGACCTCACTTACTACAATAATTGCAAATCAGTTTTGTTCTATCCTTAACCGTATTACTATAATATGATGCATGATCCTTACTTTTACAATAAACACATGCAGCATTGAAACAGAATAGGGCTTCATGATTTCTCTCTTTGTATAATTGGCAATCGGTTATTTTAATTACGTTTGAATTTGGTTTTTCGAAATTAAATAATATGCTTGTAGTATTATTCCTTAAGCTATTTTGCTTTTTCAAGTTTCATTCAATTCCAATAGCTTTTTGTACTGCGTTATCCATGTTTTAGTGCTCTCCAAGTTCTATTCGAATTTCTTGCTTTAATCCTTTTTAAAGCTGCTGAGTATGTCGTTTTCTAAATGTGTTTTAAATGCTGTTAATGTTTCTCTTGTTACATTTGGTTCTAATTTTTTTAATTCAATTATTTGTGTGCCTAATATTCGTAAATTGTTTGCAAAACGTAGTACATCTTCATCTGATTTTTGAATTTGCTGTGTTAGTTTTTCGTATAATGAATGTATATTATCTGTCGATGGGTATAATTTACGTATAGTTTAAATAAACGTCTCAATATTTGCGATCTCTACATTTGCTAAAGCTTTATAAGTTTCGCCCCTGAGCTTTATTTTGAGAATCTGAACTAGGTTCTGCTCGTCATTATCGGAGATTATTCTTTTTGCTTGTTTTAATTTTTCTATGTATTCATCAATTGGAATATTTTCCCCGTTAAAATCAGGTACTAATTTTGCAACTTCTTTAAGTGGTAACTTTAATGGTTGATTTGCCATTTCTGCTTCGAAATTTATTAAATTTTCGTTTATTTGAATTCTTACCTCTTCGTTATTATTTAAGTTATTATATTTAGCTAAAATCAGGCTTTGTTCGTTAAGTAATCCGTCTATGCTGTGTAATCGTGTTATTTGTCGTTTTCTAAATATGCTGAGTCGTTAAATAATGCATGGCTTTGACCTGGTGCATTCGGTGTATAAAAAGTATTTGGTGATATACTATCCTGTTTTATTTCCGGAATTAAAAGATCATTTATATACATTCCAGACATATCTTGTTCTTGTGTGGGTTTTATAATATTCTGCTTTTTGTTTAAATTAACTGAAGCTGGTAAATCTGTTTCTTCTAGTTCGTTAAGGTCTGTTTTTAAAATCGATGAAATTGAAACTACTTCTGTATTTTCCTCTGTTTTTGAGTCCAATGGTACGTTAGCATAAGTACGTGATGAAAATCGGTTCAATTGTTTATTTAGAGGTGATCTTAGAACTCTCGGTTTCCTTTCAAAAGTGTTTTATATTTTATTATTTAAAATGTAATATTTATTTATGAAATGATTACACCGGCACACAAAAAGAAGTGGTTTGTTCTGGGAACCAGACCTATGTATTCTTATGTATTTTAACGCGCTGAATCCGAATCCGAGGTTGGTTTTGCCCAGACACCCGCAACATTTTTTTTATAATCGCGAAAAACCGTGAAAAATCGCGAAAAAACATGAAAACTCACACCTAAAAATATAGGTTATGAGCAATAAATTTTTTTATGAGTGTACTATATATCATTTTTGTGTATTTTGACGCGCTGAAACCGAATCCGGGGTTTATTTTACCCCTACGCCCTTTAATCTCTGTAAAAATGGTGGAAAACCGTGAACAATCGAGAAAAACTACGGAAAATCGTAAAAATTTGCATTTAATAGCATAACTTCGTTCCAATACATTTCTTTGCGAGTGTCTCATGTATGATTTATGTGAATTTTAGGCGTCTAAAATGAGATCTGGTGAGTATTTGCTTTTATATCTTCACAACTTTGAAAAATGTCAAAAAATCTTGTAAAATCGCTTAAAAATAACATTATATGGTGAGAAAGGAAAATAAAAATAAATCGTGTCATTGAAGAATTCTTTTTCTTTTCTAAATATGATTTTTGTTTTTTTTTTTTCTTTTTCTTTTCTTTTTCTTATACTTACTACGTCAACTCTGTTTGCTCTACTCTTTCTTTCTCTTGTAACGAACTCTTTTTTCTTCAAATGACCTGTTCAAGGGATTCCTTTTTCTCTTTTTGCTGTTACTCACAGTGTCTCTTTTAAGCATCCAACAAAAGTCTGCCATCATGTTAACGTCCCATTTTCCTTGGTATCGATTCTCCATTACATTTATATCTTGATGAAATCGTTCTCCTTGTTCTTCACTGAAGTCTCCAAGATTAGAAGGGAAGTAGTCGAGATGAGAATGTAAGAAATGCATTTTATAGCTCATCAAGCAACCCAAATTTTTAAAATTTTTTAACATTTCTTCGACAAGTTCCTTATAGTTCTCACTCTTTTTATTTCCTAAGAAGTTCTCACATACAGATTTGAAACTTTGCCACGCAGCTTTCTCATTGACAATCATTTTTGTCATGAAATTTTTGTCTTCAAATAGAGCACGAATTTGGGGACCATCAAAAATACCTTCTTTTAATTTAGCGTCACTTATTGCAGGAAACTTTTCTCCTAAATACTCGAAACAATATCCATCTTTATTCAGAGCTTTTACGTACTGTTTCACAAGACCAAGTTTGATATGAAGTGGAGGAAGCAGATACTTTGATGGATCAATCAATGGTGGGCGTATAATGTTCTTCGACCCTGGTTCAAAATCTGCCCTAGTTAATCATATTTTTTGAACATAGTGACTCTGCCTGTCTCTGCTATCCCACAAACATAAGACGCAGGGATTTTTAGTAAAATCTGATTGTTGTTCTAATATCATGGTTGCAATTTTAAGATCACCACAAACTTTCCATTGATGTTCAGAGTACTTTATTTTTTGCAATAGTATCTCCAAATTTTCATAAGTTTCCTTCAGTTTAGTCGAGTGAGCTATAGGAATAGATGCAAACTTATTTCCGTTGTGAAGTAACACAGCTTTGAGACTTTGTTTTGATGAATCAATAAAAAGTCTCCAGTCCTCGTCTTTATATGAGTTCGGTTTTAGCTCATTCACTAACCCCTTCACACCTGTACAGAATACTGAAGAGTTTTCTGTATTGTTTGTAAAATGTTTTCGAAATCCTTTTTCTCTATCTCGGTTGAAAGAAGCTGTTGTTCCTTGTGCCAACAGGTTTTTCTTTTTGAGTACCGAGGCTAGATATTCGGCTCCATCTCTAGGCAGTCCTAGATCTCGAATAAGATCACTCAACTCCTTTTGATTGAAGGTTTGAGGAGTTTTTCTTTTTCCAACTGGCAAGTATTCATCTTCAGAGCTTCCTTCACTCTCGGAAGTTTCTTCCTCAAACAATTCCTCAACTTCCATTTCCTCTGCTGCCCCTGAATTGTCTACATCCATGCATTTGAATGTCCCAGTTTCATCCTTGACTACTATTTTTTCAGGCTTTTTCACTGAAGAAACGTCTGCATACACAATTCTAGATTTAGTAGTCATGTTAAAACCAGTAGTGTTAGTCATACAGAAGTAGCAGTCTTTTTGGCTTGTTGGAGCAGACCATTTGGTGGTTTTACTAAAAATCCCTGCTTCTTATGTTTGTGGGATAGCAGAGACAGGCGGAATCACTATGTTCAAAAAATATGGTTAACTAGGGCAGATTTTGAACCAGGGTCGAAGAACATTATACGCCCACCATTGATTGATCCATCAAAGTACCTACTACCTCCACTTCATATCAAACTTGGTCTTGTGAAACAGTATGTCAAAGCTCTGAATAAAGATGGCGATTGTTTCGAGTATTTAGGAGGAAAGTTTCCCGCAATAAGTGACGCTAAATTAAAAGAAGGTATTTTTGATGGTCCCCAAATTCGTGCTCTATTTGAAGACAAAAATTTCATGACAAAAATGACTGTCAATGAGAAAGCTGCATGGCAAAGTTTCAAATCTGTATGTGAGAACTTCTTAGGAAATAAAAAGAGTGAGAACTATAGGGAAGTTGTTGCTTGATGAGCTATAAAATGCATTTCTTACATTCTCATCTCGATTACTTCCCTTCTAATCTTGGGGACTTCAGTGAAGAACAATGAGAACGATTTCATCAAGATATAAGTGTAATGGAGAGTCGATACCGAGGAAAATGGGACGTTAACATGATGGCAGACTTTTGTTGGATGCTTAAAAGAGACACTGTGAGTAAGAGCAAAAAGAGAAAAATGAATCCCTTGCACAGGTCACTTGAAGAAAAAAGAGATCGTTACAAGAGAAAAAAGGAGTAGAGCAAACAGAGTTGACGTAGTAAGTATAAGAAAAAGAAAAGAAAAAGAAAAAAAAAATCATATTTAGAAAAGAGAAAGAACTTCTTCAATGACATGATTTATTTTTATTTTCCTTTCTCACCATATAATGTTATTTTTAAGCGATTTTACAAGATTTTTTGACATTTTTTTAAAGTTGTGAGGATATAAAAGTCAAATACTCACCAGATCTCATTTTAGACGCCTAAAATTCACATAAATCATACATGAGACACTCGCAAAGAAATGTATTGGAACGAAGTTATGCTATTAAATGCAAATTTTCACGATTTTCCGTAGTTTTTCTCGATTGTTCACGGTTTCCTACCATTTTTACAAAGATTAAAGGGCGTAGGGGTAAAATAAACCCTGGATTCGGATTCAGCGAGTCAAAATACACAAATATCATGTATAATTACACTTATAAAAAAATATTTTGCTTTAACCTATGCTCTTTAATGCGAATTTTCATGATTTTCCGTAATTTGTTTCGTGTTTTCACAGTTTTTTACTAATTTTTCATACTTAGAAGGGCAAAATAAACCCCGAATTCGGTTTCTGCGCGTCAAAATACACAAAAACCATATATAGTACACTCATAAAAAAATGTATTGCTCATAACCTATATTTTTAGGTGTGAATTTTCACGATTTTCCGGGATTTTTCACGGTTTTTCGCGATTTTAAAAAAATTTTGGGGGTGCCTGGGCAAAACCAACCTCAGATTCGGATTCAGCGCGTCAAAATACATAAGAATATATAGGTCTGGTTCCCAGAACAGACCACTTTTTTTTGTGTGCCGGTGTTATCTATCATAAAAATTTTTTATATTATTATCCAATTTCCTGATATGCGATTGATTATTATACTATTTCTTATTTTTCGCGTAATGTATTTTTGATTTATTTTATAATTATTCTTAAATGTGTAATTATACTTTGTTATTATAATATTCTTGTCTATATATTGTAATATTCTCTTTTGTTTGATTATTCTTCCCTTAAATCTTTTTATTATTGATTTTTTTCAATTTTCTCATCGGCGTAAGGCTGTATTTGTATTTCTCATTTCTCGTATCATGTATTTGTTAAGAAGTCATTTGTTTTGTAAAAAATTATTCTTATTCTTGTAATTATCATTTGTTAGATACTTTGTTAATAACTCGACGAGTGGTACGCATTTATTTTCGGTAGTTTTGGTAATTCATGCTACAATGAATGGCCCGAACTACTTACTGCAAAATGTGAAGCTCGAACTTATTCTATATTAGTTATATTAGTATTTTATAAGAGTATTTTCCTTGTCTTTCAAGAACTTATTTGATCTTCTTTCAAACGTTTATAGTTTGATTTAGCTGATCTAGTGAACTTTCGTTCGATTTGTACCGGAACCACTGTGAAGTCCTAAACGCTGAGGAATTTATTCTTATATTATGATTGATATTTAATAGTTCAATTATATTACCTTTTCCACTTGGTGTAGGTTCTTGAAATGAATAACTGACGTGCAAATAATTGCACTATTTATTGAACTATAAAATTTACAATAAGATGACCTAGAATTCCAATTGGCTTTACATGTAGTTATATGTTGTTGTAACATAGTTGTTCGATCTATTTGATTAGTGTGTATAATATATGCGTTGATTGCGCTATTAATTAATACTAGTGAATTATTGAGTTTATTAGAAAACTACTCCTTTTGTCGGCTGGAGTGGTACGGAGCTCGCGTCACTTTGCAGGAATAACTGACGTGTGTGGCGTACATCGCCGTATTTATTACATGGTTAAATCAGGTTAAAAATGATCTTGATGCTGAGTCGAGATCGTCTTATTAAACAAGTTTCATAAACAATTTTACGTAACTCGTTCGATTTGGAATTTGAAAAGTGCTGTGCGCACATAAAAGCTTCGACGAGCGTTTGCTTTCGCGAAGTCGGTGGCTCGCTATGTCACGCTGTTGCGTTGTCGAAATGCTGCGTCATTTAAATTCGCAATCGTATAATTTTGTGGGTTAAGAAATTACTGATGAGAATATAAATATCAAATGTAATTTAAGGATACGTCACGGACGCAACATTGTAAACAATTATTAAATTTTAAAATTTAACTTATTAAATTATTGTGAAAAAAAAATTCAAAATTCAAAATTTGTTGAAATTTTCATGTTTATACTTTGCTATAGTCTTATCAATTATTATAAATTTGCACAGAAGGAACTAAAAAACAGTACTTTTTTTTCATTAAAGAAAACGCTAATATTTTTAATTTTTGTCAGGTAATAAATATTAGAAGTAGAAAATTGATGTTCTAATTTTTTGTATATAAATGTAGAATTCGTACAAATTCGTGTAAATTTCTGTAAAAAAACAAATGTAAATAAATGTAAATGTGTGTTCCAATTACAACATTTATGTAGACTTATTTACATTTATATATGTTTTTTACAGAAATTGTTAATAGCAGCAAATGGTAGATTTTCTTCTAATTTTTGACGTGTCTGCAGCTTATGGCCAATCTTCTACCAAGGTCAAAAGGTATTTTTGCTTAATAAATTTTGATACCAAACACCTTTTTATGAATTTGATTTTTTATTCAACGTTTCGGACACTTGGCTACGTCCTTCTTCAGGAATCTAATGACAATTCAATACACACGTTTAATAAACCAATAATTAAACAAATTACAATTAAAAATGAAAAGTTATGTACAAACTTACAAATAATTACATTATTGTAGTCAACGTTGTTTTGCGGGCAACAATCCGCTCGTCAGTAACGCTATATTACGATGTTCACGCTTATACACTAAAATTATTTATATGTGAGAATCAGTGTATCACACAGACTACTATCCTCAGATTCGGAATGGGGTAAAACACATTGGGAACGTCCGAGAGCGGAGAGAGGTAGCAGGAAAGCACGTCTTGGAGGATGTGGCACCAATAGTCTTGACTAGATGAACTTATATATGAATAGTGTATATCTATGCGAGGCGTCGTTAGACTTTCACTATACGTGCGCTCCTAATACCTCTTCACATAGATACTTTGACATCATATCAGATAGAGACCAGAAATTCGCAATTATTTATCAAGGTATTATATTCATTTGGCAGTCTGTTTATTTCAAATTGTTTATTAATAACATTTTTTTGAGTATGAATAAATAATGCTTCAGAGAAAAGTCGTTTTCCTCTGTTGCTTTCGGTGTCTAATATCTGAATGTTCTGGAAATTTATTGTATGATTATTATAAGTAGTGTGTATAAATAAAGACGAATTTTGGTCTCCATCCGAATATTTTTTTAGTTGTACTAAAAACGACATTTGTATGACATTTCTTAAAAAAACTTTTTATGAAAACTTCAAGTTCTTTAACAAACGGTAGCCTTATGTGTCTTTTCTCATTGCAACTGTTTATTTGCAACCTATTTTTATCAAATTTTATCTTTTTTAACCGTTCTTTTATATGAAAATCTATTGTGTCGTGTGGGTAATCATTCTGCTGTAGAACTTTTTTTATAAAAGAAATATTGGATTTATGGAAACTACTATGTGAGAACATTATTGCTCGATCAACGAGGCAGTAAACAATAGATATACACTATTCATATACAAGTTCATCTAGTCAAGACTATTGGTGCCACTTCCTCCAAGACGTGCTTTCCTGCGACCTCTCCCCGCTCTCGAACGTTCCCAATGTGTTTTACCCCACTCCAAAACTGAGGATAGTAGTCTGTGTGATACACTGATTCTCACATATAAATAATTTTAGTATATAAGCGTGAACATTGTAATATAGCGTTACTGACGAGCGGATTGTTCCCCGCAAAACAACGTTGACTACAATAATTTAATTATTTGTAAGTTTGTACATAACTTTTAATTTTTAATTGTAATTTGTTTAATTATTGGTTTATTTAATGTCTGTATTGATTGTCATTAGATTCCTGAAGAGGGACATAGCCAAATGTCCGAAACGTTGAATAAAAGATCAAATTAATAAAAAGGTGTGTGGTATCAAAATTTATTGAGTAAAAATACGTTTTGACCTTGGTAGAAGATTGGCCATAAGCTGTAGACACGTCAAAAATTTTTACAGAAATATACGCTTATTTACATTTATATACATTTTCCATTTCCACTAGGATGTTTATTCATTCTAAATGTTTTTTCAATAACTTAAAACTTCATGAATATTTACAAAAATTACACATTTTTTCTTATTTTTGAAAAGCTTTATTAGCTGCCACTGATATGTTACGTCAACACATAACTTTAGGCTTTTAAGATGGCCAATAATTGGTACATTTACCTTTTACATTAGTTTATGCGCAAACTTTTATCAAATCATAAAATACCAAAAAAATTCCAAAACTATAAAAACTAATATTTTCATAAAAATCATTGTAAATATTTTAATGAAATTTTGTACATATACCCTTCATAATATGAGCTAGATAGCCTATGAACTTAAAGTTTCTTGTTTGTCCAATCGTTTTCAATAAAATGAGATTTGAAAAATTTCGAAAAATAAATTTAACCTCTAATATCTTCGAATTTTATGAACATTTTTATTAGGCCAACGAAAGGGCTTCAGAAGTATAAAAACAGCTATCCTTCTGCGAAATTTCATAAAGATTTATTGATTTTTACTCCAGTTATTGTGCGATAACGAAAATGCAATTTTTGTCTTCAATAATTTTTTTCTCATTACAAATCAACAAAACCTCTTAAAATTTTTAGAGGTAGAAGTACTTTTTATACTTAATAACTGGTATAAATTTCGTGTAAAAATATAGAAAAGTTTCTGAGATAAAAATTATAGAAGAAAATGACACTTTTAGGCCAGTCAAATTAGTTTTTTCTGCAACTTAATTGTAACCCAGGGTTTTCAAACGGATTCTTGTAGGGAGGCTCATCAGGCACAATACCCCGGTGAATGAGCCAAAAAATTTTGTCAGGAATATTTTTTAAATAACAAATTAATGATTGAAAAACCAGTTTTTTGACCACAGCAAAAAACTATTGACTTTATAGAAAAAAGTTCTATATAAACTTTGTAGATATTAAAAAGCTCTACAGAACGCGACCTCAAGATTTAAATTTAGTTAATTTGTGTATCTGCAAATCGCAAAAAACCGCTGAAAATGGCCATTTTAACGATTGTTTATAACTCCGTGAAAAAAATTGCTAGGCTCTTGATAACTTGTTAAAGTATGGTTCTTGTGGTACTTAATAAGCAGTTAAAATTTCAGTTAAAAATATTCAATAGTTTTTGCATAATTCCACTTACTTATTAGATTTTGGTCATGTTTGCGTCATTTTTCCCAAGCCGTGAGGCATCGTACGAGGATGCACAAATGCGATTATGAAAGAGTAACATCTCTACTTTCACGAACAATGAATAACTAAGCGATTTTTTCAAATTTATTTGTTTAAAATCGTATAATAAAAAAGTAATTTTTTTCGTTATAAATAAATGGAATTGCGACTCGAGTATTTATCATAGATAATCGACAGTAGGTTCGTTGGAAAGCTGGCATTTTTCCCGAAATTTTAAGCTACCTCCTAACTCTCTAAGTGCTCTAGGAGCCGAGATAATTTTTTTTTTTTTTGTAAAAATCTACATGCCTTTAATTATTAATATTAAGAAACGTGACAGGGCTGAAAAATCGAATTAGTAGTTGTACTAACATAAAAAAATATTGCATCACATTTATTGCAAAATTTCATTGTTACAAATAATCGCAAAGATGCGTGTGAAAAATAGAGAAAGTTACAGTGTCACGCAAAAAAACTGAACATAGGAACTTCAAATCCAACGCACTCGAAAATTTTTTGATATTTCGGTAACTAATTGACGTAAACACTTCATTTTTTTTTTAATTTGGGGTAGCTCGCGAAAATATTAATATGTGATCTACTCGTTTCCCCGAAAACTTTTATTTAACATTATGTAACGAAGTTCGAAATCCGCGGGCGAACTACCACGCGCACGAGCCATCGAGGCGCGAAGCGGGGATGCGCAGGCGCGAGTAGGGCGGATCGGCAACGGTGCGCGCGAGAACGAGTCAGTCGAGTTTCTGCCGATTCGGTGCGCGCACGCAGAAAGAAGAGAGAGAAAGAAGACAGAGAAAGAAGAGAGAGAAAGAAGAGAGAGAAAGAAAAGAGAGGGAGCAACCCAGGTCGCAAGGCTCCGGAGGAAATCCTCATCGTCGTCGTACGCGAGAGATTGCGGACGGATCTAGCCCGGACTCCGTCGACACCTGAGCAAGGTTAGTGCCTGCAGGCCCCCTACGCGCGAGCGAGACTCTACCTCGACGCGCGAGGTAGAGAGCGCCGGAGACGAGTGGTGCACCTCGTCTCCGGGAGTGTATCGGTGCGCGACATCCGCGACGCGTGCGACTCGCGAGGCATTTCGACCTCGCGAGAATTAGAGACCGCGGCGCGCTCAATATCCTTTTCTTTTGTAAACCCCTCTTGTGATTAGATATTAAAACGGTCTTTTATATTTCTTAATTAAGAGTTCGCGAATTGTTATTTCGCCCCCTTCCCTTCCGCCGTTATTCCTACGAGTACCTCGGATACCGCCGCCTCCGCGGGATCGCCGACTTCCTCGGCGATCATCTGAGCCCCACGTACTCGCGCGTGTTTCCCCCTTCATTAAGGAACGCGTAGAGTCACACACACGATATTAAAATTCCCGGGTAACTTCTGAGTTACCCGGTTGTACACAGTCAGCGAACGGCATTGTACCGAGGGCGCGCAGAGCCGGCAATTCTGCCAGGGCGCCGCTCGAGCCGCAACGTAGGCGAGCATCGTCCTCGACGAGCAGCGCCGAGGAAGGCATCGTCGTTGCGGAGCAGTGTGAGCGAGAGAGAGAGCATACAGGTAAGCTTTCGGCGTTGCCGAAAACTCTCTCGCTCCGAAAACTATTCGCCCTGTTACAACTGGCGCCCGTACGTGTGGATAGGTACAGTAGGATAGCGCGCGGCGCGTGTTTGTAAACACGCGCGGGCTTGCAACACAGCCGACACCGCGATCGTTCGACCGTGAGAGTGTATGTATGTGTGCGAGAGTGTCGTAGACAATTCTAAGTCCACGAAAATACTTTTCGACAACAAGTATTATATCGCGAGCAGAAACGAAAATAATTCGGACCTCGCGATATATAGGTCCATTTACGCAAAGGTTCGTAGCTTTGCTTTTCCCTCATACTAAGTCGGTTTATAATCGATTAGTAAGTTGTTTAGCTATATAGCTAAATAACTAGGAGATAGATTCCTTCACTCTAAAGCCTTATTTGTTTACTCGGATAAATAACAAAAGGACGGAAAGAGATATTACTGTTAGTAATAATACGGCAACAATTAATCAAGTGAGGAAAATTAATAACAACAAAAATTATTAAAGTTAAAAATTATTAAAATTAAAAAATTAAAAATTATTAACAATAAAATAATTTTTTCCTTTTTGTTTTTTTTTTTTTTTTTTTGGCTCTTTTCTGCATATTTTCGGAAATAATTTAGATTTTTTTTTGTTGTGAAATTTTTAAAGAAATTTTAAAAAGAAAATTTCTGTTTTCTCCTTTTCATATTTTTTTTTTTTTTTTTCTTTTCTTCGCCATTCATTTATTCTCTTTCCGCCTGGTTGTTTTACGAAAATCAACAGATTTTCTATTTTTCGTGCGGCTCGTTGTTATAGCCTCACGTATCCGAAAAATTTAAATCGTATACACCAACATTAAATATAGCGTCGCCGCATTTTGACGAGCGACGCAAATACCAAACGTGTTCTCTTTCCACAGTTTATTGTATTATTTTGGAAGTGGAAAGAGAAAGCGAACTTCTCGCAAGCTAAAGTTTTGCGAGAAGATTTTGGGCTTTAATAAATTCGCTGTTATATACAGAAGTAAAATTAGGGTAAAAGCAAGCGCGATTTCTCTCACCGCGTGCACATTTTATAGAATAACCTACACTTTAAAGCACTCAAAAATTTTTTTTTGTTTTTTTTTTCTTTCTTGAATGAATCATTTTCTTTCAACGACTTTCAACGACTTTTAAACGGGGTGTCGCCGAATTTTATCGCGCGACACAATTGCCGAACGCACCCTCTTTCCACAATTTATTTTATTATTTTGCGGTGGAAAGAGAAGGCGAACTTCTCGCAGACTAAAGTTTTGCGAGAAGATTTTGGCCGCGTGGACGAAAATTATTCTCGTTCTTCATTGTAAATTTTCGTAAAAATAAATACAACGCGAAGTAAATATTTAAGCGTAACACTCTTTTCGTGTTTCGCTGTCGTTTCTGCTCGCGAATTTACTCAGTGCGACAGATTGAGAAACAGTTTAGTTTTTTTCTTCTGTAACTCGCGATTGTAAGCGCCCAGGGATTAGGGAAATACGCGCACTCAATCGACGCACTGAGTAACAACACGCTGTAAATTGCGGAGCGAACGAGCCGAAAAATCTACTTGCGATCACTTTTTTTCGCTCTTCTGTTTTATATTTTTTTTTCTTTTTTTATTTTTCGCATAAATATTCCAGTGAGAAACCAATATGGCGGCACAACTAGCACTCGAGAATTGGTGTATGTGCCTCTCACTGGAAGAGATAGATAGATATCTCAAGGCGATGGAGTTGAAAACATCTGGCGCGCGATTTCAACAGTTAGATCGCGCGAGCAGATGGCTGCTCGGGGATTACTCGGCAGACGAGTTCATCGCCACAAATGCAGACCTCGATGAACACACGACCTGGGTAGCGAGAGCAAACCTCCGCCAAACGTTCATCGATAGAGTCTGCAACGGCGAAATCGAGACGCCATGGGCACGCGGTTCAGACGAGAATGAACCGCATCCACTTGAGTATGTCCGCGACGATAACGTCGTAAAACTCAAGCTGGAACGGACGCGTCTCGAAATCGAGACGCGCGCAGCGGAAAGAAGCTCGATGGAACAGGAACCAGCGGAAACAACGGAGAACGAGACGGATCGAGAAGACGGATCTAAGGAGAGGGAGACAAGTACAACCCTCCACCCACAACAGCACACCCTAGCAACGGCGGAAACGCAGGATCTGCCAATCCCTGCGGAATTGAGGGCATTTTTAACGCAACTCACGCAGAAGGTCACGCAACTCTCGGACAATCAGTCCAAATTGCAATTAGCAATGGAGAGCTTCACGCAGCTAGCGACAAAAGGAGCTGCGTGCAGCACGCGATTAGACCAGGCGCAGAGCGGGCAACGTCAGGTGGGCTTCCAAGATACCCTGACATTCAGATATCCGGAAGAGCAGGACACCTATCTGCATACACCACCGACGTCTGGCCAACCGCTCATTTCCCCCCAAGGGACGCCGCACAATCGTCTACTAGGCGGAGCCTGGGAGGGGGGGGTCTCCCGAATCGGATGAATTCGAGAGATTTGCGCAGCGACCCAAACGCGCTTGATGCCAGCACTCCGCGACATACGGTGCAAAACCGAAATAATCAGCGAGACGTCGGCAACATCGCACGAAAATGGGGGCTGAAGTATACCGGCGAGAAAGGGCAGAGCATCGACGTGTTTTTAAACCGTGTCGATGAATGCCGAAGCCTCGCGAAGATGTCAGAGGAAGAGATGTTAAGTTCTCTCTCCGAACTCTTCGCGGGAGTCGCCGCCACGTGGTACCAGAATAATAAGACGAGCTGGTCCACGTGGAACGAATTCTGCGCGTCAGCACGTAAATGGTACGGCGCGAACCGCAGATTCCAACAACGGGTGCTGCAGGAGGCAACAGCGCGCACACAGGGGAGAGAAGAACCGGTGCGCGACTTCATCACCTGCCTACTCTCGATCATGAAAAAGATCGAGCCACCTCTCCCACTTTCTCACCAGTTGGACACCTTACACCGCAATTTGCGGCCAGATCTCCAACGCATGGTGAGGAGAGTTGATTTCGAGGACATCGACACGCTATTGGAATTGAGTGTCGAGGCCGAGCTTACTCTCGAGGCGGAAAAATCTTATCGAGAACCACCGCCTCCGGAACAGAGCCTCCTCCCCAAGGCTGCCTATAACCCTCGGGGAAAGAAAGAAAAACATACGCCACTGAAAGTTGCCGCACTTCCAGGGCATATGAACCCGCCGGTAACGGAGGGAACTGGACAGAATTGGATCGCAGCTCTGTCCAAAATGCTCGCGGAAGAGGTGAGGCTGGCGCTACAGCCAGCGCTGCACCCGAAGCAGACTCCACCGCCCTCTCGAAAACCCGCCAAGGGGAAAAAGAAGGGAGGGAGAGGAGAAAAGAGAGAGTCAGCAGGCGGCTCGCCGAAGCGCGACCCGCGGCCTCGGCAAGCAGAAAGGAAAAAATCGCCCGATAGCAGCGCAGTGAAACCGAAGGGTAACAGTGAGGGTATTCATTGTTACGGCTGCGGTCTGCCTGGCTATCGGACGTACAATTGTCCCACGTGTGCGGGAAACGGGAAATCGGGTGCGTAGTAGGAGTCTATACGACGCCCGCACTCAAGAAGACTCCCTCCGAAATCGCCGTCGCGGCCTCCACCGTTCAGGAGGAGCCGCGCGACGAATCAGCAACATCAGCTACAGCGATCAGCGTAGAGAACGCACCGATCGCTTACCCCGACGAGGAGGCCAGATGGTGGCTCCAAGTTAACGTCGGGGGTTTCCGAATACGCGCCTTATATGATACGGGCGCGGCACGAACAGTGATGGGTTCGATCGGGTTGCAATTAGCATCCGCGTGCCGTAGCCCGCTATTATCAAGCCACGGAAGGAAAGCAAAAGTCCCCGGCGGTCATACAGTGGCGATCGCGGGGTATGTAATGCTCCCCTTCGAGGTAGCAGGCATAAAAAAGGAGATTCGTGTCGCCGTGCTCGCGGACGAAACCTTAGAGTGCTACCTCGGCGCCGATTTCATTCGGACATTCGGAATGATTCACGATGCAGTGAAAAATCAGCTGACCGTGAGCGCGTCAGGGCAAACGGTAGATTTAGAAGTAGCCAGCGTTTCTCTTGGCGAAATTCTGGAGCTAGCCTCGATCGGTCTCGAGGAGATGTCGGAGGTGCAGAAGAAACAACTCCAAGAACTCCTCGACCAGTTGCTTGTCCAGACGGATGAACCTCTCGGCCACACGACGTGGGCGGAACACGCGATTTCTGTTGGCTCGGCTTGGCCGGTCAAACAGAAATATTACCCCGTCTCCAAGAAACTCGAGGAGATCATGCACTCTCAGGTACGAGAGATGCTGGAGGCGGGTATAATCGAGCCCTCGACCAGTGCTTGGTCGAGTCCAGTAGTAATGGTGCGGAAAGCGCTCGAGAAATATCGATTCTGCATCGACTTCCGGAAGGTGAATGCCGTGTCCAGAGCTGACGCATATCCGCTCCCATATATGGACGCGATTTTGCGGAAGCTACAAGGCGCAAAATATATTTCGACTCTGGACTTAAGCAGCGCATATCACCAGATTCCGCTGGAGGAAGAATCTCGCCCATTAACGGCGTTCACGGTGCCTGGACTGGGATTATTCCAGTTCACGCGCATGCCGTATGGCCTCTCGCAGGCAGGTGCAACATTTCAGAGGTTAATCGATAAGGTTATCGGTCCTGAAATGGAACCCTATGCCTTCTCCTATCTCGATGATATAATCATTGTCACCGAGACCTTTGAAGAACACGTAAAGTGGCTTGGCCACGTTCTCAAGCGAATAAAGGAGGCTAATCTCACTATTAACCGAGAGAAAAGTGTGTTTGGCCAGACGGAAGTTCGCTACCTGGGCGTACTCGTTAATCGGGACGGTTTTCGTCCCGATCCCGAGAAAATCGCGCCGATAATAAGCTATCCTGAACCACGGAACCTAAAACAGCTTCGGCGTTTTCTAGGAATGGCCTCGTGGTACAGGAAGATCCTAAAAGATTTCGCTGCTATGGCCGAGCCACTAACCCGACTCACCAAAAAAGACCGCCGATACGATTGGACAGAGGAACAACAAGTAGCTTTCGATCAGATTAAGGCTTTTGTTGCGTCTGCTCCAATTCTGTCTCGCCCGCAATTTGAAGAACAATTCGTTCTTCAAAGAGACGCGAGTGATACAGGCATCGGCGCGGTACTCTTCCAAATAATCGATGGCGAGGAAAGAGCACTGGAATTTGCGAGTCGCACACTCTCATCCGCGGAGCGTAACTATAGCGTGACGGAGAGAGAATGCCTCGCGGTGGTCTGGGCCATTTGAAAATTCAGGCCGTATATCGAGGGCTACCATTTTCGAGTGATCACCGATCATAGTAGTCTTCGTTGGTTACACAGCCTGCATAGTCCAACTGGTCGGCTCGCGCGGTGGGCGCTCGAACTGCAAGGGCATAGCTTCGAGGTAGAGCACAGGAAGGGCGCACTTAACCACGTCCCCGATGCTCTATCTCGCATGTTCGAGGGCGACGAGGAAGATGCGTCACTCGCCGCAGTCGATCTGACAAACGAGACGGACGATACGTGGTATACCTCTTGGCGAGAGAAATTGCAGCGAGAGCCAGACGCATACCCGCGCTGGAAATTATTAGGTGGACAGTTATTCTACTATCGCCCCGACGAACTCATAGAGGCGGCGGTCGGGGACGAAGAAGCGTGGAAAACTGTCATACCGAAGGAGGGTCGTCAGCAAGTGCTCGCTGAGAGCCACGACGATCCGACCTCGGGACACCTGGGGCGAGACAAAACGTACGATCGCGCTACGAGATTTTACTACTGGCCACGCATGTACAAGGCAGTACGTAAATACGTGCGCGAGTGTCTCGTCTGCCAGCAGTGCAAAGTCGAGCAACGCGCGCCTGCCGGTTTAATGGGAAAACGCGACATATCGCGCCCATGGCAGGTGGTGGCGGCCGACATGATGGGTCCTCTACCCAAGAGCAAACGCGGCTTCGAATATATTCTTGTATTCGAAGATTTATTCTCCAGATGGGTAGAGGTTATTCCGTTGCGGAAGGCGAACGCAAAATCTATCTTGAAGGAATTGAAAGAGAGAGTGATTTTACGTTTTGGCACGCCGGAAGTATTTCTCAGTGACAATGGAACGGAGTTTAAAAACCGCGCCGTCACTGAGTACTTACGGAACTTGGGGGTACACCACACGGTGACACCGCCGTATCACCCCCAAGCCAACCCGGTGGAGCGAGTAAACCGGACGCTCAAAACCCGGTTAATCGCTTTTGTGGAGGAAAAACACGCCTCTTGGGACGAGAATCTGCCCGAGCTGGTGTTTTCGCTCAATAACGCCGCCCATAGTAGTACCGGACTCTCGCCCGCAATGTTAAATTACGGGCGGCGACCCCTACCCCCAGGAACGGCCAAAAGAGCTCGTGACCGCGTAGCGGAAGAACGAGCGAGCCAGGAGAGAGTCGAGGAATGGGCCTCGAGGATGAAAGGCCTCAATCGATTGAATAGAGCCGTCGCCGATCACATCGACGGCGAACAAGAGCGGCAAGCGCATTATTATGATGCAAAACACCGCGAGCCCCTCTTCCAAGCAGGAGATTATGTTTGGAAGAGAAACCGGATCCTATCGTCTGCCGCACAAGGAATCTCGGCGAAACTGGCACCGAAATTCGCGGGGCCGTATGCGATAATAGCCAAAATAGGCACTAACACTTATCGCATACGCGCGCTCGAGGCAAACGATGAGGAATTAGTTCACGCCGAGCATCTGAAGCCTTACGTGGGTGTAACGCCTTCAGATGAGGAGCCGGAGGAAGAACCTCAACCGCCGAGGGATAGCGCAGCGATTGTGGCGATGTGCGACCCGCCAGTAGCGAGCGACAGCGAGAATAACTCGCAGGTAGATCGCGGAAACGACGGCGCCGCAGCCATCTCCGATCGCGTACCGCTTGAGAACCCAGCGAGCGAAGCGGAAAACTTACGTGCCCCTACTCCTCTCCCCAGGTGTAACCCGGGTCGTCCAAGGAAGGCGGTACGGCTTGTAGTAAGGCCGACTGCTATACGCGTGATAGCGGCGAGCCCAGCAAGGAACCTCGCTGCGAAATCGCGCGGACGACCCAAAAGCTCACGCAACGAGGCGAATACTCTCGATCCGACGACTATACTACCCTCGCGGACGCGGACGCAGTCTCGCGCGGCAGTATAAGGCCTGGACGGGCCGTATTTTTTTGATACTAGTTTCGCCTTATTTTTCTTTCTCCCACCTCCGCTCCTAACCTAGCATGCCCTTACCATCCACGCGTGCGAACTTCGCATGTTACGTGTCCAGAGCGCCGACCAGGGGGTAGTACGTCGCGTCTGGGAGGGGGGTGTAACGAAGTTCGAAATCCGCGGGCGAACTACCACGCGCACGAGCCATCGAGGCGCGAAGCGGGGATGCGCAGGCGCGAGTAGGGCGGATCGGCAACGGTGCGCGCGAGAACGAGTCAGTCGAGTTTCTGCCGATACGGTGCGCGCACGCAGAAAGAAGAGAGAGAAAGAAGACAGAGAAAGAAGAGAGAGAAAGAAGAGAGAGAAAGAAAAGAGAGGGAGCAACCCAGGTCGCAAGGCTCCGGAGGAAATCCTCATCGTCGTCGTACGCGAGAGATTGCGGACGGATCTAGCCCGGACTCCGTCGACACCTGAGTAAGGTTAGTGCCTGCAGGCCCCCTACGCGCGAGCGAGACTCTACCTCGACGCGCGAGGTAGAGAGCGCCGGAGACGAGTGGTGCACCTCGTCTCCGGGAGTGTATCGGTGCGCGACATCCGCGACGCGTGCGACTCGCGAGGCATTTCGACCTCGCGAGAATTAGAGACCGCGGCGCGCTCAATATCCTTTTCTTTTGTAAACCCCTCTTGTGATTACATATTAAACAGGTCTTTTACATTTCTTAATTAAGAGTTCACGAATTGTTATTTCGCCCCCTTCCCTTCCGCCGTTATTCCTACGAGTACCTCGGATACCGCCGCCTCCGCGGGATCGCCGACTTCCTCGGCGATCATCTGAGCCCCAGGTACTCGCGCGTGTTTCCCCCTTCATTAAGGAACGCGTAGAGTCACACATACGATATTAAAATTCCCGGGTAACTTCTGAGTTACCCGGTTGTACACAGTCAGCGAACGGCATTATACCGAGCGCGCGCAGAGCCGGCAATTCTGCCAGGGCGCCGCTCGAGCCGCAACGTAGGCGAGCATCGTCCTCGACGAGCAGCGCTGAGGAAGGCATCGTCGTTGCGGAGCAGTGTGAGCGAGAGAGAGAGAGCATACAGGTAAGCTTTCGGCGTTGCCGAAAACTCTCTCGCTCCGAAAACTATTCGCCCTGTTACAATTATTAATTAACAATAATTATTTTTATTAACTTTTTTCTTCTTTTTTCATAAATAAATAATTAACTATATTTAATTTGATGCAATGGTACATATTATTAATAAATTAAACATAGTTTTATATAATTCTGTGTATGTGAGTGTATGTGTGTGTGAATAGATTCGAAATCTGCCGCGCTTTTATGTGTTCAGGATAACGCCATGCATCAGCTACAACAGTACAAGTACTTTCTTTGAAATACTGCAACTGGCACAAAGATTTAGTTGCAAATTTCAATTATTGAACACTTGTAAGTGCATACATGTTCTTCTGACTTATAGTGTAATTACGCAAAATCACAATAATTTCTGGATTAAAGTTATGTAGATAGTTTTTTCAACGACAATTCGGATCGGTTTCAATATCAAATTACAACTGCAAGAGATACATTTTACGGATGTTTACTGAGATTTACGCACTGGATATACCAAACCTTTGGTAGTTGTATGTTTTTGTGTAGAAGTTGGATGGTGGACTGAAGAGGTTCAAATAAGTAACGTTTCGTGTGGAGAAATGAAATGGTTTTATTGATGTGCCGTCGTGCCTCTTGGCGTACAGCTGTTGCTTCTCTCTCTCTGGCCGTCGCGCGTGAACTGAGGAGCCGGCCGGCGCTGCGAAGTGCCGTCGGCGTGCCTTTGTTGAGAAGGGGCGGTGAGAGAGGACCGCGTGGAGGGCTCTGATTGGCTGCGCACCTGCGCGAGCCGTGGATTGCCTTATAAGGCTTGGTGACGTCAGCGTCTCGCTGTTTGAGACGTTGGATCGCCAACATTCCGCCCACCTTCGTCTAATTGACGAACTGACCTCATTCCGCTAGAAGGAGTCTTACGACCTTGGCGATGGGACGACGGAGAGTGGTGGTGGCGGTGCGAAGCTCGACGACACGGGTGAGGCCATCACTACCCGGATGGATGGCTGTGATGCGAGCGATTGGCCATTTGGATGGAGGCGTCAGCTCGTTGCGAACGAGAACGAGTTCGCCCAAGGTGACTGATGGTTGTGGTTGCCTCCACTTCATACGTGACTGCAGGGCCGTCAAGTACTCTGTAGACCACCTGGCCCAGAAATTTTGCGTCATCTGACTGATTAGCAGCCAGCGTTTTCCTGGAGGCACATTGGCGTCGGTGAGGTCTTCTTCAGGCACTAGAAATGACGAACGCTGAATAAGAAAATGTGACGGTGAAAGGAAATCTAGGTCAGACGGATCATCAGTGAGAGCAGTTAAAGGTCTCGAATTTAGGCAGGCTTCAATTCGGCACATGAGGATAGCGAGTTCGGAAAAGGTGAGAACTTGTTCGCCAATGACTCGGCGCATATGATGTTTCGCCGGGTTGTCCGCTGATCGCACGTGATGCCAATATGCATCAGGTAGCAGAGTATGAATCTCTGAACACCTGTTTGCTACGAACACACCCCATCTAGATGGGTGGTCTTTGAGCCAAAAGAGGACGTCTGCAGAATCGGACCATAAATGAATACTATCGATTTTACTTGGGAAGGATTCGATGAACGTGTCAGTCAAACGTGCAAGTAGCAATGCAGCGCAAAGCTCTAAGCGAGGTATGCTTAGCGTTTTCAGTGGAGCTACTCGTGTTTTGGCCACTTGCAGTGTGACTAGAACGTTTGGCTTTTGAATTAAGCGCAGATAGATTACTGCACCATATGCAAATTTAGAAGCATCCGCAAATCCATGAACCTCAATAAGTTCGCAATGTGGTGTGTATCCACTCCAACGAGGGATCGTTAAGTGACTAATAAGGTGAAGATCTCGCAACCAAGTTTGCCAGCGATTCGAAATATCGATAGGAAGTTCCTCATCCCAGCCAACTTTAAGTAGCCATAAGGATTGCATGATGATTTTAGCGGTAATGACTATGGGGGCCAACCACCCCATAGGATCAAAAGACGAGCTATTCTTGAAAGAACAGAACGTTTCGTGAAGGGCAATTCGATCGGCTCTTCTACGATGTGAAAGCTAAAGCAATCAGTATTAGGATGCCAGCCTATACCTAAAATTGGTACAGATACATCTGAGGCAAATAATGTAATGGAATCTGCAGCTAACATGTTCGAGGGTAGATAAGAGAGAACTTCAGTATTATTTGATGTCCATTTCCGAAGATTGAGATGACCTTGTTTAAAGAGTTGAATTAACTCATCTTGTTTCTTCAAAGCTTCGTCAAATGAATGTGCACCTGAAAGCACATTATCGGAATACATTTCTGTGCGAACAGCTTCAGCTGCGATCGGAAAAGCTTTACCATAGTCTTCTGCTAATCTCAGAAGAGTTCGTATGGCTAGAAATGGCGAACAGGCCAAACCATACGTCACTGTGGTCAATTGATAGGTTTGAATGGGTTCACTCTTGTCAAAACGCCATAAAATCGACTGAAGGGGTTGATCACATTGTTCGACACCAATCTGCCTGAACATTTTCTCCACGTCAGCTGATAGAGCGATCTTATACCTGCGCCAGGCACAGATCAAAGCGACGGGACTTTGAAGAAGATTAGGTCCAATGTGAAGAAGATCATTGACCGAAACACCTGATTTAGACTTACTCGAGCCATTAAACACTGTACGTAACTTGGTTGTCGTACTTGTTTCTTTCCACACACCGTGATGTGGTAAGAAGGCTTGAGGTTTGTTAGAAGATGGGTCAAATTTTGTAGAGAGTGACATATGACCAAGGTCAATGTACTCTTTCATGAAATCACTATAAGCTATTTTGAGTTTCTCGTCTTTAGCGAAGTTTGCTTCGAGACGAGTGAGTGCGCGTAATGCGGCAGAATAAGAGTTCTCGAGATGAGCAGAACTCAACTGGTCTCGACTTTTCCAGGGTAGGCTTACAATATATTGCCCTGTTTCATCTTGACGAGTTGATTTTTGATAGAATTCCTCGCAGACTTGTTCATCTGGCGAGTAAGATTTTTTGTCATTGACTATCTCCTCCGCCCTCCAAAAATCTTGTACGAGCTCCAATAGTTTGGCTTCTTGCTCGCAGGTATTTGAGCAATGAAGGGATATTGAATCTAGCCCTATTTCTGGAGTTGTGGATGCGAGATTACCTGTCAAGAGCCATCCAAGTTTGGAACTAAGTGCTATCGGCTGAAGACTTTGGCCCTTAACAATTTGATTTTCAATGATTTGCGCATAAGCGCTAGCACCGAGTAGAATATCGATACGTGAAGGTTCGAGATACTTAGGGTCTGCTAGTTGCAGCCCTCTTAAGTATTCGAAATTTGTATTACCCCTTACTACGGGAGGCTTATACGACGAGAGTTTTGGCAAAACAATGCCATCAACTTCCAATGAGAAAGTCGAATTGAAATGTGGTTGTATAGTAGGACGAGCTACTTTTGAAGAAACAGCAGCTGTCCTTTCACCTATACCTTGAATGTGCGTGTGACTGGTTCTACAATTTAGAGAAAGCAAGTTACACATAGCTTGTGTGACAAGTGAGATTTGAGATCCGGGGTCAATCAGCGCACGAACTAGAATTTTGGTTCCGTTAGGACCAAGGGCGTTAACCCTAGCGGTAGCTAAAAGTACTCCTGTACAATTAGTACTTTCTCCACTATTGAGGGAGACTGCTTGAGAAGCAGGTTCATCATCAACTTTTGTGATGACGAAATTGCCACAGTTTGGGCTAGAGGTGCTGGTCGCTGAGTCAATCTGATCAGTCTGCAACGAACTGATTGCTTGATTGTTTTCAGAGTGCACCAGAGTGTGATGCTTAGCTTTACAAAGAAAGCATCGATACGTGGAAGTGCAACTTTTAACATTGTGCTTCCCTAAACAATTGAAACAAAGGTTTGAAGATTTAATTAATTCCTTTCGTTCAGGAACCGATTTATTGAGAAACCGTTCACAGCGATTTGTAAAATGAGGTTGATTACAAAATGAACATTTCTTTTTTGGTGGATTCGACGGTGAAGTCTGATGTTACAATATATTACTATTTTTTTTTAATTTTCAAGTAACATATAGTAATTTCATTAATTACAAAAAATAATTGATACATATAAATTCAGTGAAGGTATTTGTGTTAAAAATACACCGATAGATGGAGCCCCCTTTTCCACTAGTGAAAAAGGTTACTCAGTCTATAAAGCATTGGCTGCTATCATTCTGCGGCAGGTGTGTGATAAAGCTTTTTAAAAAGATGGAAACTTACTACGAGAATATCTGTTTGCTCTGTGACAAAATTATATTCCCTGACCAGCTGCGAAATATCAAAGAAAGGGCTATAGCAACATTGATTGAAGCAAGCTTAAAGAGGAAAGATAACAAGCATAAAAAGCTTCAAAAGTGTGAGTCAATAAATATTCATAAGAATTGTCACAGTCATTACGTTAGAGAGTCAAGCATAAAGACTGCACAACAAAAAGCTACAACTTCAAAAGAAACTGCCAGGAGAGGTAGTATTAGCATACAAAAATTTGATTTCAGTAAGTACTGTCTTTTTTGCGGAGAAAATGCGTCCGATGAGTATGACTCCGAGCGGTTGAAACAGACAAAAATTCATCGATTCAAAGTTAAATATGTTACAAGCAATACTCTCAAAAATACTATTATGGAAAAAATCAATTCGCGATTAGAAAATCATAATTTACAAGATAATCGTCAGAAGGAAACGTAGATTTAGTTGAGCGCGCCGCTCGTTACCATGATTATTGTCTCAGGAAATTTTCAATTTTTAGACTTACTGATCAGCTTGGTCGACCGATGAGCAAAGATACGGCCGATACCGTAGAGTATATAATATCTTATTTGTGCGAATGTAGCGACGACGAATGTCAATTTTCAATTCAAGATATTTTAAGTCAATACCAAGGAAAAGTTCCTACTAAACTAGATACAATAGAAAATAGATTATTAGAATATTTTGGTAACACAATTACGATTTATAGAGTAAAAAATGATTTGGTGGTTTGTTTTGCATCGGTAAGAAATAAGATTCTCTCTGTGGAGTGGTATAAAAATAGAAATTCTGATGTAGATAAGGAGCGTGAAAGGATAGTCGAAACATCTGCGAAATTTATTTTGGATGATATTAGATCAAAATATTACGACACAGTTAATTATCCTGCACCCAATTGTTTTTTAGATAACGTTGATAATGAAATACCACCGACGTTACGATTATTTTTAGATGTTTTAATTAAAAGCCACAAAAGTTCAGAAACTTCTTATGAAATGTGGAATAAAAGAATCACAACACTTTGTCACATTATAATATATTCAGTAAGACCTCGGTCATTTTTATCCCCCATATTGCTAGGTCTACCATCAATGATGTATAAGAAACATGCTTCGAAAAATCTAATTGATTCTCTTGCGTGTATTGGCTTATGTGTTTCTTATTACAAAACACAACTTTTCGAGTCCTCTGTAGTTTATCAACCTGAAAGTTATGATTCAGGCAAATCGTATTTTCAATTTATTTATGATAATGCTGATCATAACACATGTACAATCGACGGCAGAAATACCTTCCATGCGATGGGTGCAGTGATGTGTGCCACTCCTGCCTCCGAAATATCCAGTACTACGAAAATCGAGCGCCTGCGTCGTATTCCATCGGCAAGTAATATAGGCACTTTTGGATTTGTTTCTTTGAAAATTTTTCAAAGAGGTATCCATGCAGGGCTTAAAAATATAAAAATTGAAGATGCCAATGAAACAAATTCTATATCAAACAATCAAGTAGAGAACTCGGATTTTTTGTGGTTATACGGAAATTATACACGGCGAGAAAACATAAGTGGCTGGAATAACTTTATGGAACAGTGTACACAAGTCAAACCGTTCCATGTTTCAAAAATAATTCCCGTCCCATTTGTGAATGCACCACCAAGTAATTACGATACCATTTTTACTGTTTTAATGGAAGCTAATGAAAAATGCGAAAGCCAATGTCAAAAAAATGTTTTCGTGACTTTCGATCAACCTTTGTATCAAAAGGCTAGAGAAATCGTTGAGTTATTGTCAGGCTTGGAGGGTTCCATTTGCTTATGTCGTATCTTGGCGCAATAGGTTTCATAATGGAAGGTAGTGGTTTAAAGGACGCATTTTGTGAAATTTATGCTGAAGTTTCAGCAGAGAAAGCATTAGCTGGCCATGCTTATTCGAGATCGATCCGAGGAAATATTTTAATTCAAAATGCTTTGGCAAATATTATTTTTTTTTCCATCGATCTCTCAGACGAAGAAGTACTTGTTTTAAATAATTTGTTTAACCACGCAGGACAATCGGAGTTCCATACGTTACTACAAAGTGATGAGTTAACAAAAATAAAAAACAAGTTTTTAAACAAATTAGAATCTATAAAAGAAAACGGCCCAACTGCACGATTCTGGATTCTTTATTTTAAAATGGTTGATCTGGCTAAGCAGTTTATTCAGGCCGAAAGAAGTGGAAATTGGTTAATACATTTGAACTGTGTTCAACAAATGCTGCCTTATTTTCATGCTAGTGGCCATAATCTGTATGCTAAAAGCAGCCATTTATATTTACAAGATATGCGTAATCTTGAAAATATAATGGATGTCATGGAATATGACAAATTTAGTCGTGCAGGTTATTTTACCATAAGGCGAATTGAGAAATACCGATTTGGTACGTGGTCGGACATGATAATTGAACAAATGCTAATGAGACCGATGAAAGTGAGCGGTGGATTGACTCATGGACGTGGAATAACAGATAGCACTTTATGTAAATGGATTCTATCAAATATTATTTTAATTGAAGTGACGGATGCTATGGAGCAATTTTGTAATACCACGTACGCTACTTCTGATCAACACATAGACGCAAGTAATGCACGCATCAGGAAAGATTTACAGGACTCCAAAAAGTTGATTGAATTTTTCCAAAACCATAACCCGTTTCCCGTGACCGATAATATAATATCTATCAGCACTGGCATAATAGGTGATAACAAAATCAATTGTTACGAAGCACTAGAAGTAGGTTTGTCTTCAATGAAAAAAATTATTGGTGATAATTTTGGTTCGGCCAAATTTCAAAGAAAGGACAAAGTCATATCATTGAAGGCAGTAAATTCTTCAGTGAAAGTAAACAATGAAGTCATAACAATTGACCCAACACTTATATTTCAGAGAATATCATTAAATATTGAAAATAAAACAGACATGTTAAAGTTTTTAGAATATGAGCTCGCTCCTTATCCGCCTTCTCTTTTTGACGAGGGCGGAATGCGGAAGGGACGAAAATCATCATTCTATGATAATTTTTCTAAGATTACCGGTGTATCTCGTGGTTCAAACGATTTTTATGTGGTTGATGGGGGTTTTCTTTTGCATAAAGTGCGCTGGGATGCTAATAAATCAATTGATTTCATTATTAAGCAGTATATTGATTACACAGTACACAACTATAGCAAAAATTCCACCATAGTTTTCGATGGATATCCAGAGGGAATCAATTTTAAAAGTACCAAATGCAAATGATATTGTTAGTCGTATGTACAGCAGTAAGAAGGACAAAAAGAGTCTACATGAGCAGCGGTTTTAAAATTTTCAGAAGTCTGCCTTAAAAGGTTCCTTAAAATTAGAAAATTTGCCAACGACTGAAGGTGCAACGAAGCAGCACGCGTACAGAACATACCTACAACTGCAACAGTGGCTTGGTTACAAAAAGGATCCAACAGCGTGGGGTTGGAAAGAGCGAGAAAATGTGATCTATCCAATTCACACGCTGGAACCGCTTATTCCAGATGAATTACTCTATAAAATCAGTTGTAGGTGTGAGACGGGATGCAAAAGAAAAACATGTAGCTGTAGAAAGCATGGGCTACGATGCTCGCAAATCTGCTCATCATGTCATGGTGAAAATTGTACAAATATCGAACAAACGGTAATAGAACACATTACAGACATGGCTATTAACGATGATGAGGAAGAAGATTTAATCGAAAGACTTATTCAAATGCCGATGGCAAATGTGCCAGACGCTAATAATGAAGGAGAAGACGAAGAACCAGAAGAAGAAGAAGAAGAAGAAGAAGAAGAAGAAGAAGAAGAAGAAGAAGAAGAAGAAAAACATGATAACGAAACACACACAGATGTGTCACGATGTAAGAAACGAAAAGTTCCGATATAAATCGTAATCAAATGTTTAACAAAATTTTTATAAAAGTGAATATATTATTTTTTATTATTTAATAAATATAAAAACCTACCAAATAACATATTTATAATTAATTAATTAATTTTTTATGGAAACAAGAAGAAAAAGTTAATAAAAATAATTATTGTTAATTAATAAAGTTAAATAAACGTTTTCGGGGAAACGAGTAGGCCACATATTAATATTTTCGCGAGCTACCCCAAATTAAAAAAAAAATTAAGTGTTTACGTCAATTAATTACCGAGATATCAAAAAATTTTCGAGCGCGTCGGATTTGAAGTTCCTACGAGGGTCATTTGACAAGTACCTAGCCTCACCGCCAGATGGTGCCACTATCGCACCAGAAATACACTACAGTGCAGTATCTTCCTGTAAACGGTTACAGACGAAATTTCAGCCGGATCGGAGTTGTAGTTTATTTTTGAGAGCGTGTAAAAGCAAATGTGTCCGTTGATTTTTGAAAAAATAGAGAAAGAACAATATCGGTCGGTGATTCGATTCTTGTTTTTGGAAGGGAAATCGCGCAGTGAAATTAAAGAACGCTTGGATGCAGTGTATGGGGATGGTTCTCCTTCGATGGCGACCTTTAAATTTTGGTATAACGAGTTTCAACGTGGTCGTACGTCAAAAGAATAGAATAAAATATAAAAAATATAAAAAATATAAAACATAAAAGAAATATATAAAAAAAAAGAAGAAGGTTCTCTTGCATCGTCTACCTCCCCGTGGTGAGAACTGGGCAACGCTATATTTTACTACATATTCATAGTGGCAGAATGACGATTATACAGTCTTCAATCCATTCAACGTTTTGTGTGTTTATGTAACGCATAATTTCAAAATTTTTGTTCTCGAAAAAAATACACTTTACGAAAAAATTTTATAGAATAAAAAGTGCTAAGAATCATTCAAAGAATACGTATGATTTTTTTCAGAAGTTTTTGAGACATTTTTTGATTTTTCAAAAATGTTAAAAATTAACAAATTCAAAATTGGTTCAAAAACTTCTGAAAAAATTCATACGTATTTTTTGAGTAATTCTAAGCATTTTTTGTTCTATAATATTTTTTTGTTAAGTTCATACATTTCGAGAAAAAAAATCATGAAGTTTAACATTACGCTGTTTGACAAAATCCGCCATTTTGGAAAAGCTAAAAGGAGAAAAAAGGTTCACAACCAGTGTTTTGGAAACGCCAGACATTTGGACCGCGATTTCTGGCGGTAATATGATTATCCAAAAACAGAAACAGTAACAAAAATTGATTTGAAAAAAAAATTTTATTAAATGTTTTGACTTTTTTTTAAAAAAACCCAAAAATAATACACTTACTGACTTTTTTTTACAAAGTAAGTTGCAGATTCTGAAAGAGCACCCTCGAAAACCTCCTATATAGGATTTTGGATGAAAATGACTTTGTTTTTCCAATAGAATTCTGTACTTGAAAATGTGTGCACAAAAATGTGCATTTGCGCGTTAATGGGTTAACCCAGGGGAATGATTTTATTAGCGCCTATAGAAGATGATAACTATTTAGATATCGTTGCTTTTAGGCGTAATGAAGCTGGACTACCTGAAGCTCCTGTAATTGTTAATACTCAAGCATGTCTCAATTGTAACATTGGCATACGCAGAGAAATATATGCATTGCAGCAAAATCCTGATGCTTTGAGACTTAATATTCTTTCTCAATACCTCTATGATCATTGTCTTGTATGTCGTAGGGGTAATAATGTACATACATTAAGTCAGGAATGTAGGGTTGATATTTTTGTTCCACCACGTGTTGTATATTGCAATATTCATTTAAATACGAGAGGATTACTTCCAGAGGATATAATTCAAGGATTGAGATACGTAAATAGACCATACAATATTAATGAACCTGAATTGATGGCATTTCTTCAAGCAATGCAAGAAGCAGTAAATCTCAGTATAAGACGTAGGTATGAAGATGAAAATGACGATCAGATCAAGAAGTTAGAGCATTATCTCCTATTTCAAAGGTGGACTTTAATGATCTCTTCACATATTGCGATCCTGTTCCTGTGCCAGGTGGTCATCGTTATGTAAATAAAAAAGATCTTTTATGCTTTTTATGTAAGTTAAAACAAGGTTTAAGTGATGAATTTCTATGGGTAATGTTTTAGTATTCTTGAGACAAGCTGCAAGTCTTGCAATATCTACAGTTCGAGAGTCACTGATGTTAAGATTTGTTACTGAAAATATTGGTTTTCAGTCAATATCAAGAGAACAATATATAAGAGACCATGTCACAGATTTTTCAAATTGTTTATATAATGAAACTCCGGAAGAAGCAAAAGCAATCGTTTATAATGACTGTTCTTATCTATACATTGAAAAAAGTTCATGTTTCAAAGGACTAACAATAAGACAATCATTCTGTGTACACAAAGGTCGTCACTGTATAAAACCTTCCATGTTAGTAGGTCCTAAAGGTTATACAGGACATTCAAGGACCGTACTTTTCAAATGCTGCGAATAGCGATGAAAGAATTCTATTGAATCAATTTCAAACAGACATTCATGGCATGCGAGAGTGGTTTAGACGTGGTGATATTTGCGTTGTTGATTGTGGTTACCGTGAAATCATTGCAATGTTAGAAAGACTTGGTATAATTCCAAATATGCCATCTCTTTTACCGCCACATCAGAGACAGTTAGTGAAAGCTCGCAACGGTCACTTAAAAAGTATTTTTAAGTTCCTTGCAAACACCATAAAAACAGCTCATATTCCAAACTTGAATAGTTTTCTAACGCATAGCAGGAGCAATAATTAATAAATATTTTATTGAAATAATAATGCCAGATGCAGATGAGTATTCAGCTCAAGAAATGTTAGATCGATATGATGATGTTAACGTTGTTCAAGCTAGAGTAGAACCAGAAAGACTTGGACGAACACATGGACGGTGGGTTCACTTGACCGCCAATCGGTTGCCTTTGTTTCCTATATTGCCGTTGGAATATTTTTATGAATTAACCATAGAAACTTACCAAGTTCATCTTTCTCCGTCATACATTCAGTATAGTACTTTAAGAGCCCCTGATGAAGATGACAATGAAGAAGATCGAGCGTTTGAGATCGACGAAAGGACCAACGAACCTGGATTTATAAGATTAAGGATTTCATCACGTTTTAGGAATGATACTCACAAGGAAAGTACCCGAACTGTCAAATTCAAAAGAATTCCAAACCCATATTAAAAAGTAGACCTCCATGCGAGATTCACGAAACCATTTTTTTTATCGGTTAAGAAGCGCTTTATAAGGGTTAAAATCACCCCTAAAGTTTACCCCCAAGAAACGTTTTTTTGATATATCTCGGCTTCTACTTAACTTTTTTTAACGAAACAAAATGGGAAGAGTTTCTTATTAAAAAGCCAAGAAATCCGTGGTAGTATGAACATTAAGGGTTGCATCCCTTATTTTTTAGAGGGTGAAATTGTGTTTTTTTAAGAATAATTTTTGTTGTGAGAATTCATAAAATAATTAAAAATAGGTCAAAACATTATTTTTGCCAACTACAATAAATAACAGTTGGTGTTTTTGGGCATTCTTCGCGAAACAACCCCTTAAGAGGTGGTAAACCATCCCTAACACAAATGAATTAGGTATATTTTTTTGGCAATTATTTTTTTCCATTAAATGGGTTCTTGAAGTCGTTAATCGGAATCCACAGTTAGATCCACAATAAAAATTTGAAAATAGTGAATTCAATATGGCGAAACATTTTTTAGAAATATTTTAAATTCCACGAAAAATAGTATGTAGACCCCCTAGCGGAAATTATATTATGTAAATAAGTGTATAATAATGTAACAATGTTTTGTTATGTTATTCTATTATTTATTATTTTTTTATCATACACTTGTTTATCGTACAATAAACAAGTGTATGATAATGTAGTTGTTTGTAAAAAAGTGTAAGAAAACGTAACAAATTGTACTTTTCTACTGGATTTCGGACGCTTTTACATTTTACCACAGTTTATACCATTTTTTAATAATTTCTTACTTTTCCTTACATTTGTCTACGTTTTATTACTTTTTAATTTGTACTCTTAATTCAAATTTTATAGGCATTCTTACACTTTCATACATCTTTTTACATTTTATTATATATTTGCACTTTTAATTACATCTTTTTACGTTTATATATAAATTTTGATACACATTTTACATCGTATCACATATTTGTACACTTTTTTCAAATAGTTCATAATTATACTTTTATAATAATTTATAATTGTACTTTTATTTAAATAAAGCTATAAATAAAATATTTTCAAAGATGTAAAGAAAAAATACTAAAACGTAATAAAATGTAAATTATTATGTATTAGAAATATAATTAATATATGTTACAAAATGTAAGTTACTGTATAAAAGTTTAAATTTTTACAAATTCTTACAGATTTTTACAATTTATTATCTTTTAATACAAATTCTTATACAATTCTACCAATTTCTAAGCAGCAAAACGACCAATTTTAAATCCTACGGGTCAGCCAACAGCAGACGGCAAGCTAGCTAATTATTCTGACGATCATGGAGTATATGTTTTACAATAATGATATTCATGAAGAAAATGTTGTAAACATAGCGATTTTTTGCACCATGAACATGTTGTAATCGCTCGTTTACCACAAATATCGCATGTAATAAAATTAGAATTGAAGCAAAGTTTTTTTGGGTTTTCAATTTTTTCTGGCCTTTCATCAATGTAACCGGCGGCGTACCAAGCATATTTAAATAAATTTTGAAACCTGGGACTTGATAATTGATTATGTACTAATGAATGCATTTTGATTATATTATTTCTATCGTGTAAGTTGAGATCCTCATTTGTTAGAAATATCATATCCGAAAACGTTCGAACGAAGTTCTTCCACATTCGAAAACCGTAAATATCAAGCGGTTGAAGTTCACTTGTTGTTCTTTGTGGAATTTGTAGAATCGTTAAGGTTTTATGTTCCGGTTTTACTTTATAAATTATATCTAGGCAGTGACCTCTCCATGAATCAAGCAATAGGGTACTTGTTATGGTAGTTGATGGAAAATATACATCTTGCGCCCAAGTTTCAACATGGGCTTTAGTCAATTTACCTGATTTCGATGCCATTACATAAACATTTCAGCTGCAAATAAATTTTTTCTGACTACAGTTCCAAACTCTCCCTTTGGTTCTTGCATGACTAAAAAGAAGGGTGATAGAAGTTTTTCTTCAGCAGATACAGTAGGTTGGATAGTATAAGAATGAGTTGTCGAATGCACTGATTGCACTATACTCTCTACACTTTTATCTCCTCTAAGATTGAGGGTTCGACCACTGTGTATTTCGTAATTAAAACCACTTTGGTCGGAGTTATAAACACGTTTTGCATCATATTTTATGATGGCATTTTTTACTCTATTGCGAAATTCCTGTTTTTGTGCTGACCATTCTTCTGAATCATCTATAGATTTTTGAGTAATAATTTTTGTTATTTTTCGAGAAACGATATTAAATCGCCGGTTAAATTCATTTAACCAGTGTCTAGAAGCTTTAAATTCATTGAAGATTAACTCTAATGCTTTTTCTTTTGCCATACGTCTTACATCAATGACATGAATGGGTATTCTATTCGATCTGGCTACGTTAAATTTTTGTAAACAATATTCCTCAATTTTTTTCAATTTATCGATCCTACTTCCTCCTATTGCCACTTGATCTCTCCATCTATGACATCAATGACATGAATGGGCATTCTATTCGATCTGGCTACGTTAAATTTTTGTAAACAATATTCCTCAATTTTTTTCAATTTATCGATCCTACTTCCTCCTATTGCCACTTGATCTCTCCATCTATACAGCTGACGTGCTGTTTTTAATTTTTTGAATCGATTTTGGACTGTTTCAAATTTTAACTTGTTTTTACTACTTAACCAATACTCCACAGCTTGCTTTTTGTAGTCAAAATTAATACTCTCTGATTCGGTCCTACATTGATTTTCAGTTTCGGGTGTTATCATATCTTCTGCATCGATATGTTCATGTAAATCATCTGCAGGTATGTCATCGTAAGGTTCGTAGGTATAATCATAATATAGAAATTCTTCCGTTTCTTCGTAAATACTACGATCATTTATACTTGATATTATAATATTATACACTATATTAGCAACATTTCTTTCAGCATCATTAACAGGTAATTTCTTTTCTTGATCTTGAAACATACTGTTTAAAATAAATAAAACAGTCATCGCATTTACCAAATTCATATTTATGGAAAATATTTTCTTTCTCCTTTTAGATACGTTGAGTCGCAGTGTAAACCTGTAAAAGTTTTAGTTATTATAGCCTTTTTATAGCCATAACAGTATAGGAATGTACAATAGTATGAATGTACAGTAAGTGTAAAAAGTATTCGGACATCCAAAACTTTTGAGGAAAACATTTTACTTAATTCCTTTGTAAGTGCATGGGAATTCGTTATTGTTTGTCAATGTTTTGTCTACAAGATACACTATTTTATTAGCATTAAATAGTTGCTAAACGTTATTATTATAAATAAAGTACTACTTCTATTCACTCGTATGAATATTTTTCTACACTTAACTTAACTGATTAAATCGTCAGTATGTCATATTTTATATATTAGAATAACAGTAATGTAACTGTAATTCTAAAAATTAAAATCAAAACATAATTTTTACTATCATAAAATAATTCAATGCATGTATTAAGAGTAAAGTTTCACTACCAAAATATTTACAATTGGTACAATAAAGATTGTATAATAGATTTTTACTGAATTTGACTTTCTTAACTTCGGCCACTTGTTCAAAATTTATTGTATATTTTGACGAGTTTTATATTTAGAAATGCTGCATTTTATTTAACTTTTCAATATTATATCTATTATATCCTTCTGTTAGAAATATTTTGAATAATTATGTAGAAGAAAGAAATTTCAATTATATGGTTACTTACGACTATTATTATTGTAGTTATCATTCAATTCAAATAGGATTTCGTACTCGTAAAATGTTTACTTGCCATTAAAAAATATGATGCAAGTACCTCAAGACACTTATATTTTCAATTAATACCCATAAAATAATGTTGACATTGAATATTAATTTAACACGAGCGTAGAAAAACGTTTAGTAACGTATATTTGTTTTCGACTGCCCGATGTTTCACTTATTTATGAATAAAAGAGGAGGAATCCGGAGATAAGCCATATCAATGCAAGTGTACGTAATCTTGTATATTCCGCAATAACCATGAATTGCTATAATTATCATTATATTAAAAATTTTGTTCATATTAATTTATATTAATAAATCATAAATAAACTTTTCTTATTAAAACCTATCATAATTTCAACAAGCATGAAAATCTCTCCTAGCTGAAATTATAAAATATGAAAGAAAATAAGAAAATACTTATAAAATGGAATAAATTGTCGAAAAATGTAAGAAATCATACGATACTGGATTTCGGGCATATTTAACAAGTTGTTAAAGTTTCTTACATTTTCTTTCAATTCCTTACGTTTTCTAAATATTTCCTTGTGTAGCTTATTTTTATGAAATTATAAGGAAGTATTTGTTAGAAAAATCTGTAAGAATTTGTAAAAATTTAAACTTTTATACAGTAACTTACATTTTGTAACATATACTAATTATATTTCTAATACATAGTAATTTACATTTTATTACGTTTTAGTATTTTTTCTTTACATCTTTGAAAATATTTTATTTATAGCTTTATTTAAATAAAAGTACAATTATAAATTATTATAAAAGTATAATTATGAACTATTTGAAAAAAGTGTACAAATATGTGATACGATGTAAAATGTGTATCAAAATTTATATATAAACGTAAAAAGATGTAATTAAAAGTGCAAATATATAATAAAATGTAAAAAGATGTATGAAAGTGTAAGAATGCCTATAAAATTTGAATTAAGAGTACAAATTAAAAAGTAATAAAACGTAGACAAATGTAAGGAAAAGTAAGAAATTATTAAAAAATGGTATAAACTGTGGTAAAATGTAAAAGCGTCCGAAATCCAGTAGAAAAGTACAATTTGTTACGTTTTCTTACACTTTTTTACAAACAACTACATTATCATACACTTGTTTATTGTACGATAAACAAGTGTATGATAAAAAAATAATAAATAATAGAATAACATAACAAAACATTGTTACATTATTATACACTTTTTTACATAATATAATTTCCGCTAGGGGGTCTACATACTATTTTTCGTGGAATTTAAAATATTTCTAAAAAATATTTCGCCATATTGAATTCACTATTTTCAAATTTTTATTGTGAATCTAACTGTGGATTCCGATTAACGAACCCATTTTAAGGAAAAAAATAATTGCCAAAAAAATATACCTAATTCATTTGTGTTAGGGGTGGTTTACCACCTCTTAAGGGGTTGTTTCGCGAAGAATGCCCAAACACACCAACTGTTATTTATTGTAGTTGGCAAAAATAATGTTTTGACCTATTTTTAATTATTTTATGAATTCTCACAACAAAAATTATTCTTAAAAAAACACAATTTCACCCTCTAAAAAATAAGGGATGCAACCCTTAATGTTCATACTACCACGGATTTCTTGACTTTTTAATAAGAAACTCTTTCCATTTTGTTTCGTTAAAAAAAGTTAAGTAGAAACCGAGATATATCAAAAAAACGTTTCTTGGGGGTAAACTTTATGGGTGATTTTAACCCGTATAAAGCGCTTCTCAGCCGATAAAAAAATGATTTCGTGAATCTCGCATGGAGGTCTACTTTTTAATATAGGTTTGGAATTTTTTTGAATTTGACAGTTCGGGTACTTTCCTTGTCAGTATAATGTATGGATCGCCTTTAATGAGGAGTATAATCAACTTCAAGATAAAGACGAACCTATTTTTGGTTATTATTGTACGTGAAGGTCTGGGGCACGAACTCTTGGAAGTTGTGCACATGTAACATCCATTCTTTGGTTCCTAGGATATACACGCCATCAAGAAAACGTATCTTACCCTTCACTTTAGATTCTACAATCAATACAAAATGTCGCTATTGCTAAAGCCAAAAATGGGTTCTCTAGGCAACTAATCAAGTTGACCTTCAAAAGACCTTCAAAACAACAGTCAATGTCACAGCATAGATCATGACAATATAGATTATTCATACCCTATTAAAAAAAGGTTATTTTTGGAAAATGCAAAGCGAAAAAATGAGCTCCCTTGAAAAATTAGCAAGTTGACCTTCAAATGACCTTCAGGATACGCATCGACGTGACATCCAAGATCATCGCAAGGTAGCCTTCTCGCATTCCTACAGCTTTTATCTTAACTAATTGACCCGAATCCGTGATGTTAAGCCAGTATAGCACTCAATAAGTTAAAAATCTTGCAATGTAAGTATCGTCATTTTATGACCTTCAAGGTCTCATAACTCGAAATCTAAGGCCTTTTGGGACCTGGACCATATAAGGATACCTCCAGAAACACATTCCATCTGGTTTCAGCCCAAATGACTGTACGGTTTTTTCTTGGTATTTTGTACGTGGTCCTTTTGAAAAATGGCTCCGACCACGAAAAACGCAAATATTCTGAAGAAAAAGTATCAAGTTAAACAAAGAAAATCAGTAAAAGTAAAATTTCAAAATGCTGAGAAAACCGTTGATGTATGGACTCGTAATTCAGTGAATTGGCGCTTTGTCCCATGAAAATCCATCATGCGGTCTGAGAGAAAAGTTACAACAAACTTTTTTTCTTGAAAATGCTGTAACTGAGGATAAAATGAGCTTAAGGACCTCTGCCTAGGCTCATTTTATTGAAGATAAGTTATATTTACAATATATTTTCATTATTATATTATAATAATATTTTTTATCATTTTTTTAGGTAATTTTGGCCAGAAAGGCCTATAGGTGTAAGACCGCATTAACAAATTATTAAATATTATATTTTATTAAATTAATTTTAAATGTAAATAGAAAATATGAATTGTAATATTATTTTAATATTATAAATAAAAATGTAAATCAAAACACTGTATGAAAAATAATTTGCATAAATTACCATAAATTATCATTTTGATTCCCTAGTGAAAATAATTTTCGTGCCTAATCATGCATAAGTGTGCTCAAGTAGGTAGGTTTCGACCATTTTGCACAGATTTAACACATATTGGCACAGTTTGGAACAATGTGGCACACTTTTGCACAATTTGGCATAATTCATTTTCAGCTGTTGAAAATATATATAATTTGATATTCGATACAGTTGTCCATAGTTTAGCACACTTTGGCACGCTTTAGAACATTTTCACCTAGTTTGGCACAATTAATTTTCACTTACTAAAAATAAAATTAGGTTTATTATTAGGCACAGTAGAGCACAGTTTGACACACTGTGGCACACTTTTGCACAGTTTTTGCAGATTCACACAATTTGGCACAGTTAACCACACAAAATATTGTTCACTTATTAAAACAATGTAAGTAAAAATATAAATAATTTATTATTAACAATAATTTTGAATATTTAAGTATAGGTAATCTCAATTAGAAATAAATGGACACACTTGACTAAACTCAATTGATTTTCAAAAATTAATAATTCTTGAGTCTAATGACTATAAACGGTTGAATAAAAGATTTGATATTGTTAATAATAAATGATGGTTGTTAATTTAAAAATTTAACAATAATTTATGTTAAGGCGTGCTGACGTTGTGCCAAACTGTGCACAACTGTGTTCAACTGTGCCGAAGTATGTCAAAGTGTGTTAAACTATGCACAGCTTTGCCAAATAATCAAGCAAAATTTATTTTTAATGGCTAAAAGCTTTTTCGCCATCCCCTGGCCGAAAGTGCTACATTTCCGCTCGGTTCAAAAACGGGAATGTGGTGTTTTCGGCCCGGGTATGGCGAAAAATAGTATACGCACCATGGGAGTAAAATTGGCCAGCCCACAGCTCGGGTGGCAACTTACACGAGCTGTGGACTGACAAAGTTTTTTCCTCCCTAGGTGCGTAATATACTATTTGTGCTAAACTGTGTCAAAGTGTGCTAAAATGTGCAAAAGTGTGCCAATCTCTGCTAAACCTGTGTAAAATGTCCGAAATCTACCTGCTTGAGCACACTTTTGCACAGTTGCGCATAGTTTGATATACTTTGGCACACATTTGCACAGTTTCACACACTTTAGCACTCTACGGCACAAACATTTTTTCCACCACGGTTACTCTTATATTATTACCGAATTTGATATTATTAATTAATTTGGTTATATAAAATATTATTTTTCAAGCACTTGTTCGAAATTGTTTTACTGAATTTTTTTATCGTGTTACATATTTTAGAATTAATTTCGAGAATTTTTTACAATAATGGTCAGTTCCGTCCCCTACCAAGATCATAAAATGTTACGTAAACTATAGCTGGAATATTTTGTAGTGGATTCGTTCTGGGTAGTTATTTTAAATGTTATAATGAGTAGATAAAACCTCGAAACGCCTATAAAAAGTTGGTTTTGAAAAAAAAAAGTTAGACCTAATCTGCGGAAGTTATGGCAGAATCACTCATCTACATATAACAGAAGAATACATTATGTATGTTGTTTATGTAGCTTAATTTTCGTTTATATAACATAAATAATTCAAAAGCTTATCTCACTAATTTAAAGAAAATAAAAACATTGCTCTCAAACGAAAAATATTACAAAATAGTGACATAAATATTCCAAAAAAAAAAATCAAATCTTTTAAGTTTTATAATAATAATTACAGTGATAAAAGTTTTAATGATCCATCATATTTTGGGGAAATGAGCATAACTTGTAAATTTTGTTCAGCTGTATTTTGGAAAGAAGAGCGGAATAAATCAAGTTGTTCTCATAATGGCACGATATAATTATCTCCTCTTAGTCCTTATGACCAAAATCTTAGAGACCTTTTATTTCATGATAATCATTTTAGACTTTTAATGAGATATTATAATAATTTATTTTTTTTCGCAACATTTTCTGCTAATGTGAAACACGATAATCAAAAAGCCATTTTCAATTTAAAAATTCAAGGTCAAGTTTGTCATACTACTCCGAATACTTTACTACAATCACGTAATGAGGAACTTATTTGTGGGCAGTTATATATTTATGATGATATTAGTTCAATAGAAAAAAGGCTTAAAACGAACGACAAATTAACTAAAGAACATTTAGAAATATTAACAAATATTCTAAATAAAAATCCTTGCGCTGTAAATTTTAAATCTTTATATCAATTACCTAATGGACAAAATTTTCCAAATTATAAATTATATTTCATTCGAAAAACGAATAAACAAAAACACCTTTACAATAAACTTTGTCTCAAAATCAATTATTCCAAACGACTATGACCATCGCATATATCCTAAAAATATTTCAAATTGTGAAAGTAAATTATCTCACCATGCCGATCGTATTGGTTTTCCAATGTTATTTCCATCTGGTGATTTAGGCTGGAGTGTTGGATATAATAAAAAGCCAAAGGTAAATAAAATTTTTAATACAAAGAGTTTGATTAATACTTCAAAGTCTACCGAAGAAATTTATAATACAGATCATTCTATAGATGTTTCAAAGTCTACCGAAAAATCAGTAAATTTTATTACTTTAAAATATTATTCTTATAGATTATCGTACAGATCAGAAATTATAAAATTTTTCACCTTTGCTATATTCTGGAAGATTAACGCAACAATATGTTTTACAAGCTCTTATTATGATAGAAAGTAATAGGATGAATTTTTTCAGACATAATCAATCACAACTTCGTATTGAATGTTATCAAGTATTATATGAACACGTCGATAACTCAGCCTCAAATATTACTCAAAATTTTGAAAAAAAAGAGAGATTAGGAAATCTTTTTATTTTACCAGCAACATATATTGGCAGTCCTAGGTATATGCAACAACATTACCAGGATGCCATGGTAATAGTGAGAGCAACAACAAGGCCAGATTTATTAACTACTGTCACATGTAATCCGAAATAGAAAGAACTAAAATTAGTTTTACAAAAATTTCCAAAAGGAACTTTACCTAATGACATTCCTAATATCACAGTTAGATTGTTTTATGCAAAATTTAAATGTATTTTAGATAATATAGTAAAGAATAAAATTTTTGGAAACATGATCGCTTATGTTTATACTATTGAGTTTCATTAAAGAGGTTTACCACATGCTCATCTTACAGTTACATTACATCCGAATAATAAAATAATGACTCCTGCGATGGTATACTTTTACTATATATTTGAGTTAATTAAACTCTATAGTTGCCCGGTATATGGCAAATAAATTTCACACTCTCGACTTACTTTCATTCACTTACCAAAAGGGAGTTCAGCCGTGTTGTTCTCGTTCGGGCGGCGAAGAACCTGAAAATTATGGGTGAAGGGTGCGCAAAATAAAGCATGCAAACACTCCAATAAGTTATATGATTTCTCTTTATTTCCTATCCCTTACAGGCTAACTTACTGCATTCACTTTATTTCCCTCCCCTCTACGAATGCTCGTCACTACGCCCTCCCTAGATATTTCCGAATCAAGCCCGCGATTTTCCCCGCACGCGCTCACCTTCTATCTACTTCTCTGTCTCTCTCGCACTATCTCTCTCTCTCTCTCTCTCTCTCTCTCTCTCTCTCCCGCACTCTCGCTCTTACGCGCGCGAACTTCCGCAACGTGCGACGAAGTACGCTCGCGGCACCAGAGCAATCCCCTCACACTCTCTCTCTTTATGCGCGCGAACTTCTGGAAAGCGCGCCGAAGTTACGCTCACGACCGAAAATACTCTCTCCCTCGCTCTTTATTTGTGCGCGCGCTTCTCGGAACCGCGCGCCGACTCGACACAGTAGAGTCGAGGCCCCTTATAAACTAAGTCTCTCTCTCTTTGTCCTACCTTACGCGATTCGCGGAAGCTCGACCCGAACAAGGTCCGCGGCAGAATACCTCTCGTACTCTCCCTCCCTCTCACTCACTCAGTCTCTTTATCGGGTTTGTTGCGGCTCACGGAAGCGCGAACGGCGCAATGCCCCTGGTCCACTACCTCTCGCACTCGCTCTTTGGCTCTCCTTACTTCCGGCGCGATTCTCCGAAATCCAGGACGTACGAGGTTTACGGCGGGACCCCTCTATCACTTAATCACTTTATTCGCGCGGCCCAGCGCACGGAAACGCAGTTCGCACGGTATCCGCGATCAATCCAGTCGGCACACACTCACTCTCTTTATTTACGTGCACTCACACACTTCCCCGAAACACACTGGCCGCACGCGCGGATAACCCTCGCGCGCGCACTCTTCCCGAATACGCGGTTAGCGGAAATGCGCGACGCTCGCTAACGCCGATGTACGCGCGCACGCTCTCACCTGGATGACGTTGCCGTCGACGCACCAACGAGGATGTCTCCTGACACGTCCATCTCCTCTGCTACCTCCTTCCTTCCTTCTCCTCTCTCTCTCTCTCTCTCTCTCTCTCTCTCTCTCTCTCTCTCTCTCTCACCGACTCCTCAGCGAAGGCGGGTTGCGTCGCAGCCCCTGTGGGAGGTAGGTCGTCGACCGTCGCTTCTCCTTCGACCCCCTCGCCTATTGTCTTTCGCTCTATCTCCCTCTTCCCTTTCTTCCACCATCACTCTTTCTCCTCTCACACTGCACACCTTTCTGCTCTCTTCCTAGCTCCTCTTCCTTTCGTTCTTCCTCACGTTCTCTCCCGCTTTTCACTTCTCTGCCCGACACAAAAGAAAAGAAACGTCGCTTGCACACGTGCGCTCTTGGCTCTCTGCACCGATAGACTGATGAAACTCTCTCTCTCAACACATACCGCTCACACGTCTACGCCAATCCCTCACACCGTCTCTCGCACTTTCTCAACCTCTTCTCGCACCACGTCCCACAAATACGCAACAAATTTCTCGCACTCCCTGTCGTTCCTTGCGCACCGATGTCCTTGGCTCGCGCAAGGAGACTCTCTGCTCGCGCTCTTACTCGCGCCCGAATTCCTGCTCGAAACTGGCGACACACGTACACTGCCGCCCCGGGTCTCTCGAACATCGCTCGCGTGGTGGCGCCCACCCGCTGCGCCGCTCTCTACCGTGTCGCCGCTGGGTTCGAACGCGACGGCCGTTATCTTACCTATTCCGACACGCTCCTCTCTCGCTCTCTCTCTCTCTCTCTCTCTCTCTCTCTCTCTCTCTCTCTCTCTCTCTCTCTCTCTCTCTCTCTTTATCACACACTCATTTACAACATCACAAACCCCCCTCCCCTAGGACGGACTACTTCCCCGAAGTATCCACTCCGATTGGACCCTCCGAGATCAACCGTTTCTCTATATCTGGTACACTTACGGTGGGATTTGACACCCCTAGCACTGCAGCTGGCTTCTCTGTATGGCCCGAGAGGTGGGATGGGGGTGTGGCGGCTGATTGGTCCGGCGGCACTTACCCTCCTTCTCTTTTGCTCTTCCCGTTCTACACTCCCTCTCTTTATCTTCACTCGCTCTTTCATTCTCTCGTTCTTTCCTCTGGCCACTCACTCTATCTTTTCCTCCCTATGCTACCTTCTCTCTCTCACTCTCTGTATCTCTCTCTCTATACTATAGTCTCTCTCTCTTTATCAAGCGCTCTCTTTCTCATTCTCTCACTCCCTCTCCTGAGCACTTTCTCTTTATCCTCCTCTCCCCTCTACTATATTATGCAAATTCTCCTCTTTCCTGCTCTCCACTCTCTATATTCTTTATCTCCTTCTCTCAATTGTACTATACGCATTCTCCCCTTTCTCCACTATCGGTCCCTATACTCTTACTAACTTTGTGTTCCAACGATTGCGAAATCACTGCGTACTACGGGCACATGCGTTCTGTCACGCCGCGTAAGCCACATGGCTCATATACTTCGTCCGCTCTCACAACATAATCCCCCAACACGTGTCCTCGCCCGAGACACCAGAAACATCGTATCTCTGGGCATTCGTACGCACGGTGACCTACCTCGCGGCATGTGAAACACGCGCCGAAAAATACGCGGCGCCGGCGCCAACGGCTCTGTTGTGCGCAATTGGTCTTCTCTCCGCAACTACTCGGAGCAGCGCAAAGATCATTCCGTCTCACAAAACTCACACCGTTGCGTCCCGTCAACGTACTCTCTTGCTGAGTCGCCTGCGGAGGTCCTTGCCAATATCTCCGGTTTTCGCGTCGTTCAGTCTCCTTCACGTATGTGCCATTCCGCGGGCCGGCACCTGGTGCGTCAGCGTAAGTGCTCGCTCGGCTCACGTTGGCCGCTCTCGCTTGCGCAGAGGCCCCCGGAAATAACGTCACCACATCCGTTAAATCTCCCGCTTTATCCATAATCGCACTCTCACGACACCCAGCACTCTCATACTTCATCATCACACGTCTTCTATGTTTGCGCCTACGCACCACCTCCCATCCGCGCTCACTCTCTACGGCATTCCCTCGGTTCACACGCGTGACCGCGAGAGTACTAGTAGTCGGCCTGCCCATCGGCTTCCGCGTGCTCGTCCCGTTGGACTTCTTCGCTTCCCCCCTGGTATACTCCGCGACTACGCGTAAGCCCTCGCATGCGCGCGATATCTCCACATCCAATTCAGTCTCTCTTCCTCGCTCAGCTACTAGCATCATTTCTACGACTTCGCGGAAACTCTCTCCTGCGCTTTCTCCTCCACAACTAGTGCCGCTGCTTCGCACACTTCGACTCGCATTTTCGGATCTTCTAAGTACTGCTCGTCTTGCACTTTGGAGGCAACTTCCACGTGCCGATTTTCATCTCCTCCCGAGGGCCCATCGCTCGGTTGGTTTTCCTCGCTCGCACAACTCGCACTAATAACCTCCACTCCACTAACGCTTGTGTACTCAACAACATTTTTCCTAACACACTTCTCAACCACGGGCCCGCTGCGAACTGTCGTCAGTGCACACCACTGCGACATTTCTCCTATGAGCGGCCCTCTAGTACGCGATCCCAGCGCACTACTCGTGCACACTGTCGTAGTGGTTGTCGTCGTCGTGCTCATCACCGGGATGCACAGCGGCCAGTTCATGCTACACGGCTTAAACATTTCACTGCGTTCGCTGTCTTTTCTCCCGTGGTGCTATTCAAGCTGTGGTACGTAGACGTACGTACGTACGTATGTGATACATTCGTACGTACGTGACACGTTCTTACTGTATCCGCTAGAGGCGCCACTTTTTTTCGTAGTTTTGAGCGTGGGCTTGATTTATGCCATGTCGTCTAATAATTTTTTCCACGTTTATAAGAATTGTGAAAACGTACTCGAAGACGTGAGAGAAATTGTAAACACTATTTCTTAAACGCGACATTCTCAGTTGATAGGTTATGCTTATTAGTTTTTCAGATTACTTACAGGTTAACTCGCGTCCCCCACCGCAATTTTATCCACGCTAAGTGCGCATGGAAACCAGAATTTAAAAATATCGATTTTGCAATAATGATGCGTGTGTGTAAATCGATGCATTAATGTCTGAGATAAGTTAGAAACTAATATTAAAATACTGCGAAAAACATGTATATTAGGCCGCCCAAACTTCTGCAAAATTATTTTTTACGGAAGTACCTTTCGATAAACCACGTCAGTGGTTCTTCCTGAGGTGCAGGAATGACTAAGTTACCAGATGGACTCACTCTAAAATATACTACATAGTACACTTTGAAGGGGTTGAAATGAGTAAAATGTATTTTCATGAATTTTAATTTTATTTTTATATGTAAAATTTGATACATAAAATAACTTATTTTTTTTTATACATGATTTTTAAGCACTTTGTTCAGAGAATAAACAGAAAAGTACGAACAACTTATATTCATGTGGTTTTGCACAAATTCATGTTTCGGAAGGCACTTTAGTAAGGTCCCCTGCCTACTTGCCAATCGGAAATATGCTCATGCAAAATTTATGTTATTACCTTATTTAACTTTAAAAATAATAGGTACTTCATAAAAAGTCCAGTTATCATATACTTAGGTTTAAAAATTATTAGATTAAATTTAACTTACTCTTATCAAGGATTTAAAGTTAAAAACGACGATATATTTGTAGATATATGCATTACGCAGGCCTCGATTTTATATATTTGTTAAGATAAAGCATAGGAACAATCTCCAACTTGTTTCATAGGAATCCACGTCTCAGAACGTACTTCAATAAGGTACTTTCGGTTCTGATTGGCTTTTGATTACGAATTAACTCAAAAGTTTGCGTTACGCAGACTAACTTTTCGTGACAATCATTGCATATCTATAAGAAAGACAGCGCAAAAGATTTTGTTCCAAAAGATGTTTCGGATAACTAAAATAATTAAATAAAGCTCGATCTAACCTCTAGGTTACATTTGGATTGAATGTAATATTTATGTAAATCTGCCTTACGCCGATCTAATTTTTATACGCATTTCTTCTAGAGAATAACTGCGAAAACCTTACAGCTGGTTTTTCGCCAATTCAAGTTTCAGGACGATCGAACTGATTTTTCAATCGGCGCAGGTCGATAGGTGACCTTACTTAAGTGCCTTCCGAAACATTAATTTGCGAAGAATCAATTGTAGGTTCTTCGTATAGTTATTCTTCGGATAAAAAGCTTAATGTTCTGCATAGCGCAGATTTATTTTGCTGCGTAAAGTATATTATAATGTTTAAAAACTAAGTTGATCGACTCTTTATCATTTATAATGACAGATGATATAACTTTCCTTAAGAATTCTTCGAACCAGCTTGCTCAACTTATTTAGCGGATATATTTATTCAATACTGTGAACAGTAACATACATTTGTAAGCAAAAGATAACAAAATTAGAATTATATTATATTTCAATATGAAGTAATATATGTATTATCCAGACATGCTGAACAGGAAGTCCGTTTTGCTCTGCCCGTTTTGCCCGGCAAATGCATGAATTAATCTTTTTTAATAAACATTATCAAATAAAGTTGATACTTTGTTTAATCGATTGTTTAATCTATTGATTACGCGAAACTTGAATAAATATAGAAAAGTACTTTCGTAGAAACTAATTTTGCAGAAGTTTGGGTGGCCAAATGTACATGTTTTTAGCAGAATTTTAATATTAGTTTCTAACTTATCTCATACATTAATGTATCGATTTACACACACGCATCATTATTGCAAAATCGATATTTTTAAATTCTGGGTTCCACGCTCTTAGCGTGGGTAAAATTGCGACAGGGGACGCGAGTTAACCTGTAAGTAATCTGAAAAACTAATGAGCATAACTTATCATCTGAGAATGCCGCGTTTAAAAAATAGTTTTTACAACTTCTCTCAGGTCTTCCAGTACGTTTTCACAATTCTTATAAACGTGGAAAAAATCATTATCGACATGGCATAAATCAAGCCCAAGCTCAAAACTAGAAAAAAAAGTGGCGCCTCTAGCGGATACCGTAAGAACGAATCACGTACGTACGAATGTGTCACGTACGTGCGTACGTACGCCTACTTACGTACGTACCACAGCTTGAATAGCACCATGGCTCACACACACCGTATCCGTGTCGAAACCTCGCGCCTTTTCAACGACTACGCTCGCGGTGCTCGCCCTCTTCGACGGCTCCTCGCAACGTTGTGTGGAGCTTATTTCGTCCCGTTTCATATGACGTGGTGATTCTGAACGAACAACTATCTCACATTTTCCGCACTCCACTGCATCCCACGGATACCACGGAATCTCCTGGTTCACTGGCTCGAGACACCTCAGAGATCCTCTCAGCAACCGATCGCGCGAAGTAACGTTGCTATCTACAGACGAACAACCACACATCTCCAGCTCCGCGCACACTGCCTCCATTCTCAAACCGCAGTCAATACGCTTTCGCTCGCGTCTCTCCGGCGACTCCAACAGGGATAGCATGACCATCTCATACCAAAGTCCGACGAGGTCGATCATTATCTCTCTTTTCTCTCCTCTCTCATCTCTCTCCTCTCTCTCCTCTCTATGTTGCACTCCCTCTTCTCTGCCTTCTCTCTCCCCCCTCTCTCTCTCTTCTTTCGCTCTTCTCGTTCTCCCGTTCACTCTTCCCCCGCTGTTCTCTCTCTTTCACTCTTCTCTCTTCTTATCACTTCTCTCTCTTTTCTCTCTCTTCTTATCTTTTCCTTCTCCAATCTCTCTCTCCTCTTCTCTCTCCTCTCATCGCTCTCTCTCTTCTTTTGCACCTCTTTCTCCCGTTCACACTTCCCCGCTGTTCTCTCTATTTCACTCTTCTCTCTTCTTATCTATTTTCGCTCTTTCCTCTCTCTTCTTATCTCTTATTTCTCTATTCTGTCTCTTCTTCTCTCTTCTTTCTCTCTTTTGTCTCTCTCTCTCTCTCTCTCTCTCTCTCTCTCTCTCTCTCTCTCTCTCTCTCTCTCTCTCTCTCTCTCTCTCTCTCTCTCTCTCTCTCTCTCTCTCTCTCTCTCTCTCTCTCTCTCTCTCTCTCTCTCTCTCTCTCTCTCTCTCTCTCTCTCTCTCTCTCTCTCTCTCTCTCTCTCCCACACCACCCCTCTCTCTCTCTCTCTCTCTCTCTCTCTCTCTCTCTCTCTCTCTCTTTATTTATATATAAGAATAATAAAATAATACTATACAAGAACACAGGAAAAACTAGTAACTGCTACTGGAATTGCTAAAATTAATTAAACGTTATTACTAACGTCGTTGTTTGGGTGTTGCTTGTCACCATGCACTTTGCTAACGTACTAATTTGACGCCCGCTCCCTCCCTAACTATATGAACTCCGCTTTCGCCAACTTCTCTTCCTCGCACACTCGCACTCACTCTCCACGACGCTCCCTCACTCCACAATTTCACGGCCGAAAATTCCCACAAGTGATGCCAATTAGCGATGGTATACTTTAACTATGTATTTGAGTTAATTAAACTCTATAGATGACCGGTATTCTGCAACAAAATTTCACACTCTCGACTTACTTTCATTCACTTACCAAAAGGGAGTTCAGCCGTGTTGTTCTCATTCGGGCGGCGAAGAACATGAAAATTGTGGGTGAAGGGTGCGCAAAATAAAGCATGCAAACACTCGAATAAGTTATACGATTTCTCTTTATATCCTATCTCTTACAGGCTAACTTACTGCATTCACTTTATTTCCCTCCCCTCTACGAATGCTCATCACTACGCCCTCCCTAGATATTTCCGAATCAAGCCCGCGATTTTCCCCGCACGCGCTCACCTTCTATCTACTTCTCTCTTTCTCTCACACTATCTCTGTCTCCCTCTCTCTCGCACACTCTCTCTCCATCGTTCTCTCTCCCTCGCTCTCTCTCGCACTATCTTTCTCTCTCTCTCGCACTCTCCCTCTTACGCGCGCGAACTTCCGCAACGCGCGACGAAGTACGCTCGCGTCACCAGAGCAATCCCCTCACACTCTCTCTCTTTATGCGCGCGAACTTCTGGAAAGCGCGCCGAAGTTACGCTCACGACCGAAAATACTCTCTCCCTCGCTCTTTATTTATGCGCGCGCTTCTCGGAACTGCGCGCCGACTCGAGACAGTAGCGAGTCGAGGCCCCTTATACACTCACTCTCTCTCTTTATCCTACCTTACGCGATTCGCGGAAGCTCGACCCGAACAAGATCCGCGGCAGAACACCTCTCGTACTCTCCCTCCCTCTCACTCACTCTCTTTATCGGGTTTGTTGCGGCTCACGGAGTCGCAAACGGCGCAATGCCACTGGTCCACTACCTCTCGCACTCGCTCCTTGGCTCTCCTTACTTCCGGCGCGATTCTCCGAAATCTAGGATGCACGAGGTTTACGGCGAGACCCCTCTATCACTCACTCACTTTATTCGCGCGGCCCAGGGCACGGAAACGCAGTCCGCACGGTATCCCCGATCAATCCCGTCGGCACACACTCACTCTCTTTATTTACGTGCGCTCACACACTTCCCCGAAACACACTGGCCGCACGCGCGGATAACCCTCGCGCACGCACTCTTCCCGAATACGCGGTTAGCGGAAATGCGCGACGCTCGCTAACGCCGATGTACGCGCGCACGCTCTCACCTGGATGACGTTGCCGTCGACGCACCAACGAGGATGTCTCCTGACACGTTCATCTCCTCTGCTACCTCCTTCCTTCCTTCTCCTCTCTCTCTCTCTCTCTCTCACCGACTCCTCAGCGAAGGCGGGTTGCATCGCAGCCCCTGCGGGAGGTAGGTCGCCGACTATCTCTTCTCCTTCGACCCCTCGCCTATTGTCTTCCGCTCTATCTCTCTCTTTCCTTTCTTCCACCCTCACTCTTTCTCTTCTCACACTGCACACCTTTCTGCTCTCTTCCTGGCTCCTCTTCCTTTCCTTCTTCCTCACGTTCTCTCCCGCTTTTCACTTCTCTGCCCGACACAAAAGAAAAGAAACGTCGCTTGCATACGTGCGCTCGTGGCTCTCTGCACCGGTAGACTGATGAAACTCTCTCTCTCTCTCTACACACACCGCTCACACCTCTACGCCAATCCCTCACACCCTCTCTCGCACTTTCTCAACCTCTTCACGCACCACGTCCCACAAGATACGCAACGAATCTCTCGCATTCGCTCTCGTTCCTTGCGCACCGATCTCCTTGGCTCGCACAAGGAGACTCTCTGCTCGCGCTCTTGCTGGCGCGCGAATCCCTGCTCGAACCTGGCAACACACGAACACTGCCGCCTCTGGTGTCCCGAACCTCGCTCGCGAGGTGGCGCCCTCCCGGCTGCGCGGTTCTCTACCGTGTCGCCGCTCGGCTCGAACGCGACGGCCGTTATCTTACCTATTCCGACGCACTCCTTTCTCTCTCTCTCTCTCTCTCGCTCGCTCGCTTTAACATACCTTCGGACGACGCTGTTCTCATTAACCGGCCGCTGCTGACATCACTCCAATACTCGTACATGAAACAAGGGCTTACAGCTTAATATGTAGTAAGGGTACTTACTGGCCGGTTTATCTCGGTGGCTCTCTCTCTCGCTCTCTCTCTCACTCTCTCTCTCTCTCTCTCTCTCTCTCTCTCTCTCTCTCTCTCTCTCTCTCTCTCTCTCTCTTTATCACACACTCATTTACAACATCACACTCCTAACACAATTGATAAATATATTTCTGCAGAAATTCCAAATAATGATAATAAAGAGATGCAAAAATTAGTAATTAAACATATGTTGTATGGACCTCATACAAATAAATCACGTCGTATTATTAAACATAAATCTTTATGTAAAAAGAAATTTCCTAAAGAATCTCGTGATTTTACAATTTTGAAAGAAAACTGTTATCCAGAATATCAATGACAAGATAATTTTGCAGATAATCATATATATAAAACAAAAACTAGCTCAATCGTTTATCTTGATAATAAAATGGTAGTTCCATATAATGGTTTTTTACTACTTAAATATAAATGTCATATTAACGTTGAATATTGTGCATCAATTCAAAGTATCAAATATATGTTTGATTATATACATAAAGGAGGTGACAGAGCATTGTGTAAATTTCAAAAAATAAATAAAGTAGATGAAGAGAATTTTGTAGTTTTTGATGAAATTTCACAATATATTGACGGCCCAATGGAAGCTGCTTGGCGCCTAGAAACGTTTCCTTTGTGTGGTAGAAGCCATACTGTCATTCATTTAGTCGTACATATAGAGAATCAACAAAAAATTGTTTTCGAAGAAAATAAAGAATTTGAAGCTTTGCGTAATACAGAAACTACTTTAGCAGCTTGGTTTAAATTAAACAAAATGGATCAATTTGTGAAAAATATAAAATATGTTGAAACTCCTCGATATTATGGATATACCAAATCTAAAGTATGGAAACGTAGAGAACGCAACCAACAATTTGATGCAATTGGGCGATTGAATATTGTTTCACCTAAAGATAATGAAAGATTTTTTTTTTAATTACTGTTGAACCGCATAGAAGGTCCTATTTCTTTCAAAGATTTACGAACATTTGATAACGTCGCATATGAAACATTAAAGAAGCAGCACTTGCTATCGATTTAATAGAAGATGATTCCCAAATTTATATTATTTTTGATGAAGCAAGTAATATCATGCTTCCTTTTCAATTACGTAAATTCGTTGCATGGTTTACCTTAGCTGAAACTATTCAAGGTAATTTAATTTGGAATAAATTTAAACAATTTTTTACTGAAGATTTTAAAGAAAATAAAAAAAATAATGCATTGTCACACATCCAAAGTATATTACGAACTGAAGATAAAAGTTGTAAAAATTACGAGAAGTAGATATTATAGTTTGGGATGAAGTATCAATGATCCCACGAAAAGCTTTGGAAATTGGTGACAAACACTCATAGATATATGTTGCAGTGATGTTTCATTTGGTGATAAATTGATAGTATTAGGAGGCGATTTTAGACAAATTCTACCAGTCCTAAAACATGGTTACAGAGACAGTATAGTACAGGACACAATGAAATGTTCTCATTTATGGCCTCTCTTTAAAGTTTTAAAATTAACTGAAAATATTTGCTCAAAAAATAAACAATTTGCTTCATTTTATTCGAGTTAGTTGAAAGTAAAATTAATCCATTTATAGTTTCAAATAAATCGAAGACCGATAATGTATGTAATAAAATTTATGATGTTATGATGGTATTTCATTATTCGAAGCTACATAAAAATATGAGAGTATCTAATCATGACATCTTTTTTAAGAAATTGCTTTTAAATGTAGGAGAAGGACAATATTCTACGAAATTCGAAACAAATAATAACCTTTTAAAAATACCACGTAATTTTTTACCTAATGGTGATTTAGTTACTAAAATTTTTGGAACCTAATTTAATCCGTTTAACATTTCTGTAAAAAATAAAGTAATTTTATGCCCGACAAATAATCACCTTCTTAAAATGAATAATAAAATATTAAATCGATTAAATGGTGACTGCAACATATATTTAAGTATTGATACTATTGTGGATGATGAGAATAAATGTTTGCAAAACTGCATACAAATTGAATTTGTCAATTCAACAATTCCAAACGGCCTTCCGCCACATAAACTGATTTTGAAGATAGGTGCTATTATAAATTTGGAAGATGGTCTCTATAATGGAACAAGTTTAATAGATATTTAGGTGCATATGTAATTAAAGCAAACATAATTACTGGAAATAAAGCTGGTATTACAGTTTCAATACCAAGAAAAGATTTGAGCTCTTCAAAAGAAGAAATTCCATTTAATATGATCAGAAGGCAATTTTCTATATGACTGGGATTTGCAATGACTATTAATAAATCACAGGGACAATCAAAATGTTGGAATTTATTTACCGTCGCGAGTATTTAGCGATGGGCAACTGAATGTTGCATTATCTAGAGCAACTTTAAAAAATAATTTGAAAATTCTTTTAATTGAAGAATCAGTTGTAACGAGCGCCGATATAAGTTACGAGAATCACGTATACTGCGTTGCGAGATTTGAATCTCGCGCACTTGCACGTATCGTGATCGACAGAGCGCCACGCCGAACAAGGCAGAAGCAGATGGAGAAGAAGACGAAATCGCCGCGCCGCTGCGAAAGTGAGCACGCAGCCATGTTGATTCTCGCCGTGACACGCAGAAGTAGTCGCCGTCACCGTTATGTGTAGCAAAGAGGTCGGGTGAGTGTTCTGTACCACCACCGCTGCTGTTGTGACCGCCACCGCGCTGCCACCCACCGCGAGCGAGCGAGAGGAAGAGAGAGAAAGAGATAGCGACAGCATATGCCGGGGACAGTGGGGCACGCACCATCCCCGCCCCGATAGCAGCGAGAGCGAGAGATAGCCGCCGATCGTGATAGAGTCTGCGATGGCTGGCCAGCCGAGAGTAAGTCGCGCTTGATGTATGCGTTTCTTTCTTATTGTCGCGGAGTAACCTGTTGTCGTCGCGCATCGACGGCTGCGTGCGTGCGTGGTTTAAAGTCTCGGCCTGTTGCGTTTTATGTTATCATCTTGTCCGGGTTTCGCGCCACTTAGCGCAATTACTTTATTCAAATAAACCGTTCGTTTTTATCTTAAATAGTCGAGTCACGAGTACTTATTGAGCGCGCCTTATCCTATGCATGATTTCCCGAATACCGCCCTCTACCCTTATCAGCAGCTGCAGCTAGTCGCAGGCATTGCCTCCTAGAGGAACATCGGTAACGGAAGTAAGTATCTCAATAGCCGCTTGAGAGGTTAACTCAGCGGCGTTGTGCGGGAAAGACCGGCTGCGCTGGTAACGCTAGGTCATAGCGAGCAGTCGGTAGTTCGCGGGCAGCAGTTGGCAGCCGTGGCAGAGCGCAGCGCCGGTTCTGGTAGAAAGCGGCTTAGGCTTTCTACAATAGAAGCCGAGCTCGCATGTTCGGAACCTGTGCCGAGGCGCTTCTGCCGACTACAGGTCATTCTACAACCGTGAGTCGCCCGGGCGTAGAATACGCCAGTATATTACCCCGCAAACCCCTGAGAGGGATTAATACCTTCCCGTAACTGCACCCCGTTACAACTGGCGCCCAACGTGGGGCTCTGTCGATCAAGATACGTGCAAGGGTGCGAGATTCAAATCTCGCAATGCAGTATACGTGATTCTCGTAACTTATATCGGCGCCCGATACACCCCCCACCCAGATTTAACGTCCCCTCGGACGTTGCATCGAGTAAGGAAATGGCACTGAAATAAGGAGACAAAGTCTAACGTGGGTGCGGATGTTGGTATTTTAGACGTCGTAGGCTCGCTGCGGTCTCCCACCAGCCGCGACGTAGGAAAGCGGAAGGGTCAGGTGGCTTTCCGCGGGCGCCCGCGTCCTCGCTGCGGTTCGGCTGGGGCGGATGGGGCCACCGGAATCGCCCCGAGTGGGTCTGCTACCAGTGCTCGGGCTCCCGCGGGTCTTCCGCGTCCCCTCCGTGAAGGAAGTGAGGCGGGCGGTGCCACCGGGGTCGGCTCGAGTGGGTCTACTATCACTACTCGCGCACCCGGGGGCCTCCCGCGTCTCCTCGAAAGCGTTTCGTCCGTAAGGGCATCGCCGGGGGGGCTCGCTCATTGGCGAGGCCTCCGTGTCGACCGTCCCTTCCGGATCGTCGGGTTCTGGCAAAGTAGAGTGGTAGCTTTTCAGCTGTTCCGCAGCCACCACCTCTTCTACCTTACCGCCGGCGCCTACCAATCTGTAGGTGTTAGGTCCAAGGGCATCCGTAATCCAATACGGATCTTCGAACTTCGGCGCTAGCTTCGCCGCAATGCCCTTGGCGGCCCACGATAGGGGATGGCTGCGATTCCACACTCTGTCACCTGGTTTGAAAGTTGGCTCGCGCCTGCCGGCGTCATAATAGCGGACTTGGCGTTCTTGAGCTGCGCGCGCTCTCGAAGCGGCGCGCGCGTGCAACTCTGGAAGGGCCTTCATTCGCTCCTTCGAGCGAGCCAAACTTTCTTCTTCAGCGGGGTTGTCTGCTGCTACCTCTTGCATCCTTCGTTGCGTGCCAGGGGGTTCTGACTGTCTCGCATAGAGCATTAGAGCTGGGCTCATCCCAGTAGAACTTTGCTCAGCCGTATTCATGGCGAAGAGATATTCCGGAAGCTTCTCGTCCCATGTACTATGCCGCTCCTTAACCCATTAAGTGGCAAACGTCCATGGTTTCAACGCTTCGCTTTGACATTATGTCATTCGTCCAATTCTCAATGGATTTTGATGAAACTTGGTTTCCTTATGTTTTAGGGCATGCTCTTTCTAAAAATCACCAAGTTTTATTTCAAAAAATGTACAGAAAAAAATATATGCCCGATTTTTTTGGAAAAAGTCAAATTTCGCTCTGCCAAAAAGAAAGGGGCCTTAAAGTATACTCCCCAAACAATTTTTTTCGCGACATGAGACGATAATCTTTCAAACACACTTGATTTTATTAAAAAATGTTGATTAGAAAAAAAAATATGGCGGTTTTTGTATCGTAGTGTAATATAAATGTAGTGTAATATATATATAATATCGTAGTGTTTGGAAGATTATCGTCTCATGTCACGCAAAAAATTGTTTAGGGAGTATACGTTAAGGTCCCTTTCTTTTTGGCAGAGCCAAATTTGAAAAAAAAATTGAAAAAAATTTCGACTTTTTCCAAAAAAATCGGCCATATATTTTTTTTTGTACATTTTTTGAAAAAAACTTAGTGATTTTTAGAAAGACCATACCCTAAAACATAAGGAAACCAAGTTTTATCAAAATCCATTGAGAATTGGAATCTAGACTCTTCTGCTTGGGGCCCCTCTCTTCTACCATCGCTGCCACCTTGCTCTCCTTGATCCCTTTCTGCTTGTGCGGCGTATCGTTCGGAGGGGGAGGCTTGTATGCCATATCTGGCAGCAAGGTGGCTCCTGGCGGTGGCGGCGGTAGATAGGTCCTGGAATACTCCAAGGTTTGCTCAGCATCTACAGCCAAGTCGAGCAGCTCCTCGATGGTTCGGAAGTCCAATCTCCGGACCATAGACTGCAACCGCGGATTGAGGTTGCGATGGAGCTGGGCCAGCTGATGTTCGAGGCTGGGGGCAGGCAATATCTTCCTCATTATCGCGACGAGGCACGTGATATAATGCCTTACGACCTCTTCAGCCCCTTGCGTGCGACTATTGACTTCGGCCACTGCTGGTACCTTCGGCTCGTGCCGTATCAGCGTCGCGCAGCCATAACAAATTCCTGCCACGTGGTCCACTTCTCCTTCTCGTTTCTAAACCACGTGGAGGCCGTACCGGTGAAGGTTTCCGATAGCGACGGCAGCAGCTCTTCCTCTGTAAGGTTGGCCAGGACTCTGCAATCCTCGAGCCTCGCCAAGAATCGGTCTACACTCTGGCTCTTCTCTCCAGAGAAGCTTACGTGCCACTTCCGCACTATTTTGCCGATATCTCTCGAGTGGTATAACCCCGACCTCGAGAAATTGGCCTTAGTGCCTGGAGCGGAGTAGATGTGCCAGCTCGAACTTCTCGCCGGATTTCAGCGGCCACACCCCTCTCAGGCTGGGTTTACGTCCCGTAAATCAGCCTGGTCTCTAGGGCGAGCTGGCGGTGGCGAAGGCTGCCTACGATCCCATGCTTCGTTCTGCTCTGGGATCGTGAACGTGTCTTCGAATCGCACGTTCAGTCCTGGCCTTGTGTCCGCTATCTGGGTGATGGACGCTGTTTGTCGCTGGTGGTCTAGTCTATCCTTCAGTGACTTTACCTTTGTTAACAGCCCTGCTATCTGGATGCGGTACGCTGCTTGTCGCTGGTCGTCTGCTGCTAGCCTGTCCTCCAGCGACCTTACTTTCGTTATCAGCTCTACCAATAGCTGGCTGGTGTCCTTTGGCACCGAGAACTCTGTTCCGTCCCTTGCCTGGAGACGCAACATGTCTCCTCGATGTGGCAGTGGTTCATCTGCCCCCGTGTTCTGTGTGTCGTCGCGAAGGTCGTCTCGTTGCGCGTTCTCCTCTTCATTTGCGTCCTCTTGATTCACTTTGGCGACTTCCTCGTATATGGCGTTCTGGTCGTGCGCCGTGAGCTCATGGAGCTCTGGGTGTTGGGCTCGCGGCGCCGCCTGTTCCGTCGTCTCCCTCAGTAGTTTCGATATCGGCTCGTTCTTCAGTACTGCCTCCAATGGGTGTACGTCCCATCTAGAGGTTTCTACGAAGGTGCCGTCGTCTTCTACTAGGAGTTTGTCCAAAAGACTTGATCTTATTGATTTCCGCCGGGCGATCGCGTCTCGCAGCTCCTCTGTCTCGTCAAAGTCATTTGGGCAATACATTCCCAACACCCACTTAGTCAGTCTGTCCTTGTTTCTAAAGACTGTGCCATAGCGCCTTATTTCAAGTTGCACCAGGCAGCTGTCAATCTCATCATGTGTGAGAGAATCTGCCCAATCCTCCACGGCTTCCTGGATGTAATACGCCATCACAGTAGCTAGCGCATTTTTGTGTGCGCAAGGGGATTTTCACTCCAATACCGCGGAACTTAAAAGGGCTTTTGCAATTCCAGTGGTATTCTTGGCAAGGTACCTACTGGATTACCACTGACTAAAAAAAGCACGAGTTTTCCCAACTGGTGGTTCGGTCTCTAATCGCTAGACCAAGGTAATTTGCTTTTTAACCCGCTTTCTTGGAGATAATGTCGCTTTATGGTTATTGCGCAAACGTAATTCGCTTGTTTGCGCAGTGTGCAGACGTTTTTATCGCGTGTGCAAACGATTCCGCACACGTCATCGTCGGTGCACTCGCGATCTCGCGGGTGCGTAAGCGATTTCGCGGGGTTTTATGCCTTTAATTGCAAATTGTCAATAAATGAATTGGCTTGTCCAAAGTTTACTTCTTGCGCAAATCTATTCGGCACGCGAGCAATCGATTCCGTGCCGAAGAATCGAAATTTGCGTTTTCCACACGATGCACATGCGCGGCACTAAAATCACTAGGTGTAATAGTTTCACCAGCGCACGCGCAAACGATTTTGGGTCCAAAAAAAAATCTAATTTTTCGACCCTTTGCGCATGTGCAAACTCGAAATTAGTGGATGCGCGCACCTCCCCGTAAGATGAGCTAACGATTCTGCGATTGTGATTTTTCACTTTTTGTTTTCGGCTTCTGCGCATGCGCGGCCTCGAAATTAATGCGCGCGCCCTCTAGGCTGTCCCCCGCGCTCGCTCTCACGCGTATTTCCCCAAAAATGCGGAAATTTCCGCTAATATCCCTTAAAATGCGAATTGGGTGCGTAATCTGCTACTTTACGGCCCGGCGTGCATGTGAATTGCCGAACAAAGAGATCTAACACTAAAAACTTGTTATTGATAAAAAAAAATTAATAAATAGTGAAATGAATAATAAATAAATAATTGTTAATTAATCTCTTTGTTGCCCTCACTAAGTACTTCAACAATGCTCGGCTTCACAAGCAATGTCCTCGCTAAGTACGTGCAGGCCGGGTTATTCCCTCCAGGCAAGGTTATAAACCACCAGATGGTTACCCTTGCACACACTATACACTTTTGTAGTAATTAATTATCCCTCTCGAGTCTCGACCGGTTTAAATAATAGAATTATTCCCTAACCTATCCTTTCCAACACGTTAAGGGCGCCAGTTGTAATGGGGTGCAGTTACGGGAGGGTATTAATCCCTCTCAGGGGTTCGCGGGGTAATATACGGGTCTACCCCACTCCCAGGCAACTCACCGTTGTAGAATTAGCTGTAGTCTGGCAGAAGCGCCTCGGCACAGGTTCCGAACATGCGAGCCCGGCTTCTATTGTAGAAAGCCTAAGCTGCTTTCTACCAGAAATGGGGCTGCGCTCTGTCACTGCTGCCAACTGCTGCCCGCGAACTACCGGCTGCTCGCTATGACCTAGCGTTACCAGCGAAGCCGGTCTTTCCCACACAACGCCGCTGAGTTAACCTCTCAAGCGGCTATTGAGATACTTACTCCCGCTACCGATGTTCCTCTAGGAGGCAATGTCTGCGACTAGCTGCAGCTGCTGAAAAGGGTAGAGGGAGGTATTCGAGAAATCATGCATAGGTTAAGGCGCGCTCAATAAGTACTCGTGATTCGACTATTTAAGATAAAAACGAACGGTTTATTTGAATAAAGTAATCGCCCTAAAGGGCGCGAAACCCGGACAAGATGATAACATAAAACGCGACAGGCCGAGACTTTAAACCACCACGCACGCAGCCGTCGATGCGCGACGGCTACAGGTTACTCCGCGACAATAAGAAAGAAACGCATATATCAAGTGCGACTTACTCTCGGCTGGCCAGCCGTCGCAGACTCTATCACGATCGGCGGCTATCTCTCTCACTCTCGCTGCTATCTAGCGTTACCAGAGCCGCCCGGCGACGCCCTTAGGGACGAAATGCTTCCGAGGAGATGCGGGAGGCCCCCGGGTGCTCGAGCAGTGGTAGTAGACCCACTCGAGTAGACCCTGGTGGCACCGCCCGCCTCACCTCCTCCACGGAGGGGACGCGGAAGACCCGCGGGAGCCCGAGCAATGGTAGTAGACCCACTGGGCCCGAATCCGGTGGCCCCATCCGCCCCAGCCTAACCGCAGCGAACCGCGGGCGCCCTCGAAAAGCCACCTGACCCTTCCGCTTTCCTACGTCGCGGCCGGGGGAAAACAGCAGCGAGCCTGCGCCGTATAAAATACCAACATCCGCACCCACGTTAGACTTTGCCTCCTTATTTCAGCGCCCTATCCTTCCTCGATGTAACGTCCGAGGGGACGTCAAATCTGGGTGGGGGTTGTAACGGGCGCCGCTATAAGTTACGAGAATCACCTATACTGCGTTGCGAGATTTGAATCTCGTGCGCTTGCACGTATCATGATCGACAGAGCGCCACGCGGAACAAGCCAGAAACAGATGGAGAAGAAGACGAAGCCGCCGCGCCGCTGCGAACGTGAGCGCGCGGCCATGTTGATTCTCGCCATGACACGCGAAAGTAGTCGCCGTCACCGTTACGTGTAGCAAAGAGGTCAGGTGAGTGTTCTGTGCCACCACCGCTTCAACTGTGACCGCCACCGCGCCGCTACCCACCGCGAGCGAGCGAGAGGAAGAGACAGAGAAAAAGACAGCGACAGCATAGGCCGGGGACAGTGAGGCACGCTCCATCTCCGCCCCGATAGCAGCGAGAGCGGGAGAGATAGCCGCCGATCGTGATAGAGTCTGCGATGGCTGGCCAGCCGAGAGTAAGTCGCGCTTGATGTATGCGTTTCTTTCTTATTGTCGCGGAGTAACCTGTTGCCGTCGCGCATCGACGGCTGCGTGCGTGCGTGGTTCTAAGTTTCGGCCTGTCGCGTTTTATGTTATCATCTTGTCCGGGTTTTGCGATCCTTAGCGCGATTACTTTATTCAAATAAACCGTTCATTTTTATCTTAAATAGTCGAGTCAAGAGTAATTATTGAGCGCGCCTTAACCTATGCATGATTTCTCGAATACCGCCCTCTACCCTTTTCAGCAGCTGCAGCTAGTCGCAGGCATTTCCTCCTAGAGGAACATCGGTAGCGGGAGTAAGTATTTCAATAGCCGCTTGAGAGGTTAACTCAGCGGCGTTGTGCGGGAAAGACAGGCTGCGCTGGTAACGCTAGGTCATAGCGAGCAGCCGGTAGTTCGCGGGCAGCAGTTGGCAGCAGCGACAGAGCGCAGCGCCGATTCTGGTAGAAAGCGGCTTAGGCTTTCTACAATAGAAGCCGGGCTCGCATGTTCGGAACCTGTGCCGAGGCGCTTCTGCCGGACTACAGGTCATTCTACAACGGTGAGTCGCCCGGGCGTAGAATACGCCTGTATATTACCCCTGAGAGAGATTAATACCCTCCCGTAACTGCACCCCGTTACACAGTAAACACTGAACAAAAAAGGACAAAGCAGATTATTTAAGAAAAAACGGAATGAAATGGCAAATATTTATACTACACATATAGTCTACGAAGAAATATTTTATAACGTCTAACGTTTTATTTATATGTTTCAACTTTTAAAATAATAATAAAACATAATTTCAAGTAGTACTATAAACAGCAGCAACTACACATGGAAACATGTAAGTAGCGCATAAAAATTAGATACGCAAAATTTCATTTCATTCTTATATTAAAAAAATAAGAATAAAACAGATTCATTACAAATTTATTACAAAAGTGTATATATTACTATAAATTGCAGCAACTACATAAGAGAAGAGCAAGTAGCGTTTAAAATAATTTGTTGTTATTAGTATATTTATTAAGGTACATTTCAAGATAAAAATAAAAATATAAATCAGTTATGATAATGAATTTTAATAATAGAAAGTAAAATAGCAGCAACTGCACGAAAAAATAATTGGTTATTATTAGTATATTTAATAAGGTACATTTAAAGATAAAAATGAAAATAAAAATCAGTAATAATAACGAATTTGAATAATAGCCCTATCAAAAAAAAATCAGCTGATAAATCAGATGATGTGTCACATGATTTATGAGCTGATTTCTCATGTCAAAATGTCACCTGAGATTCTGTCCGGATGCTGTCAAAAGCTTACGTAAATTAAAAGTCAGCTTCTTCAGTATTGGAAATTGCCTGTCAGAATCATTTACCCCCAGATGAGTTCAAAAATGCACGTTTGGAAGCATTTTGCACCATTTTTCAAATTTTACAAATTTTGTTCATGAGATATCAGCTGAGAAATCAACTGAAGAATCAGGTGATTTCTCGTTGAATTCTCAGGTAATTTTTCATCTGATTTTTCAGCTGATTTCTCAGCTGATATCTCATGTAACAAATTATTGAAAATAGAAGAAATGTGCAAAATGCTTCCAAACGTGCCTTTTTGAACTCATCTGGGGAGTAAAACGTTCTGATAGGCAATTTCCAATACTGAAGAAGTTGATCTTTAATTTACGTAAGTTTCTCAGATCTCAGATGACATTTTGGCATGATAAATCTGCTGATAAATCATCTGACAAATCATCTGATTTATGAGCTAATATTTTTTGGTAAGGAGAAAGTAAAATTGCAGCACTACACGCAAAAATGAGTAAGTAGCACCTAAAATAATTGGTTATTATTAGTATAATTAATAAGGTACATTTAAAGATAAAAATAAAAATAAAAATCAATTATGATGACGAATTTTAATAATAGAAAGTAAAATTGCAGCAATTACACGCAAAATAATATATTTAAGAAATGTATAATAGGTACATCTAAAGTATATTCATTGTTTAAAGAATTTCAAAAAATTTTAATGCGAGCAATATGTTTTGTAAGTCTCAACTCTGTATAAAGGCAGAGAGCAATTTTTTGAAATAAACAATTATACTAAACATGATCACTCATCCTTCGTTTGAGTTTTTGTTACTTAACTCTTTAAGTAACTCGATACGTAACCCATACTTTAACTCGTCATTTTAACCCTTTCTTTAAACATTTTCTTAACACTTTTTTAACCCTTTTCTTAACACTTTTTTTAACCCTTTTTAAACCTTTTTACCCCTTTTTTCAACCATTTTTAAAACCCTTCTTAACCGTTTTTAACCCTTTTTTAACCTTTTACTTAACCATTTAGTTAACCATTTACTTAACTATTTACTTAACCCTTTTTTAGCCCTTTACTTAACCTTTATTTAATCCTTTACTTAACCCTTTACTTTACAATTTACTTAACCCTTTACTTAACCGTGTACTTAGCCCTTTACTTAACCCTTTATATAAATGAACTACTGGGTAAAGATGGGTGGCGGACGAACGGACGGACATTTTGGCTTTTTAATATATAGTAGATGATTCCCAAATTTATGTTATTTTTGATGAAGCAATTAATATCATACTTCCTTTTTAATTATGTAAATTCTTTGCATAGTTTATCTGAGCTGAAAATATTCAAGGTAAATTAATTTGGAATAAATTCAAACAATTTTTTACTGCAGATTATAGAGAAAACAAAAGTTGTAAAGATTATAGTTTACCTGAACCAACAATAGTACCAAAGAAAGTCCTGAAAATTTAGCATACAGTAAAAATCTTTTTAAAATTTTGTTGAATCAATTAACTACTAATTAAAGATTAATTTTTAATGAAATCATAACTAACAAAAAGAAAATTTATTTTCTTGATGGGCTTGGAGGTTCAGGAAAAACTTTCATACACAAGACCTTAATATAACATTTTTAATCTTTAAACAAAAAAATTTTATCTATGACTTGGGCAGGAATCGCATCTATTTTATTACCTAAAGGAATGACAAGTCATCGTACTTTTAGAATTCCTTTAGATTTAAACAGTATTGAAAGTGCTTTTCTAAAATTGGAATCAGATAAAAAAAAATTACGGGAAGTAGATGTTATAGTTTGGGATGAAGCATCAATGATCCCAAAAAGCCTTTGGAAATTGTTGATCAAACACTCAAAGATATATGTTACAGTGATGTTCCATTCGGTAATAAATTGATAGTATGAGGAAGCGATTTTAGACAAATTGTACCAGGCCTAAAACATGATTACAGAGACGGTATAGTACAAAATACAGGACACAATCAAATTTTCTCATTTATGGCCTCTCTTTAAAGTTTTAAAATTAACTGAAAATATTCGAACAAAAAATAAACAATTTGCTTCATTTTTATTAGAGTTAGGTGAAGGTAAAATTAATCCATTTATAGTTTCAAATAAATGGAGGATCGAAAATGTATGTAATAGAATTTATGATGATATCAATCTCGAAAATTCCATAGATCGTATAATATTAATTCCACATAATGGCAATACTAAATTTACAAAAAAAAAAGTTGTCAACTTATTACATGGTAAAACGCATACATACTATAGTTTAGATTACGCAACTCACAAGGAGTTGATCAACCAGATGAAAATATTCACTTAAATTACCCAATAGAAATGCTTAATAATATTAGAGGAGGTCTACCACCACACGAATTGAAATTAAAATAAATGCAATTGCAATGTTAATCAGAAATATAAGTATATCAGAATGAATGTGTAATGGAACACGCTAAAAAATTACGGGTTTATTTAATCATAATACTAAAGCCGAAATAATTACGGATGAAAGGATCGGTGAAGAATTTTTTAGACCGCGAATAACATTAAATACTGGAGATTCATTTCCGTTCACACTTTTTAGAAAACAATTTCCAGTTGCATTAGCTTTTCCTATACAATAAATAAATCTCAAGGTCAAAGTTTTAATTCTCTAGGTATTTACATTAGACGACATTTATTTTCACATGGCCAATTATATGTTTTACTCTGTACCGATGGAAAAATCCTAACAATATATTTATAGAAAATCTTTTAGAAAATTTCTGAATAATTGATAACATTGTTTGGAAAGAAATTTATCACATTTAATCTACACTTTTAAATATATTTTTTTCTTTATATATTAGTATGTAAATATATATAGATCAGAACAAGCCCAAATAAATTTATATCAATAATCATTTTATTTATATTACTTTTTTACGAAAGTATTGTAACGGGATGGCTAGTGGGGGAAAATCCCAACAAGCCACAGGCCAGCGATGTCCTAGAACACGGTGCCGCGGGTGTCAGACTAAAATGACTTGCCCGGGGATCTGCTCCTGGAATCCCGAAAACAACGCGAAGATCGCACACGAACTTCGCTTTCCAACTAATTGGATCGCTGAGTGAAAAGCGCGTGCCCGAAGAGTAATGCGCGCGGCCGCTATACTCAGATATGAAAACGACCGGCGGAGTCGTTTTCCCGCGGAGGCGGCGGTATCCGGGAGAAGGACAGGTTGTAATGAACAACACGACGAGTAACTAGATATCACAGTATATTAAAATCACTAATAACTACAAGCACAACACACGTGCTGATTAGAACAAATGAGTTAGTTCGCGCGCGACAGTTAAGATTCAAACGTGCGAACGATACGGCGCGCGGCGAAGCTGCTAATCTCGTGCGCGGTGTTAAAGTACGGCGGGCTGACACACACCCGCACGTACACGGCACAGAAAGCTTGCACGGAGCGATTTCCGTGCGAGCCTTTACAATAAACCCGCGAGAGGAGAGTAGAAAACTTACGTTAGGAAGGAGCAGCCGGTGCACTCGGCTCTCTCTCGCTCTCTGTCGCTCGCACAGCAGTTGCGCTTTCTTTCTCTCTCTCTCTCTTACTCGCTGTATTGGGTCGGCAGGCGGGCTGACTGCCGGGTCCTCGCTCGCCGTCTCGTGTGGCTCACGCGGCTCGGGATCGCTCTCTCTCAGTCTCTCTTTCGCACGTACACACTATATCGGCGCCTCCACTACTCCGCGGTAATCCTAAAACGCGATAGGACGGCGCGGACGAGATAACTTACGAGAGACACGGAGGAGATGCTTTTGGCGCGATGGCAGACACGAAGATGGCTGCCGTGACTCACATAAAGACGTAGCAGCTTCGCGGGTAAGCGACGGGCATATTACGCGTCGCGAGACCGTTCTAATCCGGTCAGGATGCTCGCGCGCTCGCGCTCCCGGTGAGCATGCCTGCTCGGCCCGGGTAATTCGAATCTCGAATTACCTACCTCGCGCACGCGTTACACCCCCCCCCCCCCCACCGCCAGACGCTGCTTAGGGGACCGCGAGCAGATCTGCCATCCATGGCCGTCGTCGTACCTGAAAATAAGGTTAATTCGGTAGAGCCTTTCGGGAAGGAATTTGGGACAACGAAAGTATAAGAAGCGGAGTCACCCATTATCTTTTTTTTTTAATGTTTATTAAAAAAAAAAAAAAAACTGCGGGGCTTAGCCTTCTTCAGCTGGCCCGGGAGTAAGTCCGGCGCCCCTTGTGGCGAGCTTGGTTGGGGCAGTGCTTCGACTTTTTTACCCCAAGCCCGCCACACATGAAGCACCGGGGAAGCGCCTGTGCATTTAACGCCTCCCGGGCCGCCTGCTCTTCTTCGAGCGCCCTTTGGAGGCGCTCCTCTTCTTGTAGGAGACGACGCTGGGTCTCTTCTTTGGCCCGACGCGCTGTCTCCTCCGCCTTTTCCCTGGCTCGCCTGGCCTCTTCCATGCGCTCCTGCGCACGTGCCAGACGAGCCTCCTCCTGCTTCTGCAAGGCGGCGCGGCGCAGCCTAGTGGCCCTGGCATCTGCGGCGGCCGCGAGCTCTTCTCGCCGGCCTTGGGCCACTCCGACCCATTTGTCGGCTTGCCGCTCGCCGGCCTCACCGTGGCACTGGAGAAAATCCTCCAGTGCGGCCAGGGCAGCGTCCTCCGCTGCGCGCGAGGACTTGCTGAGGCGCCGCGCCTCCTCTAGCGCCTGCTCCACCGGGACCCAGGCCGCACCGACTTCATCGGTCGGTGCTCCTTTTGGGGTCTGGGTCGGAGTATCTTCTTTTTTTCCTTTTGCGGCCCGAGCCGCGCCGGTGTCAACTTCCGGCGCACAATGATGGGCTCGGGCCATCTCCTCTTCGAGGACTCGGCCAGCACCAATCGGCTCGGCTGGTGCTTCTTCTTCTGGCCGAGCCCCGCTCTTCTCCCGCTGCTCCTTCGGAGGATGAGGTCGCCGGAGCGGGGACGGACTAACGCCTTGTGTCGGCTGGTCCCGACGGTCCCCTTCTTGGTTCCGGCGCCTCTAACTCCTCTATTACAAGTGTGGAGGGCTCTTTCACTGGCGGTGGTGCCAGTGTCACCACGTCTATGACCTCCACTACCTGCTCCAGGAAGTCAACGACGGCGGGGTCAGGGTTGCACTGGATTAATCCAGCAATCACCTTCTTCGTCGTCTCTGCTATTTCTGGAGTCAGGCCCTGCATATCCTGCAACAGGCAAATTGACCCCGGAAATTGGCGGAACTAGGACGAACACGGGTTAGTACGGACGGCACAATTCTTGGACGGCGCAGTTAGCGCTTTTTGGAAGCTCGGGTTCGACGGCGGCTAATTGACCCGACAGCAGTAGGTGCAGGCTTCTTCTTCGAGCCCCCTAGCCTCCCTGGGCCTCGCTTGGACTCTGTTGGACCGACCACACGTGTAGGTCAGCCGTCGCTCGCATGCTTTCCTGGCCTAACTAATAGCGCGGTCTTACGAGGTGGACCGCGCCGCTTAGCCGTCGCCCAAGGCTGTACATTCCCCTGGCTAACTCTGTTGCCCGCTGGCACGTTACGTTCGGCTGAAGAGTCCCTCGGTGGTAGCGACTGGGCTACTTCTTGACTACTTTTGTCCAAGTAGTTTTGGGCCTTTCTGCAGAGACGTATCGCATGAGTTGCTGCGCATAGACGGGACTGATCGTTCGACCATCCTCACCTTGGATCTCATAGGTGTTTTCGCCTAGAATATTCACAATCGTGTAGGGCCCCGCGTACTTCGGGGCTAATTTGGCAGAAATCCCCTCAGCTGCTCAGGATAGTACCTTATTCTCTCTCCATACATGATCGCCATGACATAATTCTGGAGGTCGACGATGAGCGTCATAATATTTGGCTTGTCTCGTCTGCTCCGCTTGAGCGTCGGCCGCCACCCGAACGTGCAATTCACGGAGCTTGTCCATGCGCGCCACCCAATTATTTATCGCCTCTTGCTGCCCTTGCTCTTCGGCTAACCTGTCTTCCTCCCGCCTTAGTGTCTTCGGTGGGTCAAGCTGTTGGCCGTAAATGAGCATGGCAGCACTTATTTTGGTGGAGCTGTGTTCGGCCGTATTGTACGCGAAAGTCAGCTCGTTCAGATGCTCATCCCAGGACCGGTGATTCTCCTCAGCGTAAGACATGATCATGGTCTTCACCGTTCGGTTCACACGCTCGACGGGATTGGCTTGAGGGTGATATGGTGGTGTCAACGTTGGATGCACGTTTCTCTCCTTGAAGAATGCCTCTAAGGGTGCATTCTTAAATTCAGTCCCATTATCGGAGTGAAACACCTCGGGGACTCCGAACCGCAGACATACTCGTTCGTTGAGCCCTTTTATTACCGATTTGCCATCTACCCTTTTTATTGGAATTACTTCCTGGAAGATGAGAATGTATTCGTGGCCGTGCTTGTTTTTAGGGAGCTATTGCTATGGACCACGATTTGCTATGGACCCTGTATTATACGACATCCCATGAATCCTGCTGGATGGCGCTGTTCGACTTTGCACTGCTGGCAAATTTGGCACCGGTTTACGTATCTGGCCACATCTCGAGACCTGTGTGGCCAATAATACTTCATTACTCTCTCTAGAGTTTTCTCGCGGCCCAAGTGCCCAGCAGTTGGAAAGTCATGGCATTCTCTCAGTACTTCGCGTCGCTTTTCGTGAGGGACTTCTAACTTCCATGCATCGTCGTGGCTGAGAGATTCGTCTATGACTTCATTAGGGTTGTACTTGTACAGTCTCCCTCCCGCCAGCTTGAACGTAGGGAAGTCTCGCGGCTTCTGTTGAACCTCGTTTACGATCTTGAGGTACCAGTGGTCATCTGTATCGCGCTCGAGCTATAACGCGGCGACCACTGGCCCTTCCTTCGAACATCCGTGAAAGGGCATCTGGGACATTGTTCAACGAGCCCTTTCGATGTTCGACCGTGAAACTGTGGTTCTGCAGCTCCAAAGCCCACCTCGCTAACCTGCCGGTTGGGTTTTGGAGACCACGGAGCCACTTCAAGCTGCTATGGTTCGTGATAATATTGAAGTCGTAGGCCTCTATATACGGACGGAACTTTTTAATTGCCCAAAGAATTGCTAGACATTCTCGTTCCGTTACGCTACAATTCCTCTCGGCTTCGCTCAGAGTTCGACTCGCGAACTCTAGGACTCTTTCGTTGCCGTCAATTATTTGGTATAGCACCGCCCCAGACCTGTATCCCTCGCGTCAGTTTGCACCACGAACTGCGCGTTAGATACCAGTCTGTGTAGAATCGGTGCAGAAGCTACTAGCACTTTTAGCTTTTGGAAGGCCTCTGCTTGTGCCATTGACCACTCATATTTCCGATCCTTTTTCGTTAATTCGGTCAGTGGTTCAGCAATTGTGGCGAAGTTCGATAAAAACTTTCTATACCACGAGGACATTCCTAAGAAGCGTCTCAGCTGACGGAGGTTTTTCGGTACCGGATACTCCATAATGGTCTTTATTTTCTCGAAGTCTGGCTTAAAACCATCTCTATTTACTATGACCCCGAGATATTGGACCTCATCACGACAGAAGACGTTCTTCTCGCGATTTATCGTGAGGCCCGCGTCCTGTATCATGTCCAGAACTCTTTTTAGAACCTCTTTATGCTCCTCGAATGTCTCTGTGACTATTATTATATCGTCGAGATACGAGTAAGCAAAAGGTTCGAGTTCGGGGCCGATGACTTTGTCAATCAGCCTCTGGAAGGACGCTCCGGCATACGAAAGACCGTAGGGTATTCTCGTAAATTGGAAAAGCCCTTGGCCTGGCACGGTGAAGGCCGTAGTCTCTTTGGACTTCGGACTAAGTGGTATCTGCTGGTATGCACTGCTTAAATCCAACGTGGAGATGTATCGCGCTTTCCGCAGTTTGCGCAAGATACTTTCCATGTATGGTAACTGGTTCGGGTCTGGCCTTGACGCTGCGTTCACTTTTCTGAAGTCCACGCAGAAACGGAACTTCCCGTTTGACTTGCGTACCATTACCACTGGACTTGACCAGCCACTTGTCGAGGGTTCTATTATTCCCGCGACTAGCATTTCCTCCACCTGTTTGTGCATCTCTTCCTCGAGTTTCTGAGATACAGGGTAGTACTTCTGTTGAATGGGTCTTGTAGATCCGACGTCTATTCCATGCTCGATCCACGAAGTACACCCTAGTGGTGCCAGGCTGCTACCGATCAGCTGAGCTACTAAAGCTTCTTCCTCTTTGGGCTGTTCTTCTGTTGGATCCGCCAACCCTATAGCTGATACGGAAACGGTGTTGTTTGCGGTTATGGCGGCTACTTCTAACTTTATGCTTGCATCGTCATCCTTGAGATGTAGCGTGTTATCTGTGGGGTCTAAGACAGCGCTAAACTTCTTAATGAAGTTTACCCCCATGTAGCACTCCGTATCTAGATCTGGCATTATTGCGACGCGCACTTCTTTGCACACGCCAGCCACGACCATGGGTAGATACACATAGCCAACCACTGCTATGCTATGCCCGTTTGCCACCCGTGCCGTTAGGCCGCTGGCTGGGATTAACGCTTTTCCACAAGCCGTAGCGAGCTGTAGGCTGATGGAATTCATCCCAGTCCATGAAGCACCTGTATCGAAGAGTGCTCGTAGCCTGTAACCGGCTACATCTACTTAAAGCCACCATCGCAAGCAAGTTTCTTGGTTGACTTCATTCGGTTGAATCACGGGCACTTCTTCGATCTCCACTCCAGACGATTGGACCGAGTTACCCTCGGTCTGGTGAGAGAGCTGGGGGCGGGTATGTGGTTGTATTTACCTGCCCCCCTGGCCCTTTCCCTGTTGGTATCCGGCAGCATTGGGCTTGTTGCCTCCCTTCTGCTCACATACCGGTTCTCTTCGGTACTCTGGTCTTTGTGGAGATCCGTTATTTCTTGGACTTCGCGGCCTAGCCTGGTGGGTCGAGCTACTACCCCCACTAGGCTGGTTCGTAGTTTGCCCGCCCTCCCGCCGCCTATTTTCCCAGTTACGCTTCTTCTTAGGTTTTCTGGTTGGCGGTGGACTAGGCTTTTGCCCCTTGTTCTCGTCGGTGCCTTTCTTTGTCAATGTCGATAAGCATTCGGCCATGACCCGAAGGAACATAGCCTCGAGGCTCTCTCGAGGCTCGTGCTGTTGGTGCCCCATCGCCGCCACACTTGGATTCTGCTTTTTCCGCTGATCCGTGGGCGGCTCAGTCGGCACGTAGGCAAATTTGGCATGTACGTGCGCTCGGGCGGTGGTGGCGAGTGATACACCTTATCTGCCGCGAGCGCTAATTCGGCTTCCCGGGCCAGGTCCAGGAACCCTCGATAATCCATAATTTGATTTCGCATTACCATCTTTTGCAGTTCTGGCCGCATGTTCCGGTGCAACATGTCTAACTGTTGAGCGATGCTAGGCACCGGAACCAACTTTAGGATCATGGTTTGTAGATTTACTACGTAATCACGCGTAAGTTCATTTCTGCCTTGAGCCCTCGAGTTTATTTCCGCCATGACGCGCTGCTGATACCCCCTGTCCCCGCCATACATGTGCGTTATGGCCTCTACGAAATCTGGCCACGATCGCCATGTGTGAGGGTTGCTCCGGTACCAGGTGGCTGCTACCCCAGTTAGGAGCTCTGACAACGACGGAAGCACCTCGTCGTGTGTCAGATTAGCTAGAGTTCTGCATTCCTCTATTCTTCTGAGGAATAACTCGACGCTCTGCTCCTTTGAGGACCCTGAGATCCTGATGTGCCATTTTCGGACTATCTGGCCCACATCACGGTTCGTCTGCTGAGGCAAATACGTATGCCTCTCAGACGGGTCCTGGGTCGCACCATTCCTAGTCTGGCGCTGGGAAGAATTTCTGGTATTATTCCTCCCAGCCTCTGTTGGGGACTGGAGACTCGGGCTGCTGCTGTTAAACTCCGTATACATGGACGTGTCTTGGAAGTTCACATGCGGTGATCCTCGTCTACGGCACGTGCTTGGGGGTTGAACTCCCTCCAAGTGCGTACTTGAGGTTGGATGTCGAGCTCCTTGAAGTATTCGTACATTCTCTTTAAGCTCTTCAACCTCCTCGACGAGTGTTTTAATCACCGCCAGTAGCTGCTCCGATAATATACTGTCTCCGACTGCTATCCCAACGGTTCGCGACTGACGCTGTCGCGGTCACTCTAGGTTTTGCGACTGCGGCGGGTTTCGCGATTGCTGCCAGAACTCTTGCTGCCCATTTCGTGCTAATAACGACTCTTCTTCGTAGTTGCGCTGGTATTGTCGTTGCCTGCGCTGCTCTTCCAGGAGCACTTGCTGCCGCTGCTGCTGCTCCTGCTATTGTTGCTGTTGCTGCCGTCGCTGCTGCTCCATCTGCTGTTGCTGCATTTGCTGCTGCTGCAGTTGCTGCTGCTGCAGTAGTTGCTGTTGGAGCTGTTGCTGTTGAAGTTGTCCCTCGGCTTCGGCTGGAGATATCCCGGTGGGTGCTGCAGAGCTCAATATCTTTGTCCAGGAACCCTCCTGGCCGTTTGCCTCATCCGCTGGCGCCACCACTGCAATATGTGCTTGTTATGGAGCGTTCATCCTCCGAGACTCTGAGAGTTTCTGCATCACAATCGGGTCATCAAGGAGCGTTATGAACGGGTGCGGGTGGTCTGGATCAGTATTGGGATCCACAATAGTCGACCCAGATTTGTTCATCAACGTTAAGTCGATGACCGCCCTTCGGGACTGCTCGCGTTTCGCAAACGCTTGCTGCTCCGACAGCTCCGGCTCTGGCACGAAATCGGCGGCACTATAATCGCCCATAAGCCACGTGATCGCTATCAGCATATTTACTGACTGCAGATCTGACTGCTGTAGACCAAGGGCTTGCATGGCCTCGCTTATTTCCTCTTCGGGCTGTGTATAGGCCCAATTGAGTATTGCAGATTCCGCAAATTGCGACGATCGGGCAATGGTGTCAATTGGCTGTGCGCTTCCCCGTATCCGGATTGATGGGAGAGAGAGTTTGCCTATTTAACCCGTGAGCTAGCTTTTTCAACGCGAACCCGGGTTATTTTCTAAGAGCTACCGTGGTTGCTCTTAACCTCGATAACGCACAAGGGTTTCCCGTATGCGGCTCTAAAAGAATAAAAGCTATTTTTGTAATTAATTACTATTTGTAATTAATCACGCTCAACTACTCGCACTTGTACTTTTAAAATAAATATATGTGAAAATATATATATACCTATATGTGTGTGGCAAAACGGACAATATCACAAAAAAAAACAAAAAAATAAATACAATTTTCACCTAAAAAAAATAAAAAACAACTGAAGTTCGAGGGGATTTTTCCGCTCGACTTTTTACTCGGGCGCACAGTCAACTTTTTGTTCTGAGAGTGCCTGCCGACTTTCTCTCGATTTTCTACTAACAGCACGAGAAAAGAAAAAAAAAATTATTTTTGGTCCACGAACAAATAATTCGTATCGAAAATACGAGAGGAGAAAAAAAAATTTTCGAGTCGAGAAAAAAATTAAAAGCAATTAATTATCGCTTAAAAAAAAATTTTGTCGTTAAATAAAATTAATTGTTATTAAAAAAATTTTAATTGTTAAAAACAATTACCTAACGCACAAAAATTTCGCGATCAAGATCTCTCCTCGTCGGCACTTTAGGTCGAGGGTTATTGGCTATCGCTCGCCTAACCTCTCGACCGCACTCTCGCAACAGCACGGCTGTGTCACGCATACGCACACACGCGCTACGAGCTGCGGCACGAAGAGCCTTTCTTTGCAGCTTACGCTCAGCTACGCTGCTGAGCTTCTTCGCGCCAAGCTTCGCCGCGAATCACGTACGCGCCGCGGGTCCTTCTCCACCCCCAAAACGTTGGGCGCCAGTTGTAACGGGATGGCTAGTGGGGGAAAATCCCAACAAGCCACAGGCCAGCGATGCCCTAGAACACGGTGCCACAGGTGTCAGACTAAAATGACTTGCCCGGGGATCTGCTCCTGGAATCCCGAAAACAACGCGAAGATCGCACACGGACTTCGCTTTCCAACTAATTGGATCGCTGAGTGAAAAGCACGCGCTCGAAGAGTAAAGCGCGCGGCGCTATACTCAGATATGAAAACGACCGGCGGAGGCGGCGGTATCCGGGAGAACAGGTTGTAATGAACAACGCCACGAGTAACTAGATATCACAGTATATTAAAATCACTAATAACTACAAGCACAACGCACGTGCTGATTAGAACAAATGAGTTAGTTCGCGCGCATCATTATTTTTTTTTCTTTATATATTTGTATGTAAATTTATATAGATCAAAATAAGCACAAATAAATTTATATCCATAATCATTTTATTTATAATATTACTCTTTTACGAAAGAATAAAACATGTTGTAATTTCTTATAAGCATAATATCATATAAATAATCTGATTATTTTATTGCATATAATAGATAAAATTTCAATATAAATATATTTAAATGAAATATTTTTTTATTACATGTAATAAAGATAGGAGTCAATTTTCATTACATTTATTAAAAATCATTAATACAAATTGATTAATATTAATTAAAATTAATAAAATTTATTAATGAAAATTGATTCACATCTTCCATGGTGGAGGAAGGATGGTGTAGGTTGGAGTCAACGAGGATAGAGGGACGACTCCTATGGTTTTTAGGGCTATTGGCGATGAATTCCATGGCTGTGTTTCGGCTTAATATATAAAAAATTATGAACAATAATTTTTTATGATTTTGGCATGTCTCATTATCATATATAATTATTATTATTTGTTATATAAAACACCTAAGCATAATAAAATCAAAAATTCAACGCGCCCATAACAAGTGTTGTGCAAAACTGTTAAATGTAGTAAACATGTTGAGGGATAGGTGGAGGGGTTGGTGGAGGGGGCATGGAGGGGACGTGGAGGAGGGTGGAGCGGCAGCCACTCTTCAAAATAACGTAAAATTTGAAAGAATTTCACGGTAAAAAGTGGAGGGGGTGGAGGGCGGAGAAGGGGGTAGGCATTTTGAGTCTTACAACAATATGACACACACACACACACACACACACACACACACACACACACACACACACACACACACACACACACACACACACACGCATGCACGCACGCATGCATGCACGCACGCACGCACGCACACACGTACAGACACACACACACAGACACACACGCTCGCACGCGCCCGCACTAGGGGAGGTACCCCACCCCCCTGCTCGCTCCGCTCGCCAACCCCCATTCATAGGTTGGTGAACTATTTATTAATTAGATTTTATTCTAACAAGGAAGGTACTCCAAGTGTTAGTCGTCGATTTTGATAATATTGCAATATGTTATAGTAATTAGAAAAATAAGAATATGCGTATTTATTTATCGGTCGATATTCACTTTTAAGGAGTAGAATTTACCCCTAAAGTTCACCCCCGAAAATCGTTTTCTTGTAATATTTCATAAACGAATAAAGATATCTTCATAAAACCAACGCCAAAATATTTAGAATAAAGAAGACTATGAAATTGCACCATTTTAAATTTTAGGGGTTGCAACCACTATTTAAAAAAAACAAAATCTTAGTTTTCTAAGCGATTTTCAGCTATGAAAATTTTAGTACGTTGTATATTTTTTAATAATGTATTCTACTTCAAAGAATATTGAAAAGTAAATTGAAATAACTCGGTTTTTGAAGAAATAATATTTTTAGGGGTAACTACCCTTCATTACATTTTTTCATTAATTAAGTTTTCATGAGTTATATGACCTTAGCATTCACTTAAATAAAGTGAGATTGATTAATAACAGGAATATTTATAAATTTACTTTTTATAATAAAGATAACATCCCCTACTCATCATCCATGAACATGATATTGTCTGAAAAATGTTTCAGACAAGGTTTTGTTTGTTTTAACAAAATTTTTCCATACGCGGAATCCATAAACATCTAATGGTTGGATACTTCCAATCGTTACTGTAGGTATTAATGTTCACATATTTTTTTTATTTTCACTCCATTACATTAACAAAAATCTAAAGGCAAATGAGTGTTTTATCAAATTGTTTATTTAGTACGTAGTTTTTATTCCTTAAAATAGTAGATATTCTTACGGGGGAGGGGGGGGGGTGGAACTCGGTACGTACGTAACATGACGGCCGATGCAAAGCCGAGTAAGAAATAGTATTTTTCTCTATCACAGGGCGAAAGTACGTTCACTATTTAGTCGAAAAAAGTTGAAATCACCGTTGCTATAACCTTCCAGCTGATAGTTGCGTTGCGCGGCCATGTTGTTACTTTCGCCGTAAGGCCGGCTGGTAGCATCCTGCGCTCTTGTGGCTATTCCACGCAGTGCTTGCAGGTTATATGATTCGCCTGGTCTACTTGACTGCTCTTTTCGGTTGTGCATGTTTATGTGTGTCCGATTCCCGCCCAACATTTGCAGCACGAGCATTAGCGAGTGCTGCTGGTTGAGGTGGGCATCGAAAATACATGAACAAGCAGATTGTTACGTACACATGTGACAAGAAAAGATGGATAGATAGAGAGGATACTTCCAAATAAATAAACATGAATTTATTAATAAATAGTTCAATTTTCAGTCTCTATTTTTATAAAAACATTTATCCACTTTCATGTCAATAAAATAGTTGCTTATATTTATTATAGTTTTTCAACTTTTTCTATAATCAGGAAGTATCTTATGACTATTTATTGCAATTTTCGCACGAATACATTGATAAAAGCATGCGCGGTGTATTCGGCGTAAAAATTCAATGGAACCATTTAGCCAGAGAGAGGTTTCTTTCGTGAATGTCTCTCTGCTCTCCCGGGCTTCAATGGTTTCGCTTAATTTTTGGAAATGCCATGGGATAGCACCCTCACATTATTCCTTGTCTGATTCTACTTGCACGACAGATTTCTATAAATAGGTGTATTATTTTGCTTTGACCTTTGACTAAAGAAAGTATAGTTAGTAATATATAGAATCCATTCAATACACAATCTGTCATATGAATAGCAGAGGCGATTATTCTTTTGACTCACAGATTTACTCTAACCGGACTCTAACAGATTTTTTCCAATTTTTAACGACCAGATTGGATCCGCCATTGAGAATTTTGAAAGTCTGATAGCAAAATCGTGATCAGCGACGTCGAAAACCCCTGTATACCAATTTTCCGCTAACTCTAAGCACTTTTCCAACTTTCAATCGCCATATTGGATCCGCCATTTTGAATTCAAAAGTCTGATAGCAAAATCGTGATCAGCGACTTCGAAACCTCTGTAGTCCAATTTTCAGGAGAACCTAAGATTTTTTCGAATTTTGAACCACCATATTGGATCCGCCATTTAGCATTTAGAAGGTCTGATAGCAAAATTGTGATCAGCGACCTTGAAAACCCCTGTACATAAATTTTAAGCAAAATCTAAGCTTCCTTTGAAATTTTGACAGCCATATTGGATCCGCCATTTTGAATTTCGAAAGTCCAATAGCAAGATCGTGGACAACAACTTCGAAACCTCTGTATTCCAATTTTAAGAAAAACCTAAGATTTTTTCGAATTTTGAACAACCATATTGGATCCGCACTTAGAATTTAGAAGGTCTGATAGCAAAATCTTGATCAGCGACCTTGAAAATCCCTGTATACTAATTTTCAGCAAAATCTAAGCTTTCTCCGAACTTTTAACCGTAATAATTGAAGTTAATTTTCTGAGTTGTAAGCTTGTCTTGAGCGTTGAGTATGTACATATTACTTAATCGAATGTTAACGCAACGCGATTACAACAATACCTCATTGGTGGTGGAGGGGACGATGGAGGGGGATGAAGAGGCCAGTGGAAGGGACGGTCGAGGGGGGTGAAGGGGTCGGTGGAGGGGCTAAGATTGAAAAATAACGTGATTTTTGAACGATTTTAACATTTAGAAGTGGAGTGGCTCGTGGAGGGGAAGGTGGAGGGGAAGTGGATGGGACGGTGGAGGGGACGGTGGAGAGGGTGGAGGGACGGTAGAGGGACTGCGTTCAAATATAACGGTAACGCCTATATAATATAGGAAGAGATATATATGTATAATTATCACTTAACCCCTTTATGGAGCCCATCCCTGTATATTAGTACCTACGCCCAGAGTTCCCGTATACAAGTGACTAAAGAAATAATCTCTCTCTGGGTATAGAAACTCTAGATCGGGCTCCATAAACGCCGTATAAGAATATTTTATGGGACCCGGGCTCCATAAAAGAAAACGGGCTCCATAAATATGCTCATGTGTATAAAAGGGCTCCATAAATCTGGTAAAAGAAATGTATATATATATATATATATATCATGCTGTAACCTTCCGCATTAGGCTGCGTCAATAGCTTTCTATTAATTATCTTCGAGATAAACAAGATATTTTGTCATGCAAACATTTTTTAAGAAACAAAATCAAATGCTCGTGAAGTATTTTCCGTTGAAGTTATTCGATGACCTTGTTCTTCAAGTTCGATACGTCGACTGTCTTGCGGTAAATCCTTGGATAAGACTGTGTCAACAACTGACTTTTTTTTTAAATTACCGACAGAGATGAGGTAAGTCAGAATCGACAGCACTGTTAAGATAAGATTTATTGGATCGTTGGCCAAAATCGTTCCGAAATCTAGCTTCATTCTCACGCACTCTACTTAAAGAACATCTTTCACTGTAAGTGGGAATACAGCCAAGCGCTGGCGTAGTCGGCCCGGGGGCTCTATTATCATCATGTAGTTGTTTGCCACAATGCGAACATTTCGTTTCGTCTTAGTCATTAAGGGAAGAAGGTACCGATTTTTGACCAAAAAATCGTTTTTTTTTTAATCGTTTTAAACTATTTTTTAGCCATTTTTTCACCCGAAAACCTATTCCTAATGTCATAATTTTCATATAATTGTTTAATTAGATTTATTAACATTTATCGTTAAAAACACAATTTAGCGTTTTTTGCATTATTTATAATACTTTTCTCTTTTTGATAAATCCAGTTCATGTACAAATACCTCTCCACGTCGCTAATTGCCCTTTGAAACTACACAATTACTATTCAATTTTGATATTTAAACTTAGTTTACTCATATAATTTTATAAATAAATCTTCCACACGGAGAGCTCAATTTAACTACGATAGTACAGGCTCTCGCGCTATAGAAGCATCCATTTTTGTTATACTTAACTAGCATAGTAGAGCAGCGCTACCGTAGGAGGAGATACCCCCATGCGCCGAAAGCAGCAAGTTTATACCACGAGAGTATGGAATTTGTGCAACGGTGCCAAACGCAACTCCTCGATTGCAAGAATCTCATACCACCGTGGTATGAACCTCTTGCTATTGACGCTCGACAGTTTCCAAGCTACACTGGTATGGTGGCGTTACTTTCCACGCACGCATTGTTTGCTCCTGTGGCAGCGAACAGTATGATGTATTAGCACGCAATAACTTTATGCTGCCATAGCTAAAATGAGCGCTCTGTGCAGCTGTTATAATAAATTTCATTTGAATCGAGCAATCTATATCGACCGTCTTATCGACTACGGCCCGTTCGTTATACCCAATAAGGAACAGGGAACAGGTATAGTACATGGGTACTATATCTATATACATAAGATAAAAGTACTGTTTCTCATATACATATATAGATATAGTAACCTACGTTACTTGTTGTATCTGCTCCGTTCCTTTTTGTACATAGCGGGTCTAACTTCACGTTTATTGTGTTCCTAAGTTGATAAAAAAATCGTATATATTATCCTCAAAAATTTGTTTAGTTTTGCTGCAGTAAAATTGTAATTAAAATCCATTGAAAAAGTTTAATAACACTTATCACAACAATATTAATATTTAATTAATAATTAAATAATAATAAAAAATCATTATTAAAAAGTGTTCCTTCTTGTAAATATACAATTTTGTTTTGAAAATGCACATTTTATCCAGTAAGAAGCAAATATGTTTCTAAAAAAAAAGAAAAAACAAATGCAAATGATGGTGGATAAACGAAAAAATTGATAGCGGTAGAGGCCCTGAAAAGACAGCGGTGAAAACAAAACTAAACGGCCCTGTTGATATAAGTGAAAGTGATGAATTCATTCTGATTCACACAAGTTTCTTTTGTAATTTTGAAAAGGAAACAATTTGTAGTGCTTGTTCTAGAAAATGTGATAGTACTTCAATAACTGAGAGAAACAAATTGTGTGTAAAACTAGTGCTATACTGTAAAAATTTTGAAACTGTTATGAGAGAAAATTTTACAAGTGCACGAATGTAATCTACAAATAATAGATAACCAGCATTTATGGTGAACCAAAAAGCTGTAGTACCAATGATATCCAGAATATAACTTTTAGTTTGAAGCTCACAAGAGTAGTCAAGAGTGTAATGCCAATTATGAGGATGTTTCTGGTAGTATGGAAGTCCAGGCTGCTGTGAACATTTGGAGTCGCTTGGTTCGGAAGAATGGTATGAGGTATTTAATACTTCTGTCTGATGGAGATGCAAAAACTTGGACTCGGCTTAATGAAGTGAGACCTTATGGAAAATCTATTTCAATATAATAAGAAGAATGCATCAACCGTATACAAAAGCGAATGGGTAATTAAAGGCCTCAGAGAATTTGCTACTAAAGAAAAGCTTGGAGGAAAGTCAGATGGAGCGCTTACAGTTACTAAAATTAATGAGTTGCAGAAATATTACAGCAGAGCCATTGTCAATAATATGTATGATTTTAAGAGTATGCAAGATGCCATCAAAGCTAGTGTGTACCACTGTTCGTCGACAGACCAAAGACCTGCAGCAGATGTCCAAAGAGTTCTTCATGGTGCTTTTTTAATAAAGGAGAATGAAACAGATCAAAGAGAGTATTGGCATATTCCAAAATATCAGAGAAGCTTTATCGTGCAGAGAAAGCGAAACAAGCTAAGTGTACAGACTACAGAGTTGATGACCATTAATCGGTCAATAATTGTTTGATACATAATGTATATAATTTTTCATTAAAATATGTTTGCTTATGATTAAAGTCATTTTTAAGCATGATCAGTTTTTGTAGTTGTTTGTATTGTTTAGCGCAACCAGTTTTGATGTACGGGTTCAACTAGAAGGAAGCATTTCGGAATAAAAATAATAGCACCATTGGAAAGAGCAGGAAAAAATCTATCGATATAGGTCCTTGGTTTTTTTTTTCAAAGACGCAGCATATGATTATGAACGAGTTAAACAGAGCGCCTTTTACGCGAAAAAAGGCACCGCGCGCGCTCGGTGGCCCGTTTCTGCTGGACGCTCCCATATAGGGGTTCATCGAGCCCGATTTTGATTATGCAGCCCGGGCTTCATAATATTTCTAAATATAGGGGTTTATGCGACCCGACCTAGAGTCTATAACCCCAGGGTCCATTATTTCTCTAGTCACTTGCCATAGGGAAGTCTCGGCTGTAGGTACTAATATACAGGGTTGGGCTCCATAAACCCCGATGTGTCGATATATATATATATATATATATATATATATATATATATATATATATATATATATATATATATATATATATATATATATATATATATATATATATATATATATATATATATATATATATATATATACACACACACACACACACACACACACACACACACACACACACACACACACACACACACACACACACACACACACACACACACACACACACACACACACACACACACACACACACACACACACACATACATCGGTACTATTGGGGTCCTAGAGTTTCTTACTCTGAGAGTTTACATTGGAATTCCGGAACAAATACACTTGACTAAAGAAATAATGACCCTAAGGGTACCGTGATTCGCAGGGGGCCTGCGGCGCCCGCTTTTAGTACCGAAATTCCGGAACAAAAGCCCGGAAAAGTACCTAAGATGTATTGTAGACGAAGCCTTATGGACCTCAAAAGTAGCGATAGATGCATCGTATTTTTGAAGCCGGTCCCCAAAAAGGACAAAAGCCCCAAAAGTAGCAATCTATGGTGTATATATACCCCAAAAGTACCAACACATATACCTATATATATATATGACACATATGAAAGCGTCGGCCAGAAACCAGCCAGCAGGCGTGCGCTACGCATTTTTTGTGCAAAACACGCTCTGTTCAACTCGCTCGTAATCGTATTCTGAGTCTCTCAGAAAAAAATAAAAGACATATATAGATAGATTTTTTTTTGCCTTTTCCAATGGTGCTATTGTTTTTACTCTGAAACTATTTCTTCTGTCTTTTTAATCTTGTTACTTTTGAGCCCTTCATTCCTCCAATTTGAAAATTTAGGGTTTTGTAGCTTAAGACTTTTACTTTCGAATGGTGATATGGATTTTGAAAAAAAAAAACATGATATACTTTGAGAAAAATAGCTCTGAACTTTCACTCGAATTTTCGACCAGTAGAAACAGTTTCGGAGAAAAAACAATAGCACCATTGGAAAGAGCAGGAAAAAATTTATCTATATATGTCTTTTGTTTTTTTTTCTGAGAGACTCAGCATACGATTACGAGTGAGTTGAACAGAGCGTGTTTTGCACGAAAAATGCATCGCGCGCGCTCGCTGGCTGGTTTTTGGCGGACACTCCCATATATAGCACATATTGAGTAAAGGGTTAAGTAAAAGGGTTAAGAAATGAGTTAAGGTAGTGTTTGGAAAATTCGAGTATATTCTAAAAACACTCAAAACAGTCGTTAAATTCTTTACATTCCTTTCTGACCGAGAAGCACAAAAGGAGAAGCGAGAGAGGAGCGAACCGCATGTTATGCAACTGTGGCTCGCTGTTTCCTTTACAAGTATAAGGGAAGTGCCTCCCCGCACTGAAAAGGGAGCGGTTACGGATTTCTACCGAAAGGTGTACAAAGTATCATGGAAGTCGGCGTTCCCGTCGTCTTTGCAACGGCATAATTTCTCCTCCTCTTTCGGGTGAAAAATTGCCCCGAACGGCGCACTCGCTAAACCAACGGTAAGACACAAAATCGCTCTCTCGATCGGGGAGCAGAAGCGTACCGCAACAGGGCGCACGTATTGTAGTCGAATTGTTCGCGCATAAGAGAAAATATTTTTAAACAATGGACCAATTTTTTACGTATTTCAATTTGCGCGACCAAGTAAATTGTCTTTTTTACATCGGAAATAAGGCATGTAAAATCATAACCTATAATACGCACTGCTGTTTAACTGCCATCAATGTTGTTGCAAAATTTAAATGTATTGTGCATACATTATTATTTCTTTAATTTTTATGCAATGGAGAATAGTATAGTACCAACTACTTTGAAAAATGTCCAGATTGTTTACATGATTTTATTGACAAGTTTGGTTTTCACAAAAGACATAACAGCACAAACTAGCCCTGCCATTATTGCAGAGGTTGTAGAGCAAGATAAGACTATTATAGAGGCAAATAATGATATTAGGTGATTTTTGTAGTTTTTATTCCTTATTCTTTCCTATTGAGGCTTTTTTAAAAGAATGATTAAAAACATTATCTAGTGAAATTGTTGGAATTGGTTAATGATTGAAGTTTCAAATAATTCATTATACGGTGGTGCAAATTTGAAATTATACTAATTTAGAAAACAAGGTTTGAACACTCAAATGTTAAATTGATGTATACAGAGTCTTGTTGAGTTGATACATTGAAAGTACTCATCAGTATGGCCATCGTACAATGGTTTATTAATGTCAAGTCAAGACATACAAGGTTCGATGACTTAAATGCTTAATTGACATAACTTGCGGAGTAAGGGTTCGGTGATTATATTATTTCCCACTATTCTGTCTGTCTCTAACCATTATTGTACTAATACAACATACAAGGTTTGAACACTTAAATGTTAAATTCATGTATACGAAGTCTGGTTGAGTTGATACATTGAAATTATTCAGTATGTCCATCGTACAATGGTTTATTAATATCAAAGTCAAGACATACAAAGGTCGATGACTTAAATGCTTAATTGACATAATAGCTTGCGGAGTGAGGGTTTGGTGATTGTATTATTTGCAACTATTCAATATGTCTGAAACAATTATTTTACTAATGTAACAGACAAGATTTGAAGACTTAAATGAATGACTTAAATTAATGTTCAATTGATGAATTGATGTATACTGAGTCTGACTTTAGTGAATGTATTGTGTATAAATACCTTGCAATGAATTTAAAAATATTTTTCATGACTGTTTTTAAAGTTTTTATTTTAAAGCTCCGTTTTCATACTAGTTTGCTAATTAAAATTTTAATAATGCATTTTAATAATTAAAAACAAATTTTCTATCCTTTCTACAAAAAAATATTCTTATTTTTATTAATTTGCTTTATCGAATTTTCTATATTTTTAGATTATTTTCTTTTTACAAAAAATGAGTTGTTTGAAATGTGTTTGGGAATTCAGTAATTTGAATTCCCGCGGTTATGCTCAGCTCGGTACGACTCACGGCGCTGCCACGGCGCGGCAGCACCTCGCGGCCTCTCGGCGGAACAGCCGAGACATTACACTGATTCACATGGTGAATTCGCGCTGTTTCGGTCTCTCTCGCTCTTTCACATGCAAATGTGAGAGAGATTGTGATTTGATTCGCGAAGTGAATCGTGAAGGCCAAGAAGACGGAAGCGTTCAAGGCCTCGCGCTCTTTTTCTTCAGCCGTGCCACGAGGAGCATCTCTCACCACTGCGCACCTGAAAATCTCATCGGTATATCTCTCAACGGATTTCACTGGCTCAAATCTACACTGATCAACTCACCACAGGCTCTACTCAATCTCTCACTGGAAACTCGCATCACCCTTCACTCACGCAATACTCAAGGTGCAAGGACGATTAGTACAATCGACTCTATTGCAAGGTAAAATCTCTCACAATACTAGAGGTTATGTTGCCAACCACGTGTTGGCACCGGCGGCAAGTGTTACAGTGAACATGTGAATTAGAAAAACTCAAGGCAGCAATTCAATTATAATTGTTTGCCATTGCTCATTTCACAGCTTCATTGTGTGTGAGCACAGGAGGGAGTGTCAGGAAATACTCAAGCGACTATCAAAGGACAATCTCACTTCAGTTGCAGACAGACTCAAAACTCACAGGTTGGTTGTCTCTAGTAAGAGATTACTACTCCATTATTAATGTGCACTCATAGTTTGGAATTGCGGACACACTACTCAAATACAATCATTAACCTCAGTGTAATTTAAACTCCTTTTTCAATTTATGTGAAATTATAAACAAAATTTGTAATTTATTTAAGAAGTGACTTTGTGAATATAGTTTCTATTTTCAATTTACTTCTGTGTGTGACTTAAATTTATTTTAACACCCGCAGCATGTTTACTCACATATAATTAAGGCTTACTCAAACATTTTGGTCCTTCGAGCCGGATTTACATGCTGTGGTGTGACTCGAGCCAGTGAATAAACACTCATTAAGGAAATTCTCACAGGTTATCATCATGGCACACTCAAACCAGGATGACCTCAAGGAGCTGGAACAAGCAGGCGCTGTCTATGCTGAAAAAGAGGATGTCATCGGGGCAACGAAGCGGACTGGCAGCCGCCAACTCAATGTGCCTGGACTCACCATTGTTGACACTCAAACAAAAACTCGCTCCAAGTCTCCAGGTTCAATTCCAGCTTCATTCCTGTGTAAGGTTAACTCTCAATACCTGCGGCTTGATTCACTGGAGAGGATCACCGCCTATATTCGGATTAGGAAGGAAACTGCTACGCTTCCAGTGATTATGGCTTGGAAGCAGGATGCTGAGGAGCTGTACGCATTGTACAAACAGGACCATTCTGTGATAGAAGCAAGTTGTCCAGCAGCTTTCACCGACAATGACTATTTTAAGGCTGAGTTTCATAAGTCGGTCCATGAAACGTATCATACTATTGTGTTTGAAGTCAGCAATTTGGAGGAAGCCTGGAAGTCAAAACATCAAGTGACACAGCCATTAACCGGACAAACTCAGAACACTCATTTAAGTAAGCTGCCAGAGATCAAGTTGCCAACCTTCAGCGGAGCATATACTGAGTGGCCCTCATATAAGGAAATGTTCACGGGATTAATTCTGAATCGGCCTGGACTCAAAAACTATGAGAAGCTACACTACCTGCGCAGCTCTCTCAGCGGAACACCACTCACACTCATACAAGGATTTTCACTCAACGATGAGTCTCTCACACCAGCATGGGCTACATTAGTGACGAGGTTTGAGAATAAACGAGTCCTATTGAATGATCAGCTTGACCATCTACTCGAGTTGAATGCTGTTACGTCAAAGAACCCGGCCACACTCAACACCTTGATTTCGGAGACGTCAAAAATTAGGAAATCCCTCAATCTGTTGGTACCACAAGAGCAGCTAGGAGACTGCATACTGGCTCATCGCCTGTCAAAGCTCATTGACAGGTCAACTCGAGAAGCATGGGAGACTTCTCGAGTTTCCATCACGGAGCTGCCAACATTTGAGGAATTTGAGTCCTTCCTGATCGCGCGGGTGCGTGCATTGGAAATTGCAGCTGACTCACCAGCATCCACTCAAAAACCGGCCAACACTTAAACCTCAAAAACATCAAGGTCTCTTCACGTCACCAGTCCAACTCAAGCACGGCAAGACTCACACAAAGTGACACACTCACCCAGGATTTCACAGCATCCATGCACGTATTGTGGGGACTCGCACTTTATTGTGGCTTGTCCAAAATTCAAACTGCTGAATGAACAACAACGGAGAAAATTTGTAATGGAGAAGCCGCTGTGCTATAACTGCCTCGGTCTGCACTCAGCCAAGAATTGCAAGTCGCAATATAAGTGCAGGAGTTGCAATGGAAATCATCACACCATGATACATGTGTCACGAGACCCTGAAAGCAAAACTCAAACCATCTCTTCAAGCGGTTCAACTCAAGTTTAGGACAACGGCGCAATCACCTCACAACACGGTCAAACTCAACATGATTACTCAACTTCTCAACTCACGTTACTTGCAACTGCATTGGCATGGTATGACTCATCGGTGACATCTCATAAAATAAGAATACTCATTGATTCAGGCTCGGAAATCTCATTCATCTCCAAGAATTCTGTGAATTTACTCAACATTAAGCGGCAACACTCAACTATACCAATTCTTGGAGTTGGCGGCACGCACTCAACTCAAACTCTCGGAAAGGCTAAACTCACCTTACGCACCATCTACAAAAATCTCACCATTCGGATCACAGCTCACATTATACGCCAAGTCTCAACACTATTACCATCAGAAGAATGTGAGCAACGTCAGTGGCGACATACAGAGAAACTCAACTTGGCAGATCCGACCTTTTGGAAACCTCAACCAGTAGATGTACTTATCGGAGCGGACTATTACGGCCAAATTATCAAACCTAATATCATAAGGGGAAGTGTGATTGAACCGGTCGCACAATTATCAATTTTCGGCTGGCTGCTAATAGGTCCATCAAACTCAGCTGTGCAACACAAGGTAGTACATCATACAACGGCCCCACTCAACACTGAAGACTTGCAGGAACTACTCACCCGCTTTTGGGTTCAAGAAGAGCCACCATCAACGTCTGCAGTCAAACTCAACAAGGAAGACGCATTGTGTGAACAACACTTTGCTGAGACTCATACGAGAGATACTCAGGGACGATACCAAGTCAGATTACCTCTCACAGAATCTGCAGACGTACTCGGAAACTCATTCGGAAAAGCTCAAGCGTGCCTCAAGAGAATACTCATAAAATGCAATCAAAACAGCATCTACAAGGAAAGGTACTACTCGTTCATGGATGAATACTGCAAATTGGGCCATATGGTGCGGATCCCTCAACAGGACATATCTGCCAAACCATCTTACTATCTTCCTCACCATGGAGTATTACGAGAAGATAGTTTAACGACAAAACTCAGAGCAGTTTTCAATGGTTCAGCACTCACAACAACTGGAAAATCGCTCAATGACATCATGCATACTGGACCTAACCTCTCACCTAACATTGTGGATGTTCTCATCTGGATTCAAAATCAACCATTTGTCTTCTCAACTGACGTTACAAAAATGTACCGTCAGATCAAGGTTCACCCTCAAGATTGGAATCTACAACGCATTTTATGGGTAGATGAAACGGGTCAACTTACTCACTTCCATTTGACTACAGTCACCTATGGAACACGAGCAGCCCCTTATTTAGCAATTCGGACTCTTCTTTAGCTGGTAAAGGATGAAGGAGACAAATATCCACTTGCCATTGACTCACTTCTATTTGGAAGGTATGTGGATGACATCTTCGGTGGAGCTGCATCAACGGAACTTCTCATTGAAAAGGCCAAGCAGTTAACCGCACTATGCAAGGCGGGCGATTTTCCATTGGCAAAATGGAACTCAAACTCATCTGGCTTCCTCAAGGAATTTCTTAAAGAGCCAACAGCTGAAGAAGCTGTGCTTTTAGATGATTGCGCTACAAATATACTCGGGATGAAATGGCTCCCACACTCGGACAAACTCACCTTCAGAACAACTCTGCCACCTCTTCAGGAAATGATAACAAAGCGGATTATACTTTCTGAAATATCTCAACTATACGATCCCATTGGAATTATCTCACCGGTTATAATCACATCAAAAATCCTCCTGCAAGAACTGTGGCTCCACAAGCTGTCTTGGGACGAATCTCTGCCAAACTCAATCGTGAAGAAATGGCTGCACATCCGAGAAGATCTCACTCACCTGAAGACAATCGCCTTACCCAGGTGGTTAGGAATTCAGGAAAACTCAATTGTAGAACTTCATGGCTTCTCGGATGCTTCACAACAAGCAATGGCTGCAGTTCTCTACATTAAATCTACAACACCAAACTCTCACTCAACATCATCAGTTCTAATCTCCAAAACAAAGGTGGCACCACTCAAGCGACTGTCAATCCCACGATTGGAATTGGGAGCGGCAGTACTACTCACTAAGCTGGCAAAACATGTTTTGGACTACTCACGATTGCCAATCTCACACATACATTTATGGACGGACGCAAAGGTAGCACTCACATGGATACGCTCACACCCCTCAAAATGGAAGGACTTTGTTGGAAATAGAGTTGCTTTAATTCAAGAACTCATTCCAACAGCACAATGGAGACATGTGCCTGGAGCAGATAATCCAGCGGATTGTGCCTCGCGCGGCTTACTCACTTCACAACTCAGAGAGCATCACTTATGGTGGCATGGACCAAGTTGGCTCTGCCAGAAGAATCAGCTTGGCCTTCTCAAGCATCCTCTATCCAAGAAACCAATCTTCCAGAAATGAGGGCTAAGGTCACACTCACCGCAGCCAAGTCAAACTCAAGCAAATTGTGGGACATCATCGATTATTACTCATCACTCACTCAACTCATAAGAATAACTGGATGGGTAATGCTCGCATGTGATAGATTCAAGGCAAAAGGAAAAACTCACCATGAATCGAAACTCACAACTGATCTACTCATTCAGGCAAAACTCTTCTGGGTCAAGAAAATTCAGCAGGTTCATTTTCACTCAGAACTCATTATGCTGAAAAATTCTCAAGTCCCAAGAAATCGTGTTTTCAACCGACTGACTGCTTACATTGACTCAATAGGAATTGTTCGAGTAGGAGGGCGGCTTCAAAAAACTCAACTCGATCATCACTCAAAACACCCAGCAATATTACCACGGAGCAGTCAACTCACCACACTGATCATTCGGAACGCTCACCTCTCAACGTTACACGGTGGCGCTCAACTCACTTTGGCACACACTCGGCAGGAATTTTGGATAATCGGAGGCAGAGCACCGGTCAAGTCACATATCTTAAAGTGTGTGACTTGTACAAGGTATCGGGCTCAACGGGCTCAGCAACTCATGGGGCAATTACCCATGGCCAGGGTCACCCCATCACCACCTTTCACTCACACTGGGATCGATTACGCCGGGCCAATCACCATTAACTCATGGAAAGGTCGTGGATCCAAAACATACAAGGGCTGGATTTGTATCTTTGTGTGCTTCTCAACGTCAGCTGTTCACCTAGAACTGGTCAGTGACTACTCAACGGACGGATTCTTAGCGGCATACAGACGGTTCACCTCAAGGAGAGGGATACCCTCCAAACTATACTCAGACTGTGGAACGAACTTCATCGGAGCAGCAAGGGAACTGAAGACTCTATTTTCTCAACACCAACATGAAAACTCAATCTTGTACAACTCACTAGCGAACGAGGGAACCCAATGGATATTCAACCCACCTGCTGCACCTCATATGGGAGGCAAGTGGGAAGCAGTAGTGAAATCAGTCAAATTTCACCTGCGACGGACCATTGGGGACACTCAACTCACCTTTGAAGCTTCAGCTACCTTGCTCACTCAAATAGAAGCATTACTCAACTCAAGGCCGCTAGAACCACTCAGTGAAGACCCAGAAGACATAAATGCACTCACACCCGGACACTTTCTCATCGGCAAGGCATTGAACTCAGTGCCTGAACCAAGCTTACTCACTTTCAAGGAATCAAGGCTTTCCAAATGGCAACTCATTCAACGGATCACTCAGCAATTTTGGAAGCATTGGTCAACTCAATACCTTCAACGGCTTCAATCAATTTCAAAATGGCATCATCCCTCTCATGAGATAAAAGTGGGTTCCATGGTACTACTCACGGATGAACACTCACCCCCAAGCAAATGGCCACTCGCAAGAGTCACTCAACTTCATCCTGGAACTGACAATCTCACCAGAGTTGTAACAATAAAGACGGCCACCACTCAGCTCACCCGCCCAATTGCAAAACTCGCCATCTTGCCAGTGCCAATCGGAATTTAAATCAACCTGGCGGTTGATAGCGGGCGGAATGTTTGGGAATTCAGTAATTTGAATTCCCGCGGTTATGCTCAGCTCGGTACGACTCACGGCGCTGCCACGGCGCGGCAGCACCTCGCGGCCTCTCGGCGGAACAGCCGAGACACTACACTGATTCACAAGGTGAATTCGCGCTGTTTCGGTCTCTCTCGCTCTCTCACATGCAAATGTGAGAGAGATTGTGATTTGATTCGCGAAGTGAATCGTGAAGGCCAAGAAGACGGAAGCGTTCAAGGCCTCGCGCTCTTTTTCTTCAGCCGTGCCACGAGGAGCATCTCTCACCACTGCGCACCTGAAAATCTCATCGGTATATCTCTCAACGGATTTCACTGGCTCAAATCTACACTGATCAACTCACCACAGGCTCTACTCAATCTCTCACTGGAAACTCGCATCACCCTTCACTCACGCAATACTCAAGGTGCAAGGACGATTAGTACAATCGACTCTATTGCAAGGTAAAATCTCTCACAATACTAGAGGTTATGTTGCCAACCACGTGTTGGCACCGGCGGCAAGTGTTACAGTGAACATGTGAATTAGAAAAACTCAAGGCAGCAATTCAATTATAATTGTTTGCCATTGCTCATTTCACAGCTTCATTGTGTGTGAGCACAGGAGGGAGTGTCAGGAAATACTCAAGCGACTATCAAAGGACAATCTCACTTCAGTTGCAGACAGACTCAAAACTCACAGGTTGGTTGTCTCTAGTAAGAGATTACTACTCCATTATTAATGTGCACTCATAGTTTGGAATTGCGGACACACTACTCAAATACAATCATTAACCTCAGTGTAATTTAAACTCCTTTTTCAATTTATGTGAAATTATAAACAAAATTTGTAATTTAGTTAAGAAGTGACTTTGTGAATATAGTTTCTATTTTCAATTTACTTCTGTGTGTGACTTAAATTTATTTTAACACCCGCAGCATGTTTACTCACATATAATTAAGGCTTACTCAAACAAAATGTTAAACTTATTTGAAAACGTATTATTATTATTCTTGTGTATTGTTATGTTCGATTAAAATTATGACATTAAAATAATAATTATTTTTTATTGAAAGCTCAAATGAAACTAAATAAAGTAGAAACTAAACTGTAATAAAATAAAAAGAAAAATGCAGTTGTAAGACTGTATCTGAAATTAATAAATTATTTCAAATCCTGTACATTTATCCCTTATTTCTATTATAGTCACAGACAGTAATTTTAGTACACGCAATGATTTCAAATATAATCTATAAATGATGATGAACGTAAATCCATCACAATTTCTTTTACGCGGCGCAGTTGTTGTCTTTCTCGCAAGTGTTGTTTTTCTCCCTCATATGCGGCGACTATCTCGCCCGAATGCCGCGGAGTAATTTTTCTCCCGAAAACGGAGAAACGACTGTGCCGACAGTGGAGGGAGAAAGCCTGCGCCATGAAAAGAGCAAATCGAGCACCGCTACCTTTTCAGTGCGCTCGCCCTTGTTCTCCCTCTCTCTCTTTCTTCCTCTTCTTCTGCTCCGCATTTTTCTAACAGCGATTCTATTGAAGCGTGGACTGTCGAGAGTGCAGGTATTAGTTGGAGAGCGCGTCGTTTCTTTCTTTTATCGCGAACACATGACCGCGCAATTTCACCTTTTGTTATCCATTACTTGTTTTGCGGTCTGGTCGTGTAATACCAAATAGCAGTTATAGTTCAAAATAAATTCAGTGTTTGCTGTAGTTTTCCTTATTTAACTAAATCAGTGTTGCTTCATTTTACGCCCAACTAAAGCACGTCCTCTTCCTATGCGCTAATATCGGAACGCAGTACTCACACACGCGGATTAACGCTGCACAGAGTTTTTCTTGTTCAATGTCCGGTTGATACCGGTCGAAACGATTACATTTTTGGTGGGAGAGTGTGATTAGAGTGAACATTGTGTTAATTTCGTGTGTGAACATGACTTTCGAATACATCAATTACGGTGCAAAAAACGACCAGACCATTCGTTGCGTAATTCAACTTCAATGTTCGTGACCGACATAGCGATAAAAGGCAAACCCAGGGTCCCAGGGTCAGAGGCTTTCATCAACAATCAGCTCCTAGCTGGCAAGAGCGTCAGGCCTAAAGAAGAGTAAGGAGGAAGTCCACCAGAGCTTCCACTTCATCGACTTCGGCACACTCCCCACTGGCGAACACACAAAGGCGTTAAAGAGGGGAGAACTATTTACAGTGAGTAATACAATGATTGTCTTCTATGTCGTTCACGTCGCTCACCCTCTTTCTCTAGCTCTTTCGCGCTCACGCAACTTAGCTTTACGCGGCGTTTCGATGTGCAGCTACCAGCTCTCATGTACTGTATATTAAGCACGTTATCGCTTTCTTTCTCGCTCATACAGCCTTGAACGTACGACGTGCGCGCTGAAATTACAATCAGGGTATTCTCGCTCTCGCTCTTGCCCTCTCGTTGTTGGCCCAGTAGGTAACTCAGGGCCGTATACTCTGACGGCCCGACCCTACACTTTTCATCTTCGCTATCCTACGTGTATGACGAGGATTCTCTATCTTGCAGTAATTTGCACTCAAGATACATCTACGCGCTCAAGCAGGTATGTGTAGGTGTTTCGATCATAACTTCACGTAAGGGGAGAACGTATCTGAGCTCTCTACATTACCAACGGTCGACGCATAGCAGCCATTATTTTGTACCAATACTCTACCGTCTTGGTGTTCACGCGATAATCTTCGATTAGTTGAGCGCTATTTCGATTTTCGTCGTTCTTTGCGACACTGAATTTCAACAATGTCGGGCACGAAAGCTCTTTTAGCGCTGCAAATAACCACTTGCAACCATGTCACCAATTTTATTAAAAACACCAAGTACAAGAACAGCCCTACTTTGCGAATTGTCTCTTATTTAGAAGTTCGCTTAGCGTTACTCGCCCGATACTGGAATCAATTTCTCGACCGTCATGAGAAAGTCTTCGAATTCCGTAAAGATTTCGAAACGCACGAGTATCTCGCTAAAGACGGTTACAGCTTAGCGGAAACCGCATACGTCGACGCGGTTGCCGATCTTCGCAGTGACATTAACACACAAAGTAATACAAATCCGAACCTTAATCTAGCAGCACCACAAGGTGTCCGGCTCGATACGCCTTCCGCCCTTAAAGTTGCCTTGCCTATTTCCTCCAGCAAGCAAGAGGAATGGAAAACAACACTTTAAACAACACTTCACCTCGTTGATCAAAGACAATGCCCAACACTCGGCCGTAATCAAACTGCAGCATTTGTTAAATGCAGTTAAATGTCCAGCGGCAACTCGTCTCAGCAACATTGAAGTAGTTGCTGCAAACTTTCAAGGAGCATGGGATTTGCTCACATATCGATTCCACAATCCCCGCATTCGCTTAGCAAAGCAATTAGAAATACTTATTCAGCTTCCTTCGGTCTCAGCGTGTAGTGTGAAGGACATTAATGCTCTTCTCCATCAAGCTGAAGAAGCTGGGCGTGTTCTCAAAGATCTTGAATGTCCTGTAAATCAGTAAGATTATTGGTTTGTACATATCGTCATACGCCAATTAGACTCATTTACTCGCGAACAATGGCACATTAGTCAAGAAGACAAGATCGACTTTCCCAAATATAAAGACTTGGTGTCATTTCTTGAACGCCACATCTAGTCGTTTGAACGAGCTCAGAACGGAACGGACACGCCCGATTCATACTCACCTACGAGCAAACCTTCAAAACCTAAAACTAATCCAAGTTTAGTCAAATATAAGAGCACGTCGGCCCATGCGGCTAGTGCTTCTGATACTGATACTCCCTTACTATGCTGCATCGTATGCAAAGGGCAACATTATTTCTACCGTTGCGAGAAATTTAAAAGCACGACACCTTCGGATCGTATCGACTTTTCAAAACAAGCTAGATTGTGTTTGAACAGGCTCTCGTCGACTCATACAGTGAAGAATTGTCCTTCAAAGCGCCGTTGTTTTAAGTATAAAGGCAATCATCACACTCAACTACATTTTGATTTGCCTGCTACAACTTCTCCCCCTCTTCAGGAGTTACAACCTATCCAATGAAGGGCTATACAGCTACACTGGCATCTACGAAACGCGCCTCAGTCCTCGCAACAACAAGAGTTATCTCCGTAGATGAGTTCGATAATACTATCATGGGACGGCCTTGATTGATCCAGGTGCCGAACGCTTGTTTATTACGACTTGATTGGCTTCGCTACTCAAACTGTCGCGACGAGAAGCTTCAGTTGCCATATTGGGCGTCGGCGCCCAAGCTGTCACTACAGCCTCTCAAGGGGTATGCCTCATACTTCGTTCATCACGAGACAACTCTTTCCGTTTAACTTGCTCAGCTCTAGTACTACACCAGCCTTTTTCCTTCGTAAGACGTTGCTAACAAGTAATGGCCTAATTTACGAGGAATTGAACTCGCTGATCTTGACTGTTACAAACCAGATGGAATTGACTTCACACTGGAAGTCATTGTTTATCCTTCGAGAAGGAATGATCCGAAGACCATCCAATGCTCCCATCGCTCAGAATACTGTGTTTGGCCAGGTCGTCACAGGACCAGTCGTATCACTACCTCAATTGCAAGAGGTATCTTCAGCCTCTTCTTTTCACATCTAACATAGGCCCTTTTTTGCAAAATATAGGTTACCTTATCTTAAAAATGTGTTATTTCTTAAAAAGTGATGTCTCTTCTATTGACTATCGCCTGACAAATATTTATGATACGAAAACGAGAAAAAAAGATTATAAAAGTAGACAGCAAGAGCTAAAGTTTTCAAGTTCTAATTCGTGAAAAAATATTGATTTTTTTAGAAAATTATAAGCAAACAAAGATACCTAGCGTCCGCCGACGGAGCTATTTCTAGTCATTTCTGTTGTTTGTTGATTGCGATCGCTCAAAGTATTACTTGCACTTGCGATACTTGTTGGTTGATTAATTACTGAACTTTGAAGGCTATTATTAACTAACCTCAGGGCCTAGACTTGACAGACTATTCAGTTAGCATACAGTGTATAAGCTTCAACAAAACATCCATTTGTAACTTCTTTCTTTGCTCTTTCTCGTAAAGCAATAACGAAGTTTTCTGCACAGCTATGTGGATTACACTCCAGATTTGTAAGAGTAAAATGTATCAAAGATAGTTCAGTCTTACCATTTTCAGCCGTGTATTCGTTCGATATGAACGGAATAACTTTCTTCTTTTTCTGAAATCCTAGATTTTCGTACTTACTAACTTGGCTTTCTGTAATACTCTGGTTTCGGGTTACTGTTTGCCACATTGGATTACCATGTTCTTTACATCTATTTGAGCAAAGCTATATACGTCTCCTACATTAGTTCGTTAAAAAATATTTTTCAGGAAATTATAAGCAATCAAAATGGTTAAAAATACGATCCATTGAATCGCTTAAAATGAAGATAAATTCGTATCAAATTTTTCGCTATCTCTTACGCTATCTTTGCTTATAAATTCCTGAAAAATCAATATTTTTCAACGGCTCAGAGCTCAAATTTTAGCGTCTGTTGTCTATTTTTATAATCTTTTTTGCTCGTTTTCGTATCATAAATACTTGCAATATAACAGTCAATAGAAGAGGAATTATTTTTTAAGAAAATAACGCATTTTTAAGAGAAGGTAACCTATATCTTGCAAAAAATTACCTATGAGAACTAATTACTGGCACTGGGCTTCATTTTTAGGCACCAAAAATAGAACCTCAAAGTCCGTTTAAGATCTACTTCCCAATTCCCAATTATGCACTTTTCTTGTACGTATAACTAAAGATCTAGTTAGAAGAAATTATATGAAATTTGTATTAATCATTATTATATTATATTCGCGATAACAGTAATTATAAATAACAATACGCACCTCTATTTGAGTTTTGAAATTTTATTTGCCTAATTTTTCTCTATCAAATGAAAAATAGAAAATACAGTCAGTGTTACCAAATTGAATTGCGATGAAAAAAACTTTCTCCTGAGTTAGCACCTTTTTTGCCTGGACTCCGAGTTAGCTCCTCTTACAAACGGCTTTTGAGTTAGCTCCTTTTCCAATCGGCTTTTGAGATAGCTCCTTTTTATTCGCAGGCGACGATATCATCTTCTTGAGAAATAGTCAACCGAACCATAAAAAAACATCTAAAAGACACAAACCCCTCGCCATACAAATAAAAGAATACCTAAACGAGTTAACTATATTTATCAACAACATCCAAGCAGAAGAATTTAAAAAAATAGCAGAAAAAGAAATAATGGAATTATGAAATCATGAATGGATTGAAGCAACAAAAACAGCCATTCGAATGGTAAGGTTTTTTCAATATATGAAAAAACTCCAACAAATAAACTAAAAAGAAGAGAGTAGATAGCAATAAAATGGAAGTGGGCATACCAAATATTACCCAATCCGTTAAATATACTACACGAATGCAAACTATATGAAGACTCGAGAAAAAAGATGAATATACCTAGAAACAGCCGAACATGCCTATCAGAGAAAGAACACGTCACAAACCTCATAGCTTATCTTCAAGAAACACAACTCATACATAAATCGTAAAATTTCAAGAAAATCATACACCAAATTACACCGCTATCTTTTATTACGCAACACAAAAACTTATGTATATAATGTAAATAATACCAATAAGAATGTAAACGTATGTATTTAATGTAAACTGTAGTAGTCGCTAATAACAAATTAAGTTGAAACGTACCGATTAACGAGATAACAGAATTTTTTATGTAAAGTTAGACCGACGCGTGATCGCCGTATACTCAGGCAAGATCTGCCAGCCCGGCAGTTTGGGGATCACACAAGGGTGTATAGTTTTGCGCCCTCATTGCGAATAACATTTTTGATTTTAGTATGTATAAAATTAAACTTGAAAATTTTTGAAAATACATCAAAAACTAGTTCGCGCAACTCATATATGCTCGCAATAAATACATAATTTACTTTTGTATAAAGAAATTATCATGACTACATTTAGATTATATGAGTCTTTAATGAATAAAAGCAAATAATTATACGTTGAATATTTTAAGAAGTATCTTACTTGTCTATGATGAAGTTCATGCAGGTACAATGTGGATAAAGACATGTCAACAGTTGTTAATTCTAAAGGAACAGCAACTCCAGTATTCATTTCCTGATGTCTGGAGCCAAATATTGATGTACCCAAAGACTGATTAGGTGTTGCAGTGGCTTGGTATAAACCGTGCAGTAATCCTCTTTCTCCAACATGTAAAGGACCCTCTGCTTTACTGACATTATATCGGATAGTTTTCGACACCTCTGGTCTCTCAATATTGAAATTTATACTTCTTGAAAAATGTTGTCCGCCGACGGATATATTTCTAGTCATTTCTGTTTGTTGATTACGTAAACTCAAAGTATTACTTGCACTTGCGATACTTGTTGGTTGATTAATTATTGAACTTTGAAGGATGTTATTAACTATACCATTGTACTGTAAAGAATAACATTTGTATCGTATTAATAACATTTATTATATAATCATTCATTTATTGTATTAATAACATTTATTATATAATCATTCTAATATATGATATATATATATATATATATGTGTGTGTGTGTGTGTGTGAGTCAAAAAAACATCTTTTTAAAAAATTGCGCGCACGGGGGTCGCCGATTTTTGCGACCTACCAAAAAAATAATGTTTGACAATTCTTAGGGTCCAATATCTAATATTGACGTCAGGAGATCGTCATAAACATCTAAAAAAGGGCATGTTTAAGCGTTTTTTTATGTTTTTCAAACTTTTATTCAAAAAGTTCATTCACACCAATTTGCAATTTATCAGTGGATTTTTTCTTCGTCTTGACTTAAACTTTACAGATAGATTTTTTCGAAAATCAAAATTTACGTATACATTTTCAAATTACAACATTATGAAAGTCACCTTTTTACCATTTTAATGATACTTTGAAGTGATTTTTCGGGTATTATTTATAATTGTACCCTAATCTACCTAAGTGCGATCGAAAGAGGCTGAAAAAACCTTTCTATTTCACTAGGCTTGAGCTAAAAAAAGTTAAAAAGTCTAGCGTGTGTGTTAGCTTGAATTTAGCAGATTATGAAAAAACAGCCATTTTCACGAAATTAAAACCCGTGGGAAATTTTTCTACCAACTCCGATTTGGCTGAAAACTATCAGAAAATCTTCTTTAGAAATACCTTAACGAAGTTGAATTGGACCGGGAATAGATATCGAACGATTTCCTATTGATTAGAGATGATGAATTACGATATTTTTTCGATTTCAATCCTATACATTACTAAGGACGTTCTACATTTTTATATATCATTTCCTGAAAGCTTTTGGAATAATTAAAAGACTTTTTTCAATGTTTGATCAAAATATACTTCTGAAGTCTTTAATAAAGCTTTAGGAGATATAAAGAAAACAATGCATTTTCGAGAGTATTAAAAAAAAAAAAAAAAATTGATGTATTTACATGGCTTTAAAGTTTGCGATTTTCGCAAAAATAGTGTTTTTTGATATTTTCAAGTATTTAGATCCCCGGTCTAGAAACTTTTTTTTTCAAAACTTTTTCGCTAAGTAGCTTGCAGTACCGTACAAAAGTACTTGAACACTTTAAACAAAATTTTTTTATTTCAAATTACTATATTACAGGTTCTAAGTGAGTTAGTAAAATAATTAAAAAAAGCATTTTAAGTAGACGCCAAGAGCTTTCCTTCTATATGTGTGGCTTATTTTTAGGAATTTTCTTCGAATCCTGACACCGTTCGGAAGACAGGCTTTTTCCGGTATTTTTTAAAGGTTTGTTCAATCGCTTGTAGTTTTTCGGAAAATTATTGTAAAATAATTTCGCAAAAAGAATTGGACAGTTTGAAGCAAGAGCTTTAATTTCAGTGTTCGTCAAGTTGTTAAAAATTATTAAAAAGATAGTTTAGTGATTCAAAACAAAACTTAACTTTTCTTTTTTCTTGTAATTGGCTCTTTCAATATTTACCAACTCATGAGTTAAATATGTTTCAAAATCGATGATATTTTATATGTTTCTTCTTACAATGTAAATGTTCAAAGAGACGCGTTCCAACTGGTGAATAATATATCATTCAAACTATAATATTAAGAATTTATGTATTTATAACTGTTCGGCAAGGTACATGTATATGGGAGCGTCCAGCAGAAACGGGCCACCGAGCGGGCGCGGTGCCTTTTTTCGCGTAAAAGGCGCTCTGTTTAACTCGTTCATAATCGTATGCTGCGTCTTTGAAAAAAAAACCAAGGACCTATATCGATAGATTTTTTCCTGCTCTTTCCAATGGTGCCATTGTTTTTATTGCGAAACATTTTCTTCCGGACGAAAACTCTAGTTGAATATTGAAAGCCATTTTTCTCAAAGAATATCATGTTTTTTTTTTCAAAATAAACTACACCATTGGAAAGTACAACTCTTAAGCTTCAAAACCCTATCTTGGAGAAGTTGGAGAAATAAAGGGTTTAAAAGTAACAACATGAAAAAGACAGCGCCGAGGGTCCGCGTGAGCCCCTCGCGCCCGTGCGTACGGCACGTTTAAGTGCACGCTCTATTCAATTCGCTAATAATCGTGTACCAAGTCTCTGAAAAAAGAACTAAGGACATATATCGATAGATTTTTTCCTGCTCTTTCCAATGGTGCTATTATTTTTATTCCGAATTGCTTCTGTTCTGTAACAATCTATAAGGTTATTTTTAATTTCTGTTTCACTGCTTTCAGTGCGTTCATGGATATTTTTATGTTTAATATATTATGTTTTTCAAATTTTGTTATATAAATGAACAAAGTTCATTGTAATATTATACTAACTGTTACAACTAGATCCACAAAATTATGTCCACGCATTGGCATTGTAAGTTACAAAACATTTTATATTTACAAAAAAGAAAGGGCGAAATAGCACATCGCGTGTATTAATCCGCCCTTGAGCATAGCGTAAAAAGTTCGGGCAGCCGCTGTCTTTTTGATCTTACTATTTTTGAACTTTTCATGTTTCAACTTAAAAATATAGTATTTTATAGTTTAAGACTTGAACTTTTGAAGAATATAATTCATTTTGAAGAAAAGACTGATATTTTATTGAAAAAATAGAGTTTAAACATTCAAATGGAATTTTCAGCTAGAAGGAAGCATTTCGGTATAAAAATAATAGCACCATTGGAAAGAGCAGGAAAAAGTCTATCGATATATGTCCCTAGTTCTTTTTTCAGAGACTTGGTACACGATTATTAACCAATTGAATAGAGCGTGCACTTAAACGAGCCGTACGCACGGGCGCACACTGGGGCCATACGGATTTTTTGGTTCAAAACCACCTAGAGGTCGCAATTCTCAACGGAATCTCAAAATTTTTGCTTAGGAACATTCGTTATCAAATATCGAAGAGCCCTACGAAGCCTGATTTTTCAAAAAATTAACCTATAAATCTAAGGAGTCGTATAATCCTATCACATCAACCAATCAATTCAATTTTTGACCTGCAAATCCCAAAAATACGATAAACCTTTAATTTGTAAGCCCTTTACTCGTGAACTCTTTACCTTTGATCCAGTAAGCCATGCACTCATAAACTCTAAACCTATAAGCCCTAACCTCATAAGTCTTAAGGGGGTCTTACAACTAGTGGCTTCTGAGGCCAAAGTCAGCTATAAAAAAGAAAAAAATGTTATTTAAACCACATACAATGTATATCCTAAAAATATACACTATTTCTGACAGAATGGCCCAAGACTTAATCTGTAGACCAATTTTATGAATCAAGGTTAAGAGAGCATGTGTCAAGGACTTATAAATTGAAGTTTTATAGCATTTTTGGGAATCACAAGTGTAAATTTTGGGGTTATAGGTTATAAATTAGGTTCATAGGTTCATATTATCAAAATTAGGCTTCGTAGCGGTCTTTGGTATTTTGTCACAAAAGTTCCTGTTTCTAAATTTTCAAATTCGGTTGAGAATTATGACCTCTAGGTGGTTTTGAACCTTTCGGCCCCAGTGTGGGGCGCGAGGGGCTCGCGCGGACCCTCGGCGCTGTCTTTTTCATGTTGTTACTTTTAAACCCTTTATTTCTCCAACTTCTCCAAGATAGGGTTTTGAAGCTTAAGAGTTGTACTTTCCAATGGTGTAGTTTATTTTGAAAAAAAATCATGATATACTTTGAGAAAAATGGCTTTCAATATTCAACTCGAGTTTTCGTCCGGAAGAACGCGTTTCGCAATAAAAACAATGGCGCAACTGGAAAGAGCAGAAAAAAATCTAACGATATAGGTCCTTGGTTTCTTTTTTCAAAGACGCAGCATACGATTATGAGCGAGTTAAACAGAGCGCCTTTTACGCGAAAAAAGGCACCGCGCGCGCTCGGTGGCCCGTTTCTGCTGGACGCTCCCATATACATATATATGTATACCATTAATGTGATAATGAACCTGATAATAAAATAAATTGTTTATTTTCGTTTAATTGATCATTTATTATTTCATAGTATAACTATTCACCATTATTGAAACATATAAAATATCATCGATTTTGAAACATATTAAACTCATGAGTTGGTAAACATTAAAAGAGCCAATTACAAGAAAAAAGAAAATTTAATTTTTGTTTTGAATCACTAAACTATCTTTTTAATAATTTTTAACAACTTGACGAGCATGGAAATTACTGCTCTTGCTTCAAGCTTTCCAATTCTTTTTGCGAAATTATTTTGCGATAATTTTCCAAAAAACTACAAGCGATTGAATAAACCTTTAAAAAATACCGGAAAAAGCCTGTCTTCCGAACGGTGTTAGGACTCAAAGGAAATTCCTAAAAATAAGCCACACATATAGAAGGAAAGCTGTTGGCGTCTACTTTAAAATGCTTTTTTTAATTTTTTATATTATGTATAATAACGAATAAGTTTTCTTGGAATGGACATCCGATCCTATCTGTATAAAATTCAAGCGTTAATAAATTACTATTTTTGAGATTTTTTAAAATATGCTATTTTTCCAAGTCACTTCTCTTCGTCAATTTTTAATCTATTTAATTGTGCCGAAAAGAAGTATTTATATTTTTTCAATACAAAACATTTTATCGAAAATATGTCCAAAACGATAAAAAATTGAAAATTCTAAAATACTTCGAAAAATCGAAAAAATTGGAAGACAACACTACAATTTTGAGGTTATGGAGCTTGTCCGTTATCGAGTAGTCTAACATTTGTAATAAAAGAGCAGAAATATTATTATGGATTTAGTTTTCTCTTTTATATTCGACCATGTACTATTTTGTAACAACTTTCTAAAAATTCTTCTTATAAATAATAGAAAAAATGTATACTAAGCATGTTAAGAATAGATGTATTTATAATTCTTATAAACCGTTGATTTATTAAGTAGTAAAATTAATAGATTAATTTGGTACTCTGTACAATTATCTTGCATGAATCAATTATTATTCAACTATATTTACAATCTGTATATTTTTATCAAGCGAATATAGTTTCACTTCAATCATTTGTTCATTAATAGGCTTAAAGTAATGAAATTGTCTGGTATTTTTCACTGTCTTCGTAGTTTCAAATCTTTGTGCAAGCTTCTTGCCTCTTGCTGCAATTTCTCTATCAGTAACGTGTAAGAAACTGTAATTTTTAAATATTTCATTTATCAATACGTTTTACGTTTAAATGTAAACTTTAAAATGATACTCATATTCATACCAAATATTTGATTCTTTTTCTAATAAGTAATCATATATTTGTTGGGCACTTAAAATTTGTACACCTTGTAGAGAAGCTTTTATGACAAGCCGTTTTGCCGTTGCTCCTATGCCATCAGAAACACTTTTTCCGTGAGATGTAGCAAAAAAATTATATGATCTTACTTTTATTCCAAAATCTTTTTCATGATGGCATAAATTGATAAAATGATTTCTGAAAGAAAAGAAAAAATTCTTAATTATTGTTTGCATTTTTCATGAGTTTAAGGAATTGACATCACTTAAGGGGGCCAGCGGGGGTTTAACGTGAAAATTGAAAAATAATCAATTAAAATTGGTGGCAATGTAATTATATAATTAAAGCTTACTTTTTTAAAATTAGACTTTATAAATAACTATTTTATGTACTCATACGTACTAAGTTTTCCTTCGTATAGCTGGAATGATCCTGCGAGTCGAATTTTTTCAAGCCAATTCGTTCAAATCTTTCTTCAAAATCGCGTAGTAAAGCAATTTTGGACATATACGACTCGCAAGACCATTCCAGCTATCCGAAGGGAAATTTGGTACGTATGGATGCATAAAATAGTTATTTATATAGTATACTTTTAAGAAAGTAACCTTTTGTTATATAATTATATTGCCTTCAATTTTAATTGATGATTTTTTCAATTTTCAAGTTTAACCCCCGCTGGCCCCCAGAAAACGACGTAACCACCTTAAAATGGAAAATTGCTGTTTTGTTTTTATGCCAAAATTGTGCTATTTGAAAAAAATACGATTTTTTTCCAATTATCATCAAAACTTATGATAGAAATGGAGAAGTCAAGAACTTTGCTTATTATACAATAAAATTAATCAATTTCCATCCAAAAAACATTTTGTATCAACTTTCCTTTTCATAATGGTTAAATTGCCTTCACATCAAAGAATTTATAGTCCACTCATAAGTAATTTATTATCATATTCTTATTTGTGATTTATTAAACTACAAAAAAAAAAAAAAATGAAAAATTATCAAGTAATTTCCCTCTTACTTGTTTTTAAATTGTGTCGGAGCACTATCAGAAAAATATATTAAGTTTTCTATCCAGAAAAATTCATTTTTAATTTTACTAAGTTAAATTAGTTCTAATAATTTTGTTGTACATGTTCCACGGACCGCAGCACTTTTTTCTGAACAAAGTTGAATAATAGTTGACAAATTTATAATAATGATGACTACAAACTATTTGATTTTCTAAGTCTTTTAGATTAGGTATTCTTAAATAAAGAAGTTTAACATCTTCTTCTTTAAAATCTTCAAATTTATTTACATCCTTTCGTTCTGTCAAACTTTCCAAATGACAATCTTCGTTTAAACGTATACCAATACCACATTTCACTGGAGTTTCCATGATAAAAACATAATTTGTTTTTGTCAAATAATTCAAAATATTGTTCATAAAAATTCCGACGAAAAACAATCAATGTAAAAAACTAAACCATGAAAAATTTTTATTTACTGTTGAAAAGCTATTAGGAGATAAATAACTGCGTATGCTTCAGATGCGTATAATAGACCTGTAATGTACGTGTAATAAAGTAGTATGTAGTCTTCTTCTTCTTTCCGGATTAGGATGACACTACTTGGCTGCATTAGGGACTTTTCACACTGATGTTCTGTTCTTGTTCTGTGCTGTGTTCTGCTCTCCGGCGCACATGTGTGTAGTTCGCTGTCTAACAGCTTTGCACTCCGTGGTTTAAGTGAAGCGGAAAAGACGGAAGTAAATACGAGTGACACGACCCTGACTCTACTACTCGTCACAATAGTTGATAGTTTGACGCCCTTGTTTTCCCTGCTCCGAAAAAGATGCTCCAAAAGTGTACGTAATAAAGAATACTTCTTAAACCATGGATTACACAGCTTGCAGATAGCGAACTACACACATGTTCCAGAAGTGCGTCGGAGCACAGAACACAGCACAGAACAAGAACAGAACAAGAATAGAACGTCAGTGTGGCTTAATAGCAAGAAATTTCAATAAATTTCGTTCAGTTTGCACGTGTATTAGTAGTAAAATTTTCAATTTTTTATCGTTTTGGACATATTTTCGATAAAATTTTTTGTATTGAAAAAATGTAAATACTTCTTTTCGGCACAATTAAATAGATTAAAAATTGGCGAAGATAAGTAACTTGAAAAATAGCATATTTTATAAAATCTCAAAAATAGTGATTTATTAACGCTTGAATTTTATATAAATAGGACCAGATGTCCATGCCAAGAAAAATTATTCGCTATTATACATAATATAAACTATTAGCGGAAAAGTTTTGAAAAAAAGTTTCTAGACCGATGATCTAGATACTTGAAAATATCAAAAAACACTATTTTTGCGAAAATCGCAAACTTTAAAGCTATGTAAATACATCAATTTTTTTTTTTTTTAATACTCTCGAAAATGCATTGTTTTCTTTATATCTCATAAAGCTTTATTAAAGACTTCAGAAGTATATTTTGATCAAACATTGAATGTTGTTATTTGAAAATGTATACGTAAATTTTGATTTTCGAAAAAAATCACTCTGTAAAGTTCAAGTCAAGACAAAGAAAAAATCCACTGATAAATTGGAAATTGGTGTGAATGAAGTTTTTGAATATAAGTTTGAAAAACATGAAAAAACGCTTAAGAAAGCCCTTTTTGCACCTTTATGGCGAACTCCTGATGTTAATTTTAGATATTCGACCCTAAAAATTGGCAAACATTATTTTTTTGGTAAGTTCTAAAAAATATCTCAAGGCCGCAAAAATCGGCGACCCCCGTGCGCGCACTTTTTTAAAAAGATGTTTTTTGACCCATATATATTATCATATAAAGAACTAACCTCAGGACCTAGACTTGAAAGGCTATTCAAGCTAGCATATAGTGGATTAGCTTCAACAAAACATCCATTTGTAACTTCTTTCTTTGCTCTTTCTCGTAATGCAGTAACAAAGCTTTCTGCACAGCTAGGTGGATTCCACTCCGGATTTGTAAGAGTAAAATGTATCAAAGATAGTTCAGTCTTACCATCTTCAGCCGTGTATTCGTTTGACATGAATGGAATAACTTTCTCCTTTTTCTGAAATCCTAGATTTTCGGATTCATTAACTTGGTTTTCTGTAATACTCTCGTTTCGGGTTATTGTTTGCCACATTGGATTGCCATGTTTTTTTACATCCATTTGAGCAAAGCTACATACGTCTCCTACACCAGTAACTTCAATAGTAAAACTTCGGAAGAAATCAACAATGTCCAACGCTCTATATCGTAAATGAAATATTAAAATGTATGGGGTCATGAGAGGTGACACTAGCTCTTCTAGTAGATGTACTGCTTTGTACTGAAAAAGTTGAGCCACTTGTGCCTTTGTTAGCTGGGTATGAGCCTGATTCCGCCAGCTATCTGGTCTGTAATGTGTGTGTGCGAGAACAGCTGTAAGTAAACTTTCTGGGCACCAAACAAGATTTTCATCAGGAATTAATGATCTAGAAATGGCAATAATACTTCCTAATAACGTAGAGATCATCAAAACATGTTCAACGCTTAAGAAATCCTCATCATACAAAGCAAGCATAACAAAAACTGCCAGTACACTACCTGCTAAAAAAGCTATATTTTTTGCAAGTACAGTTAGAATTGGTGATGTAAACATATTCATATACTTTGCAGCCGGTCTATATGCTCGATTCAATCGCGCATTTAATTCATGATCTAATTCATTAAAATGACGCAAGTACAATTTCCCGTACAAAGACCATGTACGGGTTCCTAAAGAACCAGGTTCACGTTTCAACATCTGAAAAAATATTCAAGTTTTACTATTATATGGCAGTTATAATCACTAATGATGTAAATATGATTGTAAATATTATGGCAGTAAACTTGTGAAAATAATTCACTTAAAATATAAAAAATTATGATGTAATTTGACCAAGAGAAGCTGACAAGTATGTATAAATGAAAGACGCGCTGATATTGTATATGAATGATAATAAGCAATGCTATTTGCATTAAGGTGGGTTGGAAGCCAGAATTGGTCACATTACTAAAATTTGTTTATAATTGATTGTTCACATGTTATAATATAAAAAAACGATGTCATATAAAAATATGGATGATAAAGTAACAACAAAAATTATTTTTAACGCCATTTCAATATTGCAAAAGGAGATATCAACAAATAACAAAATTGAAAAATGTTCAAAACCTGCACAGATTCTATTTGTCTATAAAAAGTATGCATGAACCTATAAACATGTGGATGTTCTAATGGTACTGATATGAAGGAAGAAATCGCTTTAAGAGTTTTTGCATTGATGTTATCTACGCCCCTCTTTCGTCTTTCATTTTATTAATAGTTTTGTGTACTTCAAAATGATCTGTAAGATGAATATAAATTGATTTTGGGTTTCTTTCTGATCATTTCAAATTAATACCATTATGATTTCTAATTTTACTACTTACCAGGAGAGTGTACTACCTTCGGGACTTGAAATTGCTTGCAGTTGAGCGGAGCACTTCCTTTCATCATAAAAAGATGAAATCTAAAGCCCTAAGGTATATATAACACTCAAGGATTTATTTGTAGTTGAGCCGGATAGTCGATGTATTAACACACTATTGTGGAAACCGCTGAAAAATCCTCAAAATGCCTCTCGAGTGCTTTGGACTTTTGAGGAGACTCCTCAAAATGCCTACAAAATCCTCAAAATTCGGTATATATGACTTATATAATCCTCAAAATGCGTCCCAGATGTGAATATATATATATATATATATATATATATATATATATATATATATATATATATAATTTATATATTACTTCACACTATTGTGGAAACCGCTGAAAAATCCTCAAAATGCCTCTCGAGTGCTTTGGACTTCTGAGGAGACTCCTCAAAATGCCTACAAAATCCTCAAAATTCGGTATATATGACTTATATAATCCTCAAAATGCGTCCCAGATGTGAATATATATATATATATATATATATATATATATATATATATATATATATATATAATTTATATATATATTATATATATATATTATATATATATATATATATAATTTATATATATATATTCACATCTGGGACGCATTTTAAGGATTATATAAGTCATATATACCGAATTTTGAGGATTTTGTAGGCATTTTGAGGAGTCTCCTCAAAAGTTCAAAGCACTCGAGAGGCATTTTGAGGATTTTTCAGCGATTTCCACAATAGTGTGTTAATACATCGATTTCGGAAATTCCGTGACATTTTTCCGTAAAAGCGGGCGCCGCAGGCGTCGTGGTGTTAGTCAATAACCTTAGGGGCATTATTTCTTTAGTCACGCGCTTGTTTATTGGTTGTTTATAACAATGTTTATATTTGTGTCACCACTATTGTACAAATTCTTTATGAAATCCTCAAAATACCGTCCAATGATATATATATATATATATATATATATATATATATATATATATATATATATATATATATATATATATATATATATATATATATATATATATATATATAAATTATATGTATTATATATATATATATATATATATATATATATATATATATATATATATATATATATATATATATATATATATATATATATATGTTTTAACAGATTTATGGAGCCCTTTTATACACATGAGCATATTTATGGAGCCCGTTTTCTTTTATGGAGCCCGGGTCCCATAAAATATTTTTCTCGGGCGTTTATGGAGCCCGATCTAGAGTCTATAACCCCAGGGTCCATTATTTCTTTAGTCACTTGCCATAGGGATCTCTGGGCTGTAGGTACTAATATACAGGGATGGGCTCCATAAACGGATGGGGGGATAATTATATATATATATATATATATATATATATATATATATATATATATATATATTAGCATATCTTACAGTAATTCACTCCTGCTGGTTGTCATCAAACAGTAATATTTTTTTAATTGAGCCGAATACTATGAAAAGCTTGCAAAAATCATGAGTTACATGGATTTAACGCTAAAAATACACCCCTTTTATTTGATACATGATTAATGCTTGATTATCAAGAATTTATAATTATAACACATTCTCTAGAATAATTTACAATTATTTAATTACTTTCATTCATGACAAAACAGAAAATAAAATAGATTTATCATTAAAGAAGGCTAGAACGCTTGAAAACTAAAAAATACACCCCTTTTGTTTTATACATGCTTACATTATCAAGAATTTATAATTATATAATTATGAGACATATTATCTAGTATAATTTACAATTATATAATTACTTTCATTCATGATAAAATAGAAAATAAAATAGATTTATCATTAAAAAAGGACAGAACGCAAATGGAACATTCACATCATTGCAATGAAATTTAAGACACTGATATTTAATTTGTATTCAAACTATCCAATAATCATGCAGTATTGGAGCAACACTGTCACATTTAATGGATTTTGCTGTCATATTTTAGAAAATAAATAAAATAAGCGTACCCTGAATTTCTTTGAAGTCTATACTTTTTCTTTGCTCTTGATGTTTGTTACGAAAAAATGTTAATTCCACTGCATTGATACTGCTGTGGAAAAATCACTTGCAGACTCCGAACATCATATATTGCCTGAAAATTTTTCCACATAGATAATATTTTCTTGTATGTACACTTACACAGTCGCAAGCGCTTTAAAAGCAGATTGGTTCTGTTATACTTATCTGATAGGTTGTTTGCCCACACAGCTGATTTTCTCCCCATCAGAAGCAGGAAATTTGTTGGAATACTTATTCTCTGCATATCTATTATTCTTTCTGTTGACATTTTCACCTGTCAGCTGTCACCATAAAGAGATATACGAATGTAAATAGAGGAGGCAATGTGTACATAAGGTGGCTGCACATCACCTGATCGATCAAGCTGATCATTGCGGTCGGTAATGTTTATGTGCAGCTACCCCATACACCTCTATTGCTCCTCTATTTCTAGTCATTTCTGTTGTTCGTTGATTGCGATCGCTCAAAGTATTACTTGCACTAGCGGTACTTGGTTGATTAATTACTGAACTTTGAAGGATGTTATTAACTATACCATTATACTGTAAAGAATAACATTTTTATGCACACATGACCTCCTATATTTAGATTCTTGTATCTCCTTATTTTGACAGCTGACAGGTAGAATAATGGATATTCAGAGAATAAGAATTCCAACAAATTTCCTGCTTCAGATGGGGAGAAAATCAACTGTGTGGGCGTATAACCTATCAGATAAGTATAGCAGAACCAATCTGCTTTTATAGTGCTTGTGACTGAGTAAGTGTACATACAAGAAAATGTTATCTTTATGAAACATTTTTCAGGCAATAGATGATGTTTGCAGCCTACAAGTGATTTTTCGACAGCAGTGTCAGTGCAATGGAATTAACATTTTTTCATAACAAACATTAAGGGCGAAGAAAAAGTATAGACACCAAAGAAATTCATGGTACGTTTATTTTGTTTATTGTCTAAAATATGATAGCAAAATCCACTAAATGTGGCAGTGTGGCTCCAATATTGCATAATTATTAGATAGTTTGAATACAAATTAAATAACAGTGTCTTAAAATTCATTGCAATGATGTGAATGTTCCATTTGCGTTCTGGCCTTTTTTAATGATCAATCTATTTTATTTTCTGTTTTATAATGAATGAAAATAATTAAATAATTGTAATTTATAGAAAATGTGTGTTGTAATTATAAATTCTTGATAATTAAGGATTTATCATGTATCAAATAAAAGGGGTGTATTTTTAGCATTAAATCCATGTGACCCATGATTTTTGCAAGCTTGTTACAGTATTCGGCTCAATTAGAAAAATATTACTGTTTAATGACAACCAGCAAGAATGAATTACTGTAAGATACGCTAAATATATATTATATATAGCTAATTTCGCGTCAACTATAGACGGCCAAAATTTTAAAATAGCTCAAAATGTTTTTACTTGTTCCAAATTAGCCCCAAAACATAACCATGAAGTTTCCCAAAGTTAGAATTAATTGAAAATTTGAAAATTTTGAATTTTTTCATAAATCTTTATTTTTCATGATTTTTTAACTCAAAATTTGGAAACTTTTTGTATAGCACATTAAATAGGAAAAAGGTTATAAATTGTGAGTAGAATTACATATAATTTTTACAAATTGATTCAACAAATTTTTGGTTCTGATAGTTGAACAACAATCCATCACTGTATGTAAAAGGAGTACTCGACAAAACCTATTTTTTGTAGTATAGCCCAAAAAGTACTTTGAATCTATTACCTTTAAGAAAAACTTTTGTTTTTGATGGTTGAAAGTCACAGAAAAAGCTATGGACTTCTTAAAAAGTGAAAAATGTCAAAAAACCCCATTTTTGGGTCATCTTTAGCACATCTAATGTAGTCATATTACAGTTAATGTCATTTCACAAAATTGTATAGGTTAGACTGTCAACCTAAATATCAAACTGATGTTCTGACATACATCATATTCGATGTTAAAAACTACTACGCTAGTCAAATACTTTTGTTCATGCTACTTGTATGCCCATCGTCATTCATTCAACATTATTTACTAATTATATAATTACATATTTCTGTTCTAAAAAGAAGCTTTTACAAACTGAATATAATTTATTTAATTATCAATAGCCTATTACTTATATTGCTATATAAAATGCTTTCAAGCGTCTTACTTATAATTAGTTGTTTCAGCTATACAAATACCCTTAACACATACTGCATATTATTTACCGTATACATCTAACTACTGAAAAATATTTATAATTTTTAAAAGTAATATACAAGGTTAATGGTTAATATCATTATATGTAGTAAATAAGAACGAGCTTTTCTTATTAAAATATCTGCTTTATTTGATCATCTAATTTATTTTCATAAACATTTTATATAAACAAAAACTCAAGAAGAGATGTAATAAAAGAAAATTCTAATTCTGTTATATAAAATAATGATACTTTGTTATTATATTTTTTTCATAGATAAAGTTTCAGATGTAATAATTCAGGCGATAATTATTTTAAAAAATAGGTATGTGCTTACAATCAACAATATAAAAAAAAATTATTTCACAAGCATAAGTTTTGAAGATATTGTATACTGAATGTAATATTATCATACACATGCCAAAATTATATTTCAGGTTTCAGATTGAATAATCAAATAAATTATTCTATTATAAAATCCTGATTATGATTTTACAGTATGTTAGAGGTATTTGTATAGCTGAAACAACTAATTATAAGTAAGACACTTGAACCCACGGTTTGGCGGGAGTGCAGTCGCCACCGCGGCCGAACACCGAAGTTAAGCAGAGTTGGGCGCGCGTACTACTTGGATGGGTAACCGCGTTTTTTCGCGGTCAAAATTTCGTGTGATCGGTTAGGTCACAAGCAGGAGGTGTGGAAATTACAGTTTCGGTGTCTAAGCCTATGGAATATGACCTAAACATCCAAACTGAAATTATTCCAATACACCGACCATCCCGGGGCGGGTTTTCCTAATAAGGATTTATCCCACGTGGTTTGCCTATAGGTTTTCCCCGCCCACAGGCATAACCCTGGACGAATGCGGGATGGTAAAAGGTAGCGTTTCAAATTTAAGATATAAGGTTAGAATTTGTAAGAAGGTATGGATTAATAAAGGTGTGGAGGATACGCAACCCGCTAGGCCCACGAGGCTGCGTGGAAGCCACCAATTTATAAGTAAGCCCTGCCTCAAAAAATCAGCTGTCAAACCAACTACGATTTTGGCCCCATATCGCAGCTGATTCCACAGCTGATTTCGCAGCTGCGGCTGCGATTCTAATTTCTTAAATATATTGGTAAAAATATAAACTAGATAGATAAATCCGTTTATTTAATGCCTTCTTTGGCACATTAATTTTAACAATGGCACATTTAATTTAATATATAAATGTAATAATACAATTTTAATTATAACATACGAGTAGATTAGTAAATTAAGATAATGATAATTTTATTAGAAAATAACTTTATTAATAAAAATAATCATACATTGTATTATAAATGTATTTATTAACAGTAGTGCATTTATAATGATACTGTATTTACCAGTTTGGTACTTACAGTTTGCTCGGCGACAACAAACGACAGATAAGAGAAAGACGAGACGATGTTTAACGAGTCTCGGACTCGCGCTACTCGACGCCGACCCACGAATTAAAATCACGAGTGGCCGGCATCGAGCGCGCCCTCGTATACTCAATGGTAACCACCTTGAGAGGTTTCGGCAACGACGGTCGGCGGACGGCGGGTCGGACGGTGGTCGGTGGAACAGGGTTTGCATAAGTACCCTAGGTCCCCAGCGCACACATATGCACTAACACTACCGTGTTGATAGAAACGTCGTCTATAGCTTAAAATTATTCGAACTGTCCTTTTCAATTTGATATGTATGGTTAGCAAGTGACATGGACAAGTGCTACTTAATTATTATCATATATCTTTGAATTAGGAAAAAATCAATGTAATAAATATAAATATTATATTGTTTTAAAGTTACTGTTAAATGGGTTTCCACTTTCACTATAAGTTATACAAAAATAACTTGTACTTTTAAATACAGACTACTTGCAAATCATAAATATTAAATTAAAAAAAAAAAATCAGATTGGCTTGTTACAATCCAAGACAAGCACGTGTAAATACTCTTTAATATATCTATAGTTATTTTAAAAATATATGTAAATTCGCAATAATTATAAATGCTTTCTATTGTCTTGTACTGAATCATTTGATATTAAATTTTTATCTATTGAGAATAATGTACCTTAGAAAAATAAACCAAAATGCAATTAATTGCATAATAAAAGAATAGCAAGCATCGTCAAATGTAGCTTAGTCTGATATGTTTACGACACGAGTTGTAATATGAAAGAGCATTGGCATTGCGTATGGCTTTACAACTGATACTGATGCTACTGCATCTTTATTACATTGACAGTTCTAATAAAAATTTATTAGTATAAGCTACCAAATTATGGATCATACTTCTATAAATCTTAGTTCTACGAACAATTTTAAACAGATCATACAAACTATGAAGAATTTTAGACACTCTAACTAAATTTTATTATTATAACTAAACCTTTTACCATCGATCATTGGCCAATTAAAATATGTTAATTTGAAATTTACCTTAATAAGATACTAGGCCAAGTATGAACATTTTGATAGGTCTGGTACAAGTATTATTCGTTGAACATAAGTATGGTATGCTGCCCGATGCTTGCTATTCTGTTATGATGCAATGAATTGCATTTTGGCTTATTTTTATAAGGTATATTATTTTATAAGGTATATATTATATTATTCTCAACAAAAACTGCTTGAATATCAGTTGATTAATTACAACAAAATAAAAAGCATATATTATTATGGCCAATTTGCACATAGTTATAAAATAACTTCATATATTTAAGAGTATTAACATGTGCGTGTATTGGACTGTGAATAGTCATTCTTTTTTGTTTCTTTTGAGTATTATATTTATGCTTTCCATGTATTCAATATATAATACTACAAGATGTTATATAACTTACAGCAAAAGCAGAAACCCATAGAGTATATTGCTAAATGCTACTTGATCATTAAAATTAGCTTACAGTTTGTACGCTAAATGAAGCAGTAAATTTAAAACAATATTGTATTTATTACATAGTCTTTTACAAACTGTAAGCTATATTTCAATCATTAATAGCGATACAGCATGGGTTTATTCTTTGGCTGCAAGTTATATAACAATAACTAGCATTTTTACATGTAGATAACTTGCAATCTATACATATTTAATTACACAAAAATAAACTATTCCAATCGAAAACATGCACTGGTCAATACTCTTTAATATGCAAAGTTATTCGATTGTTTGTGCTTAATCAACTGATATTCAATCTGTTTCTATTGAGAATAATGTAGGTACCTTAGAAATATAAGCCAAAATACAATTAGTTAAATTATAAGCGACTCGTTGAATGTAGTCTACATGCTTATTAGGTGGGTGGCAATATGAAGGAGCGTAGGTCAGAAGCTGAAATACATAAAAGTGTGAGTGAACTGGTCTCAGCTAGATGATGTAAATACGAAGATGGGAGCTATGCTCCACAGGCAAAGTCGGCGGCAAACTCATCCCGACCTCATAGATGCCAGCGTGCGGACAGCAGCAGAAGGTCTTCCTCGTCGTAGAAGCAGCAATCACCACACTCTCACGTAGAACTTTCGTCGTCGTAACCCTTTATTAGAGCGCCGTCCAACATGGCGTTTCATAACTGCGGCCGCGGCGTGCACATGTGTATAGACTGTAGAGATAGCAGGTGTTGACAGTCGCAGCTGTCTCTCTCTCCTCTGTCCATCGTCAGTTCTCTCTGTACATATACGCGCCGCAGTCATAAGACGACGGAAGTTCTATACAGGAGAGTGTGGAGATTGCTGCTTCTACGACATGGAAGACCGTCTGCTGCTGTCCGCACGCTGGCATCTACAAGGCCGGGCTGAGTTTTCCGCCAACTTTGACTGTAGGATAGCTGCCATTTTCGCGGTTATCTTTCCCATATTTACATGTGGGACCAGTTCACTCACACTTTTATGTATTACAACTTCTGACCTATGCTCCTTCATTTTCCTAGTTGTGCTACGAGGATCTGAGTATTGGCTCGGAAAATCTTTTTCTTTCTTTTCTGCCAGTTATGGTGACTTCTTCCTGATCCCTGCTACAATGCACTTTATGCAGTCCCAGAACAGTCCTTTTTGCAAGTTTCTTGTCATCTCCTCAACTGGTGAGTAATATTCCAATATTTAATAGTTATGGCCATTGTTACTTCAACTACTATTTATTCTTCTAGGGTTATCTGGGTGGCTTCCCTTATTGGAAACGGCTTGGTCGACTTCTTTGTATATGCATTTCCAAGGATGACGCTTATGGTATAGTAAGTATTTTATGACCCGTGTGGTAGTATGTGGTACTGACATTACATGACTTTACACATGCTACTATCCAAGTGAACCAGTACTAGCATAATAAGAATATTTAGATATAATATCAAAATTTGATTAAATTTTTTATTAGATAAAGATGCAGTAGTGTTAGCTGGCAAAGCCGTATAAAAGGCCAATGCTCTTTCATATTACCACCCACGTAATAAGCATACGACCGAATTCATTTCAAATCAGGTGGTCCGCGTATGCCTATGTCACCGATCATTTTGGTATAAAAGTATTTATGTCCTTCTCCAAAAATTATTTGACCGGTATATTTTTATTTTTTTGATGATTATGATGGGAAGGATCCTTTGAGGGCCAATTTCCAATGAAAAATAAATTACGCCATTCTTTTAGCGACGTTTCATCAAGATGTTTCCTGACCTCTTCAGGCTTTATTTAAAATACAAAAAATACAAAAATTATTTTAGATACGCACACAAGTAAACCGATATAAAAACACCAAATAAATACAATATTTACCAAAATACGTGGTCTCAGCTGGTACGATTAAACACAGCGGCGTTTTTATTTTTTTGTTGCAATAAAATTTCATGCGTTCAGCAATGCCGCAAAATTCCGAGAAAATCCTTACTTAGAAATAAATTTTTTCAATGTAATTTTCAAACAGCTACTGCTTCACCAGTTTTTTAAGCTTTTTAGCGTACAACACATAACTCCACTTAGGTTTGAGCCCTATTTCATGGTCTGTATGTTATTTTCAAAAAAATAAAAAATGCCCGAGTTATGCACTTTTTACTGAAAAATGCATTTTTCTCGAAAAAGCCTATTTTTTTTTCTCAAGTTTCTTTTGTCATGATAGAGGACGTAAATAGCTATCTAGGCGTGTTTGTGAGATTCACGGGTTTTCCACTGGGATAGCGATCACTAATGAGATAACACACAAACAAATTTTTTACGCTTAGCGCTTATATATAGTAATATAACAATGATATAGCAGTCAATATAAAGATGTTTATCTTTGTGCGTATACAGCGTGTCCAAAAAGTCTGGAAACACCCAAATAATTTCTCAGCTGAATTACTATTGGAAAATGTTAAGGTCGCCTTTGTAGTAATTTTTTACGAGGAATCCAATGGTGCCCTTGGATTCGACCTTGGACCTCATTTTTGAGGTTATTTCAAGGTCAACCTCATTTTTTTAAATGGTAACCCCTATTTTTTATAGCGGAATCTGAAAGAGCGGAAAATTTTACGTCCGGATATGTATTAAGGTATGAGGTTGAGGTTGCCCCCAGAGGTCAAATTGAGGTCAAAGTATGATTTCTTAAAAATTTCGCGAGTTCAGTGGTAAAACAAAACAAACAAAGGTAAGGTTTGGTAAGTTCGAACGAAGACTTGAAGGTGACCTTTGATTCGACCTTGAACCTCATTTTGAGCTTCATTTTTGAGGTTATTTCGAGGTCAACCTCATTTTTTTAAATGGTAACCCCTATTTTTTTAGCGGAATCGGAAAGAGTGTTAAACTTTACGTCCAAACATGTACTCAGAACATAGTTCAAGAAGGACCTTGACGTTCATTTGAAGGTCATTTAAACTTAATGACGGTCTGATCTTGTGTAAACTTTTTAATTTTTTTAAACAGTCTAACATCTTATTTCAAGTGCTCGAATTATTTTCCATCCACTTTTTGATAGTAACCTAATCGATGATCGAAATGACCAACAGTATTTTTGATCATTTCAGTAGGAATGAGAGCTGATTCATTGTAAATTTTTTTGAAGCGTTTAAATATTGAACATTGTTACTTGTTATTTTTCGTATGGTTAGAGTGACAATAAACTATTATTCATTCCATAACCACCACAGAAAAGGGTTGGTCATCTTTCAAACATATTTTTTGAAAATTAAAAGTTCTTTTTATTTTCAACTCAAAAAGTATTTTTGGATAAGGTCTACTACGAAGAGTAATAAAAATGAACAAACTCACTGATAGAGAAAGAATAACGATTCTCATGATGAGAGGTTGGAGACACATGCAGCGATCTTATAGGGCCGTAAGAGATATTTTTAATGCTTCATTTAGGGTTGGTGGAACTCCACTATCATTTTCAACAGTTCAAAAAACTGTTAGAAGGTTTGAAAATACCGGCACTATCAGCGATTTACCTCGATCAGGCAGACCAATGTCAGCAGGTAACGAAGAGAAATCTTTAGATGTTGTGTTAATATTCACCGAAGATCCGCATACTTCCGTTCGTAGAGCTGCTCAAGTGCACGAAATAAGTAAATCATCTATTCATAACATACTAAAGAGAGAAGTTCCATCCATTTAAAGTAACGCTAATACACAAGTTAAATGAAGATGATTTCGATCGTCGCGTTGAATTCTGTGATGATATGATGGCACGCATCGTACAAAATCCAAATTTTCCATCAAATATAGTCTTCTCAGATGAAGCTACATTTCAACTTGACTCAAGCGTAAATAGGCATAACTGTAGATATTGGGCAGTTGAAAACCCTCATTGGGCAAAAGAAGCCAAGTCACAATATCCACAAAAATTAAATGTCTGGGCTGGAATATTAAATAATAGGATTATAGGACCATTTTTTATTGATGGAAATTTAAATGCAGAAAAGTATGAAACTATGTTGCGGAATCAAATTGTTCCTGCTATAAGAGAAATAGCTGGAGAGGACTTTAATAACACATGGTATCAACAGGACGGTGCAGCAGCTCATTATGCACGAAACGTTCGCACATACTTAGATACAGTATTCATTAATCGATGGATAGGACGAAGAGGTGCAATTGAATAGCCAGCTAGGTCCCCCGATTTAACGCCTCTAGATTATTTCTATTGGGGTTATCTGAAGGATCGTGTATTCAAAACAAAACCCTTAAACTTAGATGAATTACGTGAAAGGATCATTGATGAATCAGCTCTCATTCCTACTGAAATGATTGAAAATGCTGTTGGTGCTTTCTATCATCGATTAGGTTACTGTCAAGAAATGAATAGAGAACAGTTCGAGCACTTGAAATAAGATGTTATACTGTTTAAAAAAATCAAATGTGAGAGGCAAGGGGACTCACGTAAATCAAGCGCCCCATCGTGAGAGGCAAGGGGACTCACGTAAATCAAGCACCCCATCGTGAAAGGCAAGGGGACTCACGTAAATCAAGCGCCCCATCGTGAGAGGCAAGGGGACTCACGTAAATCAAGCACCCCATCGTGAGAGGCAAGGGGACTCACGTAAATCAAGCACCCCAAAGGGAACAGATTTTACTACGTCCACGTCGTTGTTCCTGGGTAACGCTAAATGTAAAAAAATTGAACTTGACATGACTTTTAAGGACAATGTCAAGGTCACCATTAGATTTCTCGTTGAAAACTACTAAAGAATTAATCTCGCTCAGTGTGATAAAAAGTTTACACAAGATCAGACCGTCATTAAGTTTAAATGACCTTCAAATAAACGTCAAGGTCCTTCTTGAACTATGTTCTGAATACATGTTTGGACGTAAAGTTTCACACTCTTTCCGATTCCGCTAAAAAAATAGGGGTTACCATTTAAAAAAATGAGGTTGACCTCGAAATAACCTCAAAAATGAGGCTCAAAATGAGGTTCAAGGTCGAATCAGAGGTCACCTTCAAGTCTTCGTTCGAACTTACCAAACCTTACCTTTGTTTGTTTTGTTTTACCACTGACCTCGCGAAATTTTTAAGAAATCATACTTTGACCTCAATTTGATCTCTGGGGGCAACCTCAACCTCATACCTTAATACATATCCGGACGTAAAATTTTCCGCTCTTTCAGATTCCGCTATAAAAAATAGGGGTTACCATTTAAAAAAATGAGGTTGACCTTGAAATAACCTCAAAAATGAGGTCCAAGGTCGAATCCAAGGTCACCATTGGATTCCTCGTAAAAAATTACTACAAAGGCGACCTTAACATTTTCCAATAGTAATTCAGCTGAGAAATTATTTGGGTGTTTCCAGACTTTTTGGACACGCTGTATAAGTAATACACATGTATATGCGAATACTTGTATGAGTTTATGTACTAATACATTTGTCCGCTAGATGGCTATCGTTTGACTTAAGATTTACCAAGATAAGTTCGGTTTCTGCTATATATCACATATTTAATCTTTTTTAAAGCTATCATCTTTTTGAAAATTATTACATATTTACACCTTATTAACTTAACTACGATGTCTCAAAATTACTCAACGGAGAGAATTAAATGTGCAGATTTTTTACATAAGCACAAAAAAATCTGTTTCCAATCTAAATCTGTACGTTTCAAACAACTTGAGGATCTTGCTCATCCATTACAGCACCTTTATCCTGATTTATTTTTAACACCCTCTACACATGTGTGTAAAGATTGTTACAATCGTACTTTAGAAGTCGTGAGTAGCACTGTTTTTACAACGGATAATGAAGTTACCGACAATGTAGTCGATAGAGTCGTAGATTTAAAGTACTCCAGAACGTATCGAAGAATTTAATAATGAAATAAGTACATCTTTCTTAGGTTCTGTATCGCCTCTTAAGAAAAAAAATCTTAGACGTGAAAAATCACTTGAAAATTACGTAAAAAGAAGAAAAAAAATATACTTTCAACATTGTCTAATGCACTCGATGTGAAGTTGAACAATGTTTATGACGTTTCTATAAAAGCAAACGAATCAACTGCATGCCATTGTACAGAATGGGTACAAAATACTGGTTTAGCCTTGCAAAAGTGTTCTACGGTATCAGAAAAAATAAAAATTCTGACTTTAATATCCTCATTCCTAACGAAAAATGAAATGTCATCCTTAATTCCAAACATAACAATGTATCAGTTCATCCAATTGATGAAAGGACCGAACAAATTTTTATGGAATATTATATAAATGACGATTTTAATTGTTCAAGGCAGAGTCCTAATAAAAGTGACGTTATTACTGTTAAAATAAATGATAAAAAAGAGAAGAGAGTGAAACGTTTCCTTACTCGAAGTCTGAAAGCAACGTATGAAACATTTAAAAATGATTATCCCGAATTGTAAATTGGTAAATCGAAGTTTTATAGTTTGCGACCAAAATATGTCTTACTTAGCCCCATCAAAGAAGTTTGTTTCTGTATCTATTGCGCAAATTATGATTTATTTCTTACGAGCTTAATTAATTTCAGAGGGAGTAACGTTACAGAGTTGGATGAAATTCGGTCAGAAATAATAAACGCAACAATGCGTTCTGAACCATCTGATTTATGTTATTTACAAGAATGTAAAATGTGTCCAGGCAGTAAAGGAATTACTTTTCATGTTCTAAAACTGCAAGATATAGAAGGCATAGAACAAATCACATATGCTTTGTGGGGTAACGGAAACTTGATTAAAAAAAATGTCAATTTCTCCTTTAAAAGATGAACTTTCGGACCATGAAGGTTAATACTCACATGTATGTAAAAAATATATGCAAAACTATAAAAGCAGAAAGAGAAAATGCTAAAAAAACCCCATATCATTTAGTTCTTCAAATAGACTTCGCTGAAAACTGGGCTGTGATTCATAATTAAGCTGTTCAAGGAAATCATTGGGTTAATTATCAAATTTCTATTTTCACAGCAGTCTCTTATCAAGGGGATTCGACACAAAGTTTCGCAGTCATAAGTGATGACCGAAAACATGATTGAGCGTATGATTTGCTAGCAGTAAAAACAATTATAACCTACTTAAAAGCCAATTGTTGTGATTCAATAAAAAAAATTACCTATGTATCAGACGGCGCCGCTAGCCATTTTAAAAATCGCTTTCAATTATATGAATTAAAACGAGCACTATTTGATATAAAATGGTTGTTCTCTGCTACTGGGCACGGTAAAGGAGCTGTAGATGGTGTGGGTGGACTTACAAAGCATTATGCCACTTCACATAATCTTCGAGAGTTCCACGAAAAATCCATTCAAAATGCCAACGATTTTGTAGAGCACGTTCAAAAATATACACATGCAATTAAAGTAATACATTTACAAGACGTTGACATAGAAGAGTTTAGAAAAGTAAAAAATGTTGATTGGCTGCTACTCCTAAGTATCCTGGAATTTGAAAAACTCATTTATGGATTGAAGAAACCTGCAATGATAAAGTACATTGTTTGACAGCAAAGATCGCTGATCGTCCCCTTACTGAAGTAAGAATAATGAAGCCGAAAAACAAAGGTAGTTATAAAAATAAAAAATCTAAAATACATAAATAAAAAATAAATACATACATATGTGCATACCTGTATATTACTTATATACGCACAAAAATAAACATCTTTATATTAACTGTTATATCATTGTTATATTACTATATATAAGCGCTAAGCGTGAAAAATTTGTTTGTGTTATCTCATTAGTGACCGCTATCCATCGAAAAACCCGTGAACCTCACAAACACGCCTAGATAGCTATTTATGTCCTCTATCATGAAAAAAGAAAATTGAGAACAAAAAAAGGGCTTTTTCGAGAAAAATACATTTTTCTAAAAACTGCATTTTTCAGTAAAAAGTGCATAATTCGGGCATTTTTTATTTTTTTTTGAAAATAACATACAGACCATGAAGGAGGGCTCGAACCTCAGTGGAATTATGTGTTGCACGCTGAAAAGCTTAAAAAACTAGTGAAGCAGTAGCTGTTTGAAAATTAGATTGAAAACATTTATTTCTAAGTAAGGATTTTCCCGAAATTTTACGGCATTGCTGAACGCATGAAATTTTGTTGCAACAAAAAAAAATATACGGGTCAAATAATTTTTGGAGAAGAACATAAATACTTTTATCCCAAAATGATCGGTGACATAGGCATACGCGGACAACCTGATTCGGCCATATAAGACTAGACTACATTCAACGAGGCTCTTATAATTTAACTAATTGCATTTTGGCTTATATTTCTAAGGTACCTACAGTATTCTCAACAGAAACACATTGAACATCAGTTAATTCAGCGCAAACAATGGAATAACTTTGCATATTAAAGAGTATTGACCAGTGCATGTCTTCGATTGGAATAGTTTATTTTTGTTTAATTTAATATGTATAGATTGCCAGTTTTCTATATGTAAAAGTACAAGTTATTGTTATATAACTTACAGCGAAACAAGAAACCGATGCAGTATAGCTATTAATCATTGAAATATAGCTTACAGTTTGTGAAAGGCTATGTAATAAATATAATATCGTTTTAAATTTACTGCTTCATTTAGCGTATAAACTGTAAGCTTTATTTTAATGATCGAGTAGCATTTAGCAATACTGTATGGGTTTCTGTTTTCGCTGTAAGTTAGATAACAATATCTTGTAGTATTATATATAGAATGCATGTAAAGCATAAATATATTACTACAAAGAAAGAAAAAAAAAGAATGACTATTTACAGTCCAATACACGCACATGTCAATACTCTTAAATATATGGAGATATTTTATAACTATGTGCGACTCTGACACGGACTTTGTCGCTGTCCGTCCATCGGGTTTGCCAGGATGTCAGCGTCTCCGGCCGTGCGTCTGTGGAGGCCCTCGCTTTTCCGCTTTCTTCACTGTACTCGTAGATCCTCTTCCGCTTGAGAGCGAGAAGGTCTACTGAGACAACCCCGGCTATCACTAGTACCGCCACATCGGTGACGGTACGGTACGCACACGCGATACGCAGCGCCCCCCGTCTTTGTACCGCCCCGATCTTTTTGCGGTACTTCTTTATTAGCGTTGCGTCCGCCCATATCTCGGCCCCATAAAGGACTATCGAGTGGGACACCGTCATAAGCAGTCATCGTACGCTCGGCCTCGAAGATTTATAGAAGTACTAGACTCATAATTTGTAAGCTTATACTAATGAATTTTTATTAGAACTGTCAGTGTAATAGGGATGCAGAAGCATCAGTATCAGTTGTAAAGCCATACGCAATGCCAATACTCTTTCATATTACCACTCGTGTCGTAAACATATAAGATTAAGCTACATTATACGATGCTTACTATTCTTTTATTATGCAATTAATTGCATTTTGGCTTTTCTTCTAAGGTACTGTAACGGGCGCCGATATAAGTTACGAGAATCACGTATACGGCGTTGCGAGATTTGAATCTCGCGCGCTTGCACGTATCGCGATCGACAGAGCGCCACGCAGAACAAGCCAGGGGTAGATGGAGAAGAAGACGAAGCCACCGCGACGCTGCGAACGTGAGCGCGAGGCCATGTTGTTGATTCTCGCCGTGACACGCGAAAGTAGTCGCCGTCACCGTCACGCGTAGTAAAAGAGGACGGGTTAAAGTTTTGTGCCTCCACCGCTGCAACTGTGACCGCCGCAGCGCCGCCATCCACCGCGAGTAAGCGTGAGAGAGAGAGAGAGAGAGAGAGAGAGAGAGAGAGAGAGAGAGAGAGAGAGAGAGAGAGAGAGAGAGAGAGAGAGAGAGAGAGAGAGATAGAGAGAGAGAGAGAGAAAGTAGAAGCGCTACAGGGACGGGAACAGTGAGGCGAGCTCCATTCCCGCTCTCTCCCCCTCGCAGTGAGTGCAGGGGCGAACGAACGAGAGAGATAGCTGCGATGGCCGGCCGGCCTACGAACGTAAATCTCGCATAATGCGTTCTTCCGTAAATATTGTCGCGGAGTAATCTGTTGCCGTCGCGCATCGGCGGCCGCGAGCGTGCGTGCGATTTAGAGTCTCGGCCTGCGCGTACTCAATTGTTGATCATTGTTAGGGTTCTCGCACCTTAGCGCGATCAACTTGGTTGAATAAACCCCTTTCGTTTTTATCTTAAATAGTCGATTCACGAGTACTTATTGAGCGCGCCTTAACCTATGCATGATTTCCTGAATACCGCCCTCTACCCTTTTCAGCAGCTGCAGCTTGTCGCAGGCATTGCCTCCTAGAGGAACATCGGTAGCGGGAGTAAGTATCTCAATAGCCGCTTGAGAGGTTAACTCAGCGGCGTTGTGCGGGAAAGACCGGCTGCGCTGGTAACGCTAGGTCATAGCGAGCAGCCTGTAGTTCGCGGGCAGCAGTTGGCAGCAGCGGCAGAGCGCAGCACCGGTTCTAGTAGAAAGCGGTCTAGGCTTTCTACAATAGAAGCCGGGCTCGCATGTTCGGAACCTGTGCCGAGGCGCTTCTGCCGGACTACAGGTAATTCTACAACGGTGAGTTGCCCGGGCGTAGAATACACCCGTATATTACCCCGCGAACCCCTGAGAGGGATGAATACCCTCTCTACAACTGAATCCCGTTACAGTACATTATTCTGAATAGAAAAAGATTGAATATCAGATGATTCAGTACAAGACAATAGAAAGCACTTATAATTATTACGACCTTACATATATTTTTAAAATAACTTTAGATATATTAAAGAGTATTAACATGTGCGTGTCTCGGATTGTAACAAGCCAATCTGATTTTGTTTTAATTTAATATTTATGATTTGCAAGTATTCTATATTTAAAAGTACAAGTTATTTTTTATAACTTACAGTGAAAGTGGAAACCCATTTAACAGTAACTTTAAAACAATATAATATTTTATATTTATTACATTGATTTTTTCCTAATTCAAAGATATATGATAATAATTAAGTAGCACTTGTCCATGTCACTTGTTCACCATACATATCAAATTGAAAAGGAGAGATTGAATAATTTTAACCTGGAGGCATCGTTTATGTCAACACGGTAGTGTTAGTGCATATGTGTGCGCTGGGGACCTAGGGTACTTATGCAAACCCTGTTCCACCGACCACCGTCCGAGCCGCCGTCCGCCGACCGTCGTTGCCGAAACCTCTCAAGGTGGTTACCATTGAGTATACGAGGGCGCGCTCGATGTCGGCCACTCGTGATTTTGATTCGTGGGTCGGCGTCGAGTAGCGCGAGCCCGAGACTCGTTAAACATCGTCTCGTCTTTCTCTTATCTGTCGTTTGTTGTCGCCGAGAAAACTGTAAGTACCAAACTGGTAAATACAGTATCATTATAAATGCACTACTGTTAATAAATACATTTATAATATAATGTATGTTTATTTTTATAAGTATTCATAAATACTTTTTATTAATAAAGTTTTGTCCTAATAAAATTATCATTGCCTTAATTTATTAATCCATGTTATAATTAAAATTGTATTATCACAATTATATATTAAATTAAATGTGCCATTGTTAAAATTAATGTGCCAAAGAAGGCATTAAATAAACTTATTTATCTATGTAGTTTATATTTTTAATAATATATTTAAGACATTAGAATCGCAGCCGCAGCTGCGATATGGGACCAAAATCGTAGTTGATTACACAGCTAATTTCACAGCCGTTTTCGCAGCTGATTTCGCAGATGCGAACAGAGCTGATTTTTTTTTAGGCAGGGAGACGCTTGAAAGCATTTTGTATAGCATTATATAGTAATAAGCTATTAATAATGAAATATTTTATATTCAGTTGTAGAAAGCCTTTTTGTATAACAGACATAAGTAATTATATAATAATTTATGTATGCCGTATACAAAAAATGAGGAAAACAAAAACTGGAATATAGAAGATCCGTTTTTGATTATTACAATTATTATAATATTGAATTTTGGACATCATGAAGCGCGGGAGCGCTCTGAAGGCAAGTGTCTCTACAATGTCGGAAAAGTCTGTGGGACGACCGTGCTATTCATACATTGAAATGGGTGCGCGAGAATTTCATTAATTTTTTACGACTTTGCATTATGTTTTATTCTAATATTTTTTATAGCAATGGATAGCTGCTTTGATATACTACATGTATGAAAAATTTCAATTAAAAATATTATGTTGTTTCGATATATATTTCGTTTACATATTGGTTATGGCTGTTTTCAGATTCTTTTTTTTCTTCTTCTTTTCCCTCTCGATCAGCTGTTTTGTTCCGACCGCTGCTGAATATATATGTTATATTTGTTCTGACCGCTACTCAATTGCTCAATATATAACTATATACATAGTGTTATATAAATGTATACTCGAAAAGAGAGAGAGAGAGAGATAGATAGATAGATAGATAGATAAACCTTTATTTACCAAATAATGGCAAAAATATAAAATATACAATGTAAAATATACATAGAACTTACAAAACTTAATACTATTAAAATTTTTATCATGTAGATAAAATTTCGATAAATAAATAAAATAGAATATTCTAATAAATACATTCTTGATTTGGTCAAGGCTTTTACACTAGTAATTGCAGTACGAATGAATAGCGTACACAGTCGGTTAAAATATCACATTTTGATTGCAAAGAGCCAGTGTCAAACTCCATTAAAACGAATTACAAAATAACGAAGTACAAAATAACATAGAATAAATTAGAAAACATCGTTGGTGTACAATGATGGAGTTGTTCTCAAATGTGCTGACGCCTCCACCGCCAGATAGGAGGGCTAGGCATCGACCTCGAGAAGATGTCTGCGCATCGCTCTCTTAAAGCATGATAAGGATGGAAGGTGACGTAGGGAAGGAGGGAGCCTGTTCCAAAACTGGGCACCTTGAACTTGGAAGGCATTGAAACCTGTTGAGGTGCTCACCTTGGGAATTTGTAGTTCAGGCGTGTCCTTCCTACCGGGCAGTCTGGACTTCTTCTCGGTGAAAAAGGACGCAAGGTATGAAGGTTCATGTAACCTGGTTATCTTATATAATAAAATGGCTTGGAAGTACTGCCTGCACGAGTCAGTACGAAGCCAGTCCAGACGTTTCCGGTAGGGGGTGATGTGTTCATCTCTCCTCATCCCAAAAATATATCTCACACACGAATTGCTAAGTCGCTGTATTCGTATACGTTGTTCGTCCGTAGCGTCTAAGTATACCACCGTGCAGTAGTCAATGTGCGGCTGTATAAGTGATTCAACCAACCGCCTGCGAAGCGTCTCAGTGGTACACGCCCTGATAAACCGCAAACTATACAGGGCTTTATTAACTTTTTTAGTTAATACATCAATGTGCGGCTTCCAAGAGAGTTTGCTATCCAATGTAACACCAAGACTCACGACTGTGCCACTAAAAGGGATGAAGATGCCGTCCTGAACCTCAACGCCAGCCAAGTTTCTTAACTCAATGTCATTGACATTTTTTCTGGATCCAAATACAATAGCCTTCGTTTTGCTAGCGTTAAGATGCAGGCCGAAGCCCCCCGCCCAGTCAGCAACCCGTCGCGCCGCAACAGCAAGTTGATCAATACCTTCCAGAATTTTATCTTTGGCTATGTGAAGATATATCTGGAGATCGTCTGCATAGAAGATGTGCTTCGTCGTCTGTCCATTTAGTATCTTGTGTAAGTCGTTGACGTAGAGGCTAAAGAGCAAGGGACCCAGGACAGACCCCTGAGGTACTCCCAAGTTTGTTTCCAACCAATCGGAGTTTCCATTTTTGCTCGAGGTTACCATTTGGGAGCGACCCTGTAAATAAGATTTTACCCACAGGAGCGCTGACCGTGCGAACCCCAGCTCTTTCAGCTTGCGAAGTAGTTTAGTAGGCGATATGGTGTCAAACGCCTTGCTGAAGTCAAAGAGTAGTAAGAGTGTTACCTCTCTTCTGTCGATGGCCATGCGTACGTCATCAGTAAGTTTAATAAGTGCCGTTTGTGTGCTGTGATGTTTTCTGAAACCGGTTTGGAGGGGATCAAGTAAGTTATTTTTGTTTAAATACTCCATGATTTGTCCATGAGCAATCTTCTCAAGCACCTTGGACAGGAAACAGAGCAACGCTATGGGGCGAAAATTAGCCGGATTGGATGGAGAAGCATTTTTCTTTAGAGCAATTACTCGTGCCTGCTTCCAGATGCTCGGGAAAATTCCTCTTGCAAAAGAGGTGTTGAAGACACTTACAATGAACTCTCCGATAGCCGGGAGTGCTTTCACGATCATCTCTTGGGGAACCCCATCAACTCCTCTTGCTTGCGAGGAAAAGTGTGATATAGCAAGGACAACTTCGCATAAATTTACTGGTCTGAATGAGAAGCCGTCATCGCTTACAGACCAGATAATGTCCTTTGCTTCTTCGATATTTTCAAGTGGAGAGATGGATATCCCCGCGAAGTGAGCGTTCAGTTCCTCCGGCTTAAAACCATGCAACTCCTCTTCAGCACTCTTGGGTAGGAGGCCGAGGTTCCGCATCTCCTTCCAAATATTCTTATTATCATCAAGAGCGTCTGACAGATGTTTGTGCAGGAAGGATGTACGCTCTTGTTCAATGCGAACGTCGACCTCACTGGTGAGCCGAAGAAACTCGCCGAGCAGCTCCGCACGCCCAGTACGCTTATAGCGACTGTGCGTAACATTACGCTTGTCGACGAGCTGCCTCAACTCAGGACCAAACCAGGGAGCATATTTTTTCTTTTGACATACTGTTTTTAAAGGCGCTAATTCGTTAATTGCTATATTTAGATTTTCATTGAGTATATTTAAAGCACTCTCCAAATCGGCTTCAATTAAGTTTGTGTCTGTCCAGTCGTGGCAAGACAAGATGTCAACAAGAGAAGTACTGTCGATGCTTTTAAAGTTCCTGTAAGAGAAGGAGCCTGTTACAGGTGCAGGAGAAAATATATTAATGGTTGCATCAATGACACAGTGCTTGCCAAAACTGGGCAGCCACTCGTTATTGTGATTTAGTATAACATCGCAACTATCTGTCAGTATTACATCAATCCATGTGTGAGATGTTGGAGTGTGGTGAGTTGGCCCATGCTGAACTATCTGGAGAGATAACTCCTCAGATAGACGCTTTATGGTGTTAGCGTCATCGGACCCGGATAACAAGTCTGCATTCAGATCGCCCATGAGTAATTTATGGCTATAATCGCCACTAAGGTCACGTAAAACATCAAAGAGATCACTATCTTTTTGCATGGGTATCTTTGGGGGTCTGTAGAATAAGCCAACGAGTATTGGAGGAGAGTTGCCCTGCTCTACGCTACAAAAAAGGTACTCAGGGATACCGGGTTTCCCCGGTCCCTGGGTATTAGAAAAAGCTAATTTCTTCACAGTAAAATCACTGCGTACATACAGAGCAATCCCTCCCCCATTGATGTTCCGGTCTTGTCTGATGACTGTATATCCCCCGATCCGAATGAGGCTGTCATCCACGACCGAGCCCAGCCAAGTTTCTGCGAGCCCAAATATGCTGTAAGATGGATTATCAGCTAGGAATAGGCGAAGTCCCTCAATACGAGCCCTGATAGAGTTCACATTGAGGAACCCAGCCCTAAGGAACCTCTCCCCTCTCCCAACTGGTCAGGATGAGCTGACCGACTTGCCCGCCTGAGCTTTCTCCAGCCCGTCCCGTTCGTTGCGGTCTCTGTCATTACGGTCAGAGTCCTTGTCTGTAGTTGGCCGTTTTTTGCTAGGTGTTGCTCGGCACGCCGTTTGAATAGCCTGCAAATCGGCAGCCGTCGAGAAAACATGCGCCCACTCTCCCCCCTTACGCCTGGCCAAAAATCTGCCTCCCGAGTGCCATATATACTTGAAGCCCAGCCCCTGTGCAATGGACTTCAAGCTTTGGAATAACTGAAATTTATTGCGGGGCAACATCTCATTTATAAAAATTTTGTGAGATGGCACACGATCGACAGAAGTCTGACCAAGCATTTCGTGGTTGATGTCAGATGTGGTTAAATAATTATTAGCAAGTGCACGCTTTGTCCGTATCACGTCCCTGACCAGCGACGCCCTTACCAAACGGACTACACAAGCCGGTTGCGCTTTCACCCCCCGAGCGGACTCCAAGCCCTCCCCCGCGATCTCCCCAGTCTCCCTGCCCGGGCTGCGGCGCGGAATGAGACGAACACCAGCAATATCGCTCCTGTCGAATGATGGGAGGACGGTGCTGATCACTGCGAAGGATATTTTATTTAAATCATCTTGCGAGATTTCATCGTCATATTTAAAGCCATGAATAATCACTTCGCAGTTCTCGGCACCATCACTGCTAGGTTTCGCCGCCCCCACCCCGGAGCCCGCCCAAGGAGCGGAGTTAGGTGGCATGCGGGCATTGGCTTTGGAGGCATCAGCAAATATATTTGACTGTACAGTGGGACCGCTGTCCAAGTTCAAGTTACTTTGAGAATTCAAATTAAAATTAAGATCAGGATTTCGGCGAGCACCCTGGAAATGTTGTACGACATCGCGGGTGTCAGTGACAACACTCTTAATATTTTTATTTTCCTCCAGCAGCAAGTTAACTTTTCCAGTTAAATCGACGATCATTTTATTTTGGTCAGATATCAATTCCTCGAGAGCAGTAACCCGCGTCGCCAGCCTCCTGCTACTGTCTTCTTCAGACAGCAGCAGGGAGGCACTACGAGACACATGGTCGGAGCCGCCGAGGGACCTGATATCGTCTAACTGCTGCTGAAGCATGTCGAACCTTTGAAAGAACATTTTCAAGGTGCTCACCGGAATCAAAGTGTGGGTAAAACCACACAGGTTAGGATCTCCCAGCGGTGGCGATTTTGTTAGTGACGAGGTGAGAGGACCTGTGGCAGCAGCATCATCTTCCTCGTCTTCATCTTCGGCAGTAGAAGGTGGAGAGAAAGGCGATGAGTGAGCGCCAGGTGTTGCGAGCGCGGTAGCGAGTAGGGGCCCCTGCAAGCAGTTGGCCCGCGTTGCTACCTCGGTACTGCTACGAGGCACATCAGGGCGCGCCTGCCGGTCTGCTTCCCGCTCGACAACCGGTTTGTCTGTGCTCGCGCGCGGTGGAGAGAGAGCCGCTTGCTGGGAGCGGTGAGCGCGGGGCGGAGGGGGCACAGCCGGCGTCGAGGCGCTGAATAGTGCGCGGTAGTGGGGCGACTCTCGAGCAGCAGACGGCGTGCCTCGCTGGGATGGAGTAAGCGAGGCGCGCATGCTCACCTGTGTGAAATTGCGCGATGTAGAGACGGCTACTGTCGGCTGCTTCAGATGTTTTGCCTGTGCGCTCGTCTGCTTGGCTGCTTTTGATGATTTCGGCGCTGCCGGGGACTGTTCTCCGTTGCGGCAAATATCGCACAGTCCATCCTTCTTTTTACCCGAAAATTTGGAGTGGCATAGCTGTTTGCACTTTGGGCACCGTCCAAGAGTACGTGTAGTGGTCACTTTGCACACCACACACCTGTTCTCCATGTTTTCAAAACCAAACACGAAGGACGCCAATCAAAACAAAGGAGGCACCGGCTGGCCGTTGACACTTGTATAGAAGCCGTTGGATTTGAATCGTGTCTGGATGTAATGCCGGCGCCAGTTATTTGAAGCAGTGGTTGTTGTTGATGTTGTTGCTGTTGTTTGGTGCAAGGAGTTAACCGAGGGTGCTGATCTCTCTTAGGTTGCAGTATAAATGCTGGCTGTTGTTGTTCACCTGCCGTGTAGCAACCCAGTCTGCTAGCTTTAGAGATTATGTGGATCTTCCTCAAAGGAAAAGTGGCTCCTAGCTCATAGTATACCATGTAATATCATGGAAACTTAGGCGGAGAGCTTGAGAGCCAGTGGAGCTACTTTCCTGTAACCAAATCACTCCTCAGAGTGAAGAGGAGTTCAAAAAACGTTCAAAAAAACTGTGAGAGCAGAAAGCAGACGTGCGACTTACCCGACGAAGAGAGAGAGAGAGCGAGAGAGAGAAATATAACAACAACAAAATTGTGACTCTACAATAACATCAAAATATCGTATGGTATTTTTAAATATACGTAATTAGGTAAAAAAGATATTATGAATTTCAATCAGTTAATGGCATGGCATGTGCATACTTTTATACACAGATAAGGATATATATATATATATATCATATATATCATGTAAAAAAGTAAATATAATTTTAAAGTAAATATAACTTAAAAAATAAAAAAAAATAAAAAAATAGACATTTTGTGAAAATTTGTTTCATTTTCAGATTATAGATTTCTCGCAGACTTTGAGCTTTGGAACAGATTCCTATCGAAGGAGTAGCACCAGTATAAGTAATTATATAAACTTCTCATTATATCGACAAAGTCTTCATAGGCTACAAGTAATACAATTAGACAGACTTTTAGTACAATGTTTTAGAGAATGTTGCAACTTCCCGTGCACACAACTCTGACCACCAAACTCAGCTTTTGATAAAAGCCAGTACTATGATGTCAGAATCTAGATATGGGTTAGGATTATGCTGGAAGAGAAGAATTGACAGCTCGCCAAATGCATTAGCCAGATTTCTTCGGTTATTGCTTAGATTAGCTGATGAATTTGGCTGTGCAGTGGTTATCACTAATCAAGTTGTAGCTCAAGTGGATGGTGCAGCTAGTATGTTAGGAGGTGATCAAAAGAAACATATTAGCGGCAATATTATTACCCATACACGTACAACTAGACTTTATTTACGTAAAGGAAGAGGTGAAACAAGTATATGCAAAATTTACGATTCATACTTACCTGAAAGTGAAGCTACATTTCGATAAATGCTGATGGAATTGGTGATGTTAAAGAATAGTATTATTATAGTATTATAAGTATTATTAATTTTTTGAATTACATTTATTCTTTCAGACTCAGGCTTTACTCCGTTTTTTATTTTAAATGCAAATGCAGCATGCAGAAGATATTAACGTAAAAACAAACACACTAATATATTCTACTTATTTTTAGGTTGTGAATGTGGTTTTTCTGAAACATTTTTTGTTTTTGTAGCACTTGTACACACAACTTTATATATTAACTACAAGATTTGTGTACATCAACAACATAAATAATCAGATAAGTATTAAATGACTACATGTCTATTTTTAAAATATAAAATACCAGATAGAGATCAACATTGAAACTTCTTGTTGATTTTTTATATTTTTTTCAGATTGTATAAGGAATATGATCTGAATTTGTACGTGATTGTACAAGAAGAAGAAATCATTATAATTTAGTTGAAGTTATATTCAAGAATTAAATATCTTTTTATTATCTAGGATGCGGATTCTATGCAAAAACTAGCAGGACAGAAGTTTTTAAACAATAAAAAGACCACAGTAAACTTTTTTCTACACAAGATTAAGATAGTTTCAAAAAGTTATATCCATAAATAAATGTAAAGAAACTTTTTGTTCTCTCAGTGATTCTTAGTTCATAAACAGTTTAAAAAAATTATGTAAAATGAAAATTAAAATACGGAGAAATCACAAAATGATGTGTTATTGTGAATATTGGAACGAATAAAAGTGCGCAGAGTGCATAAGAGGCACTAAAATCTTTCAGAATCCGCAGTAAACTTTTTTCTACACAAGATTGAGATAATAACTTCAAGAACTTATATCCATAAATAAATGTCAAGAAAGTTATTGTTTTCTCAGTGATTACTAGTTGATAAACTGTTTCAAAAGAGCATATAAAATGAAAATTGAAGTACAGAAAAATGCCAAAATGATGTGTTATTGTGAATATTTGAACGAATAAAAGTGCTCAGAATAATTTAATTTATGATTAGCTCATGATCAAAGAGTAAGGAGACGCTAAAATGTTTCAGAGTTCAAAGTAAACTTTTTTCTAGACAAGATTTAGATAACAATTTCAAGAAGTTATATCCATAAATAAATGTCAAGAAAGTTTTTGCTCTCAGTGATTCTTAGTTCATAAACTGCTTATTTTTAATTTTACAAGATGTGAGGAATGATAGTGTTATTAGTGTTGAGAAAAATGTAATTAATGATTGGTTCATGGTGTAGGACGCTAAATGTTTCAGAGGAGTCATCTGTTCTCTGAACATTATACAGCATGAAGCGTTTATATAAATTACAGGCATGGCTAGGTTTTGCGTCTGCAACCAATATCTTAATTTGCAAGTGGATTGTAACGAAGTGGTGTGCCTGGATCTACGACCCTTGCAAGCCTTTGACATTTATGGTATTTATTTGAAATATTAATCTGAGCCTTTGGTTTGAGAAGCATTATTCTACTTGAACAGATTTAGACGCAGTACTCCGGCACGCAATGTGGATTCACTTTTATAGTCCATTAAGCCAATCAGAGCTTTGCATTCATGCGAACGGAAACATATTATCGTCAGATTGGCTATATTATAGTGTAGATTGGTAATATGTCCTTTATTTCTTCAACTCTCATCTATTCAATAAGCACTCTCTATAAACGGTAATAATTTTTTTCATCACTGTACAAAGAATATTGTTAATAAAACTTCCTACGAAAGTATAAAATAAAGCAAGTATGTAAGTTTTTTTCTGTATATTCTATCCACGAAAACTTTGAGAAGAACCTTAACATTTTTGGAAACAGCCAACAAGGACGTTCGGTAGAAGAACAATACAATAACAAACTTTATTTTGAAAGATCTACAGAATCATTGAAAAATGTCTTCTCCAAAAAGAAACCATTAACATTTTTTTCTCGAAAATATTTTATTTATACATTTGTCTAAACTAATTCAAAGTAGAAATAATAAAATTTTCTATACAAAAGTATAAAATAAGGCAAGTATCAGTTTTTCCTGGACTCTATAAAAATAAAAAGAATTATTTACATATGACTTTACAATGAATAATATTGTTAATGCATCATCATACCTTAAAAAAAATACACGTTTGATTATATTATTTCAAAAAATTTTACTAATGTAATCATTTTATCGAGCTCCTTAAAAAAAACATTCAAATTTAAAACTTTTGTGAATAACTATACTACCATTTAATAATGTTATTAATTATATACTATAACAACCTCTCATAATGTTTACATACTATGTAATTATTATTTTCTTTTATGAAGTTGTGAAATGTACCTAAAAAAACTTTTTACAAAAGTTTAAACTAAGGCAAGTAATCAGCTAAACTCTCTCTCCCACCCTCTCTTCTCCCTCTCGTCCTCTTTTTCTCCCTTTCTCTCGCCTTCTCTTTCTCCGCCTCTTCCCCGCCCTCTCTCACCCTCTCGCCATCCCTCCCTCTCTTTCTCGCCCCCTCTCTCCCTCTCTTCCTCTCTCTCAATATCTGTCAAACTCTGTACCAAAAACTTTAATAAGAACTTAAATATTTTTGCAAAACAACAACACGTTCTTTAAAAAACTAATTTTTTAGGCACGACCGCTACTCGGAAGAGCCTTATATTTTCACCAGAGTGAAAATTGTAACTCCCCGAAAACTAGCAATTTACTGTATAAAAACTATTTACCGCCCAGAAATAGTTCATTTTAGGCGTTTTCTATGATGTACGTATGTATGTACGTTCGTATGTAATCAAGTTTATGGATTATCTCAGCGAATTTTCGATGGATTTCATCGGAATTGCGGAAAAATACTCCTCTAATTATACCTAAGTGCTGGTCCCTTAACAAGAAAAATCGATGAAAAATTGTTCAAATGCGAGCACGAATAAATATCTCAAAAAATCGATTTTTAAGCCTAATCTCTAGAAAAATTAATTTTAAGCTAATATCTACAGGTCTATCTGCTAAAACTAATTAAAATACACATTTTTTCTGTTGAAGACTTTTCTCTAAGAGCAATATTTACCAAGATAACTACGAAAAACGGCGAAAAAGGTCAAAAATGGACGATTTTTTACTATAACTTGACAGGATTTGATTTTACACAAAATGTTAAATACAAAAGTTGTAGATTATAATAATACAAAAACTTTTCCAACTTAACATTTTCATATAAAATCAACTCCCGATGAGTTACACTTATAAAAACGATTTTAAACGCCAAAATACACATAAAATGGACGATTGTTGACTATAACTTGACAGGATTTGATTTTTCGCAAAAATATTAAATACAAAAGTTGTAGATTATAATGAAACTTTTTCCCATTTAACATTTTCATATAAAATCAACTCCCAATGAGTTACACTTATAAAAACGATTTTAAACGCCGAAATACACATAAAATGGACGATTTTCGGCTATAACTTGTCAGGATTTGATTTTTCGCAAAAATGTTAAATACAAAAGTTGTAGATAATATTGAAACAAAACTTTTTCCTACTTAACATTTTTTTGTAAAATCAACTCCTGACGAGTTAATCTTATAAAGACTATTTTAAACGCCAAAAAATACATATAAAATGGACGATTTTCGATTGTAACTTGACAGTATTTAATTTTACACAAAAATATTCAATACATAAGTTATAGATAATAGTTAAACAAAACTCTTTCCCATTTAAGATTTTCATGTAAAATAAATACCTGACGAGTTAAATCTATAGAAACGATTTTAAACGCCAAAATATACATAAAATAGACAATTTTTGCTTATCGTACAAAGAATTGATTTCCAATAGAACTCTTAAATACAAAGGATATCGTTTAAATGCCAATAAAAAAACTAAAACAATAACTAACAAAAACTGTTACTTAAAAGCTGTCAAATCTTACAATTTCTTGTCATGATCTAGAGAACTTAGTATATAGTAAAATCAAAATTAGAAAAATGTTTAAAAATTGCGTTGTTAAAAATCTATAATTATGTTATCTTTCTGTTTTGATAACAAATAGAAATTTCATATAAAATTACACAGCTCAACCTGTTAATTATGTTCACAGAACGTAAGCGATTGAACTAAGAGAAACAAAATTGTCTAATATTATAAAAGTACATGTTAAAGTAATATCATATTACACAAAAGTGTAATGTATGTGTTATAGATTTTGTAGTATAGTAAAGTTCAATATGTATAAAGAATTAAAATGAAAACTATTAAATACGCAAAACTCATATATACAATAGATACCTTGAAATGAGTTTTTATACCCTCACTAAACTTAGAAATTAACTAGATGAGCTAATATGCCAGCGACAACTGCTTACCGGTAACGCATCTAACCACACACACAGCACTTTTATGATATCCCCCAGTTCCTAATTATCTATCCCCTCACATTCTAAAGCACTAACACTTGAAGATCATTGTAGAGCTGGGGAAGCTGCAAAATGAGGCTGGATGGCCCAGGGCGGACACTACTGCATGGATGTCAGTGTGCTCAGAATTATCTAATAGCCATCTGAGAGGAAAATACTATAGAGCCCGACATGCGTATCTCAATCTCAAGAACTGCCTCAACGTAGGAATGAACAAAACACATGAATAGATCAGTCACTGATCTAGGAGACAAGCGAGGAGAGTTGAGTACCTAGAAACCACATAAGACTAATGAAAAAATAACACAAAAAACATTACCTTATAAAAGAAAATACTGTAGCAATGGTTGTTGTTCACTATTCTCGCTGCACCAGCTACCTCTAGCAATTAGAGGGGAAAGACTGGTGGAACCTTCACTTGTTGTTTCATTGCTGAAAATACCTCCATCCTGAGAGTCGCTGAGGCACCAGCAGCGGATTAACTGTACACAGAGCCACTAGTATAAGAGTCAAACACACACATGGAAAGCTGAGTATCTGAAAACCACATATGAGGCGTTTCGCCTCAACTCTCCCAGCGCGGCGCGCTAGCGTCAAATCATGCTATTTTCAAGTCGAGTTTACGATATCAATATGCATTTCAAAAAATTATGTGATAAGCGTTTCCGACGTATTTTTTCCTCAGCTTTCCAATGGCGTAGGTGGTTTTTCCGAAATTTTCCATTTTCCCCCCCAACAAGTATAAAACATACTATATCTCGAAAAGTATATTTTTAATATTTTTTTTACCCCCTAGATCGAAAGCTGAGCATTTTTTACGTCGGAAAGGATTTTTTTCAGAATTTGCTCGAATGTTTTCTTAGAGAAACAGAACGCGAAAGAGCAGACACAGCGTCTCCTTCGCGCGCGGTTTTCGGCGCGCTGTACACCGCGTGGACTAGATGCATTTCGCTCTCTAACAACCACTTAAAATTTTGATTTCCTTAATAATAGCAACAATAAACTAGTATTTATATTAATAATTCTTTTTTTTAAAGTAGATAATTTTATTTTGTTTTGTTTTACGGGTTTTTTAGGGAAGATTTGATATTCTGAACTCATTGACGTTTTTTTTAGTATTAATGTTGTTTTATTCATTGGAATAACGGCATGGTACTGTAAAGTTCCCGGTATAGATTTAATTTTACTTAACCTTGATTTTAGTTTCAAAACGGTTTTTTCATAGGTCTCTTTAGTGCTGTAAAAAACTTTAGTTTCTTTGCAATTACGTAAAGCCCAGTTGTAAAGGTCTTCTGGTGTTAAAATATGATTACTCGAAGAGAGTTGAAGACTTGCTCTTTTCGCCCCTCTTTTCAAATTTGCGCCTATACCATCGCACGCACCTTTACCGTGCGCTGTTGCATGAAAATGCCATTCAGCAGGAACTCCAAAATCTTTTTGATGAAACAGAAGATTTTGGAAGGTAGACTTGTTCTTAAAATGCTGACCTGCTCCATCAGTTAAGTACTAAATTTTCTTGACTATGAAATTACTTTTTAAATACGATATTATAATTTTTTGATATTCATAAACAGCAACAGTATCGTGATTTAGATTATCAGAAATTATAGCAATGGTTATATGTTTAAGATCTTGATTTTCGTTATAATATACCACTGTTGTAAAAACTGTTGCTTGATTATTGTTCCAGTGGAACGATTGTGTTGAATTTTGCACTATAAACCCATAGTTTTCTGCAAAATCACAACAAACAAGGAATTCTCCTTTTTGAAGGTTTTTTTTCAAATCGCTTAAGAAAAGATATTGTTCTCTCGCAAAGAAGTCATGAGTTTTAAATTTTATTAATTTTTCTCCCAGTATGTTCATGAATTCATAAACATTTACAGTTGTAGATACTATTGTGCAACGATCTGTCTGAAGCCATGACTCATACTGTATTTGAAAAATATCATTTCTCTCAAAACATTCAAGCAAATGTTTCCCTAATACAGGCATATTGGGGCAATCTAAACAGTCTCCCAAGTAACATTTCGAACTAGCATTACTACATACGATTGCTTGGATGCAATCGTGGTAGTTTTTAAGAAATAGTCGAGTACCTTCAGTTAAACTCTGTAAATTAATAGCATTTAACATCAGCTTGATATTTTCGTGGTGTACACATACGCATACATTATGCGTACCACTGCTTCCCGCTAGAACACAATGCGGCGGCCTCAATTGAGTAAATTTAGTGAAGCCAATATTAACAGATTCATGCTCTTTTTTAAATAAACAATAAATTTCACGTAAATTACCAAGTAGTAATCTTTTCTGTACATATTCTCTTTTACCATTATCCTGCTTAACAGATATACAATCTTTTAATCCGGGCATTACACGACTAATATCGTCCCTCTCATAAAAACGTTTAACTGAATCTACACTTTCAACTGGAAATATTTTGCCCCTTTTCTTTTCAGGTTTTGAAAAAATTCCACTTTCAGTTACTAACTTTTTCGCTTCTCGAGCTTCCCACTCAGTACAACCGAACTCTCTGATTAAGTCTCTGCGAGACCAAAAATCAGGAGCAAGCGTGAGTAGCTGAATTTTATCTTCCTTACCCGGTGATTCTAAAAATTTTTTTTTTAATTGGTTGAGAACTGCCACGCCTGCTTTATGATATTCATCAGTACATTCAATTTTAGCTTTTTTGGCATCGCATGAAGGTAAATCTAACTTATGTTTATAAAGTTGACGTTGACAGTTGGAACAAATTTTCGCGTTTTCTGGTACGAGGGGATACGCACTCCTAAATATTGAAGGAAAATTCGACAAATTTTTACGCACAGAGTGATTAATTTTATTAAAAGGATTTATGCATTTCAGCTTCAAAGCTGGATCCATTTCAGTAGCGAGAAAATAAATGCAATAAATAAACCAAAAATAAATTATGATTTAATCAGCAAACACACGAAGAACACAAATATAACGGAAACAGCGTTAAAATTCTTAAACAATTTCAAGGATAACAAAGATCGAAAATTCATCAGACTTATATAATTGGATACAACAAATTACTCTCGGGCAAAAATTTTCTATACGCAAGCCACCTATCGGGAAAAAGTAAGTGAGAAGCGTTGCGTCTGCTATTTCAAATTGATTGTAATGTTTTTGCTTCCTCAAAGAGGAAGCTTTGTAACGGTGAAAAAAATTTTCGAAAAAAAAGTCTTCAAAAAGATGTTTTATGGTGGTATATGTGTATATTATTTGATTTTGATGATTTTTGATTTCGTGGATGTATGTATGTGTGTGTGTGCGTGTGTGTGTGTGTGTATATTTCAACTCTTAATATCTCCGAAACTAATCAACCGATTTTCGTCGGGTAAAGCTTATTCGCTTCGTCTTGCGGCAAAAGGAAAGTACCCTGATGGATTTGGGATTTTATTGATTTTCTTTTGTTTTATAACCAAAAAACGATTTTGAATTTTTAGTTTTTTTGATTTTTTCGTATCTTATAGTAATTATTACATAAAATAATATACTTCTCTTAAAAGGTATTCAAATTACCTACATTTTCTTTTTTTAAAATTTAAAATTTAAAATATCTTCACTCTGTCATTTGTTATTAATGAAAACTTTTTTATATTTAAAAAATTAATATCTCAAAAAATAATTTATTTATCGACTTGAAATTTTAACTGTTACTTATTACACTTGTTGGTGGCAATATTGTGTTGCAATTTTAAGTGATTATCTATATGAATATATATTATACATTTATTTTCGAGAACTATCATTTTAATATTTTTATATAATGTAGTAAATTAAAATATCAAAACGTATTAATAGTGTCATTTTTAGCCTCTTCTTTTATCTCTTTTTAATATCAATTTTTTTAAACTTGGTGGTCTGTCAAAGCTTTTTTAAAATAGGTACGTAATATACTATTTTGCAAGAAACTGGTATAAGACGCATCGGTTCAAAGTATTATTGAAATTCTTTAGCATTCCTTTTTATGAAAAATGTATTTTCAGAATTTCAATTTTTAATTAGGAAACGATGAATTAGTTTGAGGAAGCTAAGTGCCAAAGAATTGGCAGCGGTTTTTTCTTTGCGAAATAACCTATGAAAATGTCAATCGTGCATATAAGTGAAATTCGAAGTGCAAAAAGATATTCCATAAAGAATTAAAAATGATAAATAAAAATAATAAGGTTACTAGAGAGCGAAATACATCTAGTCCACGCGCTGTACAGCGCGCCGTATACCGCGCACGAAGGAGACGCTGCGTCTGCTCTTTCGCGTTCTGTTTCTCTAAGAAAAACATTCGAGCAAGTTTTGCAAAAAATCCTTTCCGACGTAAAAAATGCTCAGCTTTCGATCTAGATGATAAAAAAAAATATTAAAAATATACTTTCCGAGATATAGTGTTTTATACTTTTTGAGGGTGAAAATGGAAAATTTCGGAAAAACCACTTACACCATTGGAAAGCTGAGGAAAAAATACGTCGGAAACGCTTATCACATAATTTTTTGAAATTCATATTGATATCGTAAACACGACTTGAAAATAGCATGATTTGACGCTCGCGCGCCGCGCTGGGAGAGTTGAGGCGAAACGCCTCATATGACAAATAAATAAATGAGCCAAGCAACATCACCACACTCAAGAAAGATTCTGCAGCAGTACCCATCGTTTACACTACTCTCGTCGCCAGATACCTGCAACAAGAGAAAGCACCATCAGCTTACCTATCAGAGAGGTTAGGAACGAGAAAGGGCTTACGAAATTTGCTTTCGCCGTCGACACGCTGCCTTCCTGTCTCTGACAGATATCATCATCAACCAGTAAACACGATGAAAGGGACGACATTCTCCAGGGAGGCGTATTGCAGCAGCCACCGTCATCACTGGGAACGCCGGGAGCCAGACGATGCGATTGTTGACATCATACCATGGACATACGCGTGCGCACGTCGCCGTAGGGCCGCAGATCCGCAGTCAACACAGACTCACTTGGGCTAGTAGCAGAAAGCGCGTGCGCGAACTATATATATATATATATATATATATATATATATATATATATATATATATATATATATATGTTTTATGTTAGTTTCCAGGACATTCCAGATGTTTAACGTTGGTTTCGGGGACATTTGCTAGTTTTGGGGACAGTCCCTGAATCTACATATGTTTAACGTCAGTTTTGAGGACATCGGCCCCCATAAGAGACATTATTTCTTTAGTCACGTATAGGTATACAGTAACATGGGGTCCTGGGAACTAACGTTATACAAGTTTATATATATATATATATATATAGATATATCATATCTTATATATGAGGGAGCGCTCACAGTCACGTGGGTCGCATGCGTTTTTCCGCTGGTGCGAACGCACTATGCACAGCCTATAGCCGAGATGGCCGTTACGGCTGATGTAAGTATACTCTGCACGCACGCAGCATCAAGCCAGATTACCATTGATGAATGCAACAGTGTTGAGTTTTCTCTTTTTGTTTTTCTCCTATTCGCGGTATTAGTGTATGTGTGCATGTGTGTATATGTATAAGTTATACGAACATAAGTGAGCGATTAGTCTACAGTTTTCGTTAAACTGGGTAAAATTTAACTTTATATTTTTGTATTAATCGGGACTAATGAAACGGTATTTTTCCTTATGTTATTCAAAAGCATTTTACTTAACACAAAAATTTCAAATACAAAAGTTGTTGATAACATTGAAATAAAACCTTTTTTCTATTCAACACTTGCATAAATAAAAATAAAAACTATTATTATAATCCAAATAGAAATAATGAAAACAATGTTTTTAATTTTAAATATAATTGCAATCATAGTACTTATATATTTAATATTCCTATGTGTACTTTAATCATATCAATTAATAATACTGAATTAATTTATATGAATCATAGACTATTTGAAAAGTTATCTCCATATATCTATATTTGTAGAATTATAAGGAAAATATTCTAAAAAAAAAAATAATAAATATGTAATAGTAAATGCATAATTTCGATTTAAATTTTACTGCAGAGATGTATTTATGTGTATTCTAATGACAATAACGATGAAAATAAGTATTACAATTAATGCAATAACAAAATTATAAGGTTTTTCTGAGCATTGCGGTCGTGCCTATTATGTAAAAACGAAGCTTTACATAGGGAGGGGGCGGGCGACGAGCGAAGCGAGGAACAGGTGTGGGGGGGGGGGGGGGGGGGGGGGTTTGGCGGGCCGGAGGCACGAAGGGGGGCTCAGCCCCCCTAGTTAAGTATATTCTAACAACACAATTTGTCTATAGTCCTTTTATTTATTCTAATCTCATCTATTCAATAAGCACTCTCTACAAATGGTAATAATTTTTTTCATGACTGTACAAATAAAAGTATTGTTAATAAAACTTTCTACGAAAGTATAAAATAAGGCAAGTATAGAAATTTTGTTGTATAATCTATAAAATAATATTTATGATTTTTTAAAAGAAATCAAATAAATACTAGTACAAAAGTCTTTTACTTCTTTGAGTCAGTGTATGCTGAACAAATTATATGTAAGTACATTCAAATTGTTCACTGCAAATCAAACAAACGAAAGTTGTGAAATCAATTATCGGTAGTCAAGTAATGCAAACCACTCTCCGAAACAACTGTATGACTGCTCTCAGAAATGTATTCAAATTTCTTCAACCTTCTATACAAATAAAATACAAGAAAGTACTGAAATCAATTTATTGTAGTCAAGGACCGGCCATAAATTAACTTGACTGCCATAATAGAACTTTTCGTACCTCGAGGGTAAAATTACATTTTACGCCCACGTTGTAACTTCAAACTTATGCAGCTAGCGGGCATAAAGTACTACTTAACGCCCAAGAGGCCCAATAGCTCACATACTCCTACGAAACGTTATAAAACCTACGCACTTTACGCCCGTGTGGGCGAAAATTATTTTAATTATATAACTATAAATGCCTTCTTTTTATTTCTAAAATTCATAAGAATTTTTTCAGATATTTACGGAAACTCAAAGACTACATAAAAAAATTACATAGTTACCAACACATCACTATTTTTCATTATTCTTTCTCAATGTTGAACTTTCTATAATATTACGCATCTTGGGAGGACAACAGAAGTCTAGAGCTGCTCTAGCAGGGGCGATCCTCCGATCTCCCACACATACTTGGCGGGCCCGACGGTCTGCAGGTGTAAGACATGGTCATGTTCATATAAATATTCATATGTTTAATGATCAGATAAAATGTATAAATGGGTTGCTTCTGCATATTAAATACTGATCCGTGAGTCTATCACTCTGTTTTTAAAAGGAAAGTGCAAACCGGCGTGAAAAAATCATATGAGATCTCATATGAGATCCCATAATATATAAAATTACAGATGACATCACATATGAGATCTCGTACGAGATATGCGATGTCTGCAATTCTCATATGAGATCTTATATGATATTTGCACGCGGAAAAAGGATATACAATATGTTGCTTCTAAAACGGTTAGTAAAATGTAACGCACTTTTTAGTAGACTATAATTTTATATGAATTTTTTATTTTATTCTCTTTTAAAAAGGACGGACAGAAGAGAAAATATTTTGGGTAATGGAAGTAAATCATGATTCTGCACATGTAGGGATGTTGTACTTAACGGTAACAATTAAAAATTACAGCCAATGTCATTATTTATAGTGGACTTATAAGTATTAATATTGTTAATGAATTTATGCAAAAATTTAGTATTCTGCATTTAAGTATAGTGCACCGGTAAACTGCAAACCGCCGGGCCCACCAAGGATGTATGGGATTTCGGAGGACCACCTCTGCTAGAGCAGCTCTAGACTTCACGTGTCCTCCCAAGATCCGTAATATTATAGAAAGTTCAAAATTGAGAAAGAATAATGAAAAATAGCGATGTGTTGGTAACTATGTAATTTTTTTATATAGGTTTTGACTTTTCGTAAATATCTGAAAAAATTCTTATGAATTTTAGAAATAAAAAGAAGGCATAGTTATATAATTAAAATAATTTTCGCCCACACGGGCGTAAAGTGCATAGGTTCTATAACGTTTGGTAGGAGTTTGTGAGCTATTGGGCCTCTTGGGCGTTAAGTAGTACTTTATGCCCTCTTACTGCATAATTTTGAAGTTAGAACGTGGGCGTAAAATGTAATTTTACACGCGAGGTACGAAAAGTTGTATTATGACAGACAAGTTAACTCATGGCCGGTACTTGACTACAATAAATTGATTTCAGTACTTTCTTGTGTTTAATTTGTATAGAAGGTTGAAGAAATTTGAATACATTTCTGAAAGCAGTCATACAGTTGTTTCGGAGAGTGGTTTGCATTACTTGACTACCGATAATTGATTTCACAACTTTCGTTTGTTTGATTTGCAGTGACCAATTTGAATGTACTTACATATAATTTGTTCAGCATACATTGACTCAAAGAAGTAAAAGACTTTTGTACTAGTATTTATTTGATTTCTTTTAATAAATCATAAATATTATTTTATAGATTATACAAAAAAAATTCTATACTTGCTTTATTTTATACTTTCATAGAATGTTTTATTAACAATACTTTTATTTGTACAGTCATGAAAAAAATTATTACCATTTGTAGAGAGTACTTATTGAATAGATGAGATTACAATAAATGAAAGGACTATAGACAAATTGTGTTGTTAGAATATACTTAAAAAATTACTTTTTTAAAGAACGTGTTGTTGTTTTGAAAAAATATTTAAGTTCTCATTAAAGTTTTTGGTACAGAGTTTGACTGATATTGAGAGAGAGGAAGAGAGGGAGAGAGGGGGTGAGAAAGAGAGGGAGGGAGGGCGAGAGGGTGCGAGAGAGGGGAAGACAAAGAGGGAGGGGGAGAACGAGAAGGCGAGAGATAGGGGGAGAAAAAGAGGGCGAGATGAAGATAAAGAGGGAGGCAGAATTTAGCTAATTACTTGCCTGAGTTTAAACTTTTGTAAAAAGTTTTTTTAGATACATGTCACAACTTTATAAAAGAAAATAATAATTTCATAGTGTGAAAACATTATGAGAGGCTGTTATAGTATATTATTAATAACATTATTAAATGGTAGTACGGTTATTCACAAAAGTTTTAAATTTGAATGTTTTTTTTAAGGAGCTCAATAAAATGATTGCATTAGTAAAATTTTTTGAAATAATATAGTCAAACGTGTATTTTTTTTAGGTATGATGATAAATTAACAATACTATTAATTGTAAAGTCATATGTAAATAATTCTTTTTATTTTTATAGATTCCAGGAATAACTGATACTTACATTATTTTACACTTTCGTACAGAAAGTTTTATTATTTCTACTTTGAATTAGTTTAGACAAACGTATAAATAAAATATTTTCGAGAAGAAAATGTTAATGCTTTCTTTTTGGAGAAAATATTTTTCAAAGATTCTGTAGATCTTTCAAAATAAAGTTTGTTAGTATATTATTCTTCTACAGAACGTCCTTGTTGGCTGTTTCAAAAAAATATTAAGGCTCTTCTCAGATTTTCGTGGATAGAATATACAGAAAAAAACTTACATACTTGAATTATTTTATTCTTTCGTAGAAAATTTTATTAACAATATTATTTGTACAGTCATGAAAAAAATTATTCTCATTTATAGAGAGTGCTTATTGAATAGATGAGATTAGACGAAATAAAGGACATATTACCAATCTGTACTATAATATGGCTAATCTGTCGATAATATGTTTCCGTTCGCATGAATGCAAAGCTCTGATTGGCTTAATGGACTATAACAGTGAATCCACATTGCGTGCTGTACGCCATGTGCCGTGCGATTCGTGCCGTGTCAATTTTCAAAATCTACAAAAAATTTATTAGCACGAGAAAAAGTGGAATTGACAGTAAGTCGGAGTACTGCGTCTATTCCACTTGATCCTGTGTTAGTATATGTTCTAGACGTCAAACATTTTCTCCTTGGCACTGCACAAATCACACGGCACGTGGCACACGACACACAATGTGAATTCACTATGTGAACTCCCCACAATGAATTTACAGTGGATGCTCTTATCAAGGATATGCAAGAGAAAATAGAATTTAGGGGTATTTGGGTTCCCATGGACTTACTTCTTTATTTTAAATGAGACTTTATTAATTGCTTTTCTTTATCTTAAATAAAAAAAAAATTCAATATAAACAGATGTTAAATTATATTTTTTCTTTTCGAGTACATCATTAATATTTTTATTAAATCTAATAACATTTACATTTTACATAATAATTTGATTGGTCTATGAGCAAATATGTACAACAGCTTAAGAGTAAGCACTGACATCGACTAAATCTGTTCAAGTAGAATAATGCTTCTCAAACCAAAGGCTTAGATTAATATTTCAAATAAATATCATAAATGCCAAAGGCTTGCAAGGGTCGTAGATCCAGACATACGACTTCGTTACAATCCACTGGCAAATTAAGATAGTGGTTGCAGACGCAAAACCTAGCCATTATAGTAATTTATATAAACGCTTCATGCACTATAATGTTCACAGAACAGATGGCTCCTCTGAAACATTTAGTGTTCTATACCTTGAACCAATCATTAATTACATTATTCTCAACACTAATAATAAATAATCTATCATTGCTCACATCTTGTAAAATTAAAAATAAACAGTTTATGAACTACGAATCACTGAGAGAACAAAAACTTTCTTGACATTTATTGATGGATATAACTTCTTGAAATTGTTATCTAAATCTTGTGTAGAAAAAAGTTTACCGTGAACTCTGAAACATTTTAGCGTCTCTTACTCTCTTACCATGAGTTAATCATAAATTAAATTATTCTGAGCACTTTCATTCGTTCAAATATACACAATAACACATCATTTTGGCATTTTTCTGTATTTCAATTTTCATTTTATATAATCTTTTGAAACAGTTTATGAACTAAGAATTGCTCAGAGAACAAAAACCTTCGTGACATTTGTTTATGGATATAATTTCTTGAAATTGTTATCTAAATCTTGCGTAGAAAAAAGTTTACTGTGGACTCTGAAACATTTTAACGTCTCTTGCCATGAGCAAATCATAAATTAAATTACTTTGCGCACTGTTATTCGTTCAAATATTCACAATAACAAATCATTTTGGCATTTCTCCGTATTTTAATTTTCATTTTACACAATTTTTTAAAATAGTTATTACTTTTGAATAGTAAAACTATTTTTAGTAGGTATTATTATACTATAAATAATGCTGAATGACTGACGATGGACGTACAAGCAGCATGAGCAAAAGTATTTGACTGGCATAATAGTTTTTAATATCAAATGTGATATATGGCATAACATCAGTTTTGATGTAATTTCGTGCTTTCTGGGATTGATCTCTATCGCATAATAGATATTTTGTAAAAAAAGCCACAGTCTAACCTATAAAGTTTTGTGAAATGATATTAATTGTAATATGACTATATTAATATTCGATGTGCTAAAAAATCACAAAAAAATTTGTGTTTTGACTTTTTTCACTTTTCAAAAAATCCATAGCTTTTTTCTGTAACTTTCAACCATCAAAAACAAAAGTTTTTTTAAACGTAATAGATTAAAAACACGTTTTGGGTTTTATTACAAAAAATTGGTTTTGTCGAGTACGCCTTTCACATAAAGTGAAGGATTGTTATTTAAATATCAAAGCCAAACATTTGCTTAATCAATTTGTAAAAATTCTATGTAATTCTACTATCAATTTGTAAACTTTTTCCCATTTAATGTGCTATACAAAAAGTTTCAATTTTTGAGTTAAAAAATCATGAAAAATGAAGATTTATGAAAAAATTCAAAATTTTCAAATTATCAATTAATTCTAACTTTCGAACGATTGAACAGTTGACGCGCATATACATAAATTATATGTGCTTAATTATTGACATCTAAAGTAAGTGATATACTCTCGACCTTGTAGTGGCATATACTTATTAATATTATTATATTTTTTATACTATCCAGCTCAACTGCAAAAAACCTTTGAGCGTTAGGCCCTAGGGCTTCGGATTTCATCTTTTTATGGTGACTTCTTATGGTGAAATGAAGTGTTTCGCTCAACTGTAAGCAATTTCAAGACTCGAAGGTAGTACGCTCTCCTGATTAGATTTTGACCAGCTTGACTAAAGTACTAGCGGTAGTTACCCCGCTCCCTAACGCTCATTCGGTTAAGGGTTCTATTTTTTATAAAGAAGTCGTTAAAATAGCAAAAACTATTGGTAGCAGAAAACTTTTTTATTAAAATTTGTGTATTGGTGAATAAGTAAATAGTGTATAATAAGACAAAATACATAATAATAATGTTTATTTAACAGATAATATAAATACATAATAAATACATAAAAAACAGATAATATAAGTACATTTGTATTAAATGTACCAGGTCAGACAATGAAATAATATATGTAGATGATAAAGATGATGTAAGTATGGATATTGATATTACATCAATACAGAGTATAATGAATGTAATATTAAAGGATCAATAAATAAATAGCAGGGAACAACATAAACCTGGTTATTTTTATATTAATTAGAACTGTTTTGTGCTGATTTTTCATTGGAATAAGTCAACACATTCCTATTTTGTCCATTTTTATATTAAAAGCGTCTAAAAATTGTGAAAACTCTAACAATATTTTCAGATTGTTTTTTCCTCAATACACACATAATTTAAACTTCCACTTCTTTAAACTGTTCATTTTAATATGTTACAAAATTTAAAACAAATCTTTGTAATATAACAGCATGAAAAAATACAACACTATTAGCAACAAATACTTTCAATGTCACGGTTAGGCGATATTTTCATAAATGCTTGTTAATGGTTCTGCTATAAAAAGTTATTCTTATATTTAAATACTTTCACCATAATTATTCAACTAAAATTCATCGTAGTTTAAGCAGTACCATCCACAATTATCACCATAATATGATTTCTGAGCAGCTAAATATCAATGTTGAATTTGCCACGCTTTTCACTGATCTATTTTTATTTATTTGGATATTGAACACATTTATCAATAGTACTTTATTTTTTTACATATATTCTACTTATATAATACGAATATTGAATTTGCCATCTTTTTCACTGATTCATTTTTACTGATTATTTTGCTATTTAACACATTTATCAATAATACTCTTTTTTTACGTATATGAGGCGTTTCACGTCAACTGTCCCAGCGCGCGGCGCGCGAGCCCCAAAACCTGCTATTTTTAACTCATGTTTATGATACTAAAAAGTACTTAAAAAAATTGTTTGATATGCGTTTTCGACGTATTTTTTCCTCAGCTTTCCAATTATGTTGTAGTTTTTTCAAAATTTTCCATTTTCATCTTCAAAAACTCTTTTGCATTCCATTTCTCGCAAAAAACATCTCGGGCACTCTTTGGAAAATATCCTTTCTTACGTAAAAAATGCTCAGCTTTCGATCTAGAAGGTCAAAAAAAATATTAAAAATACACTTTCTGAGATATAACATGTTTTGTACTTTTTGAAGGTGAAAATTGAAAATTTCGGAAAAACTGCTTACGCCATTGGAAAGCTGAGGAAAAAATACGTCGATAACGCTTATCAAACAATTTTTTTAAGTATATTTTAGTATCATAAACGTGAGTTAGAAATAGCACGATGTGGGGCTCCAGCGGCGCGCGCTGGGACAGTTGACGTAAAACGCCTCATATTCTACTAGCTTATATAAACTGTAACTGAACTATTTTCTTTGCCTTGTTAAACTTCACTTAAAAATTAATAATTTTATCACATTCATTTATTTATTTATTAAATTATCACTGCACTGTGCTCAACTTTTTATTATTTCATACACCGCATAAAATAACATTAAATAATGTGCTGGAACTTCTTTATAAAATCTGATGAATTGTCTTCAAAATATCTTGCTGATCTCACTACTGCTTTAAAAAGAATTGCCATGGCACATTTATTGTCCTTGAAGAATGCGATGTTCTATTTGGAAAGAGCTGTCAAAGAAACACAAAGTATCACTCATTTTAATATAAAATCCAGCTGTTGAAATAGAGAAATTAAACACTTATCTGACTGTCAGCTCATTTCTTTCACCTCATCCCTTTTGAAGAAGTTTTTTCAGCTGTTAATCACTTCCTTGAAACTTTATTTATATCATTTCTTTTATACTTCATGGCGGGAAATTATTCTCCGTCATTTTCCTCTCTCCGTGTATAATTGTATTAATTCTTTTAGGATGTTACAGGTGCAGACGACGCAGAAGGACGCTCAGGAGAGAGAGAGAGAGAGAGAGAGAGAGAGAGAGAGAGAGAGAGAGAGAGAGAGAGAGAGAGAGAGAGAGAGAGAGAGAGAGAGAGAGAGAGAGAGAGAGAGAGAGAGAGAGAGAGAGAGAGAGAGAGAGAGAGAGAGAGAGAGAGAGAGAGAGAGAGAGAGAGAGAGAGAGAGAGAAGCGCGACCCCCGTCTAGAGAGCGCCAAAGAGTCTTGCCTGGGATAGCGCCCGCGGTCCTTGCCCCGATTACGAGTAGACCGAAATCAGAGTGGTCACCCGCGAGAAGCCTTGCTGAGAGAGTGTGTGTATGTGTGAGTGCGAGTGCGTAGTAGTGCGCATCCTGCCACGGATTCGTGGCTTCACCTCGAGCGATCGACAGCGGACGGCGCGCCAAGTGCTGGTGCGAGCGGACGGCGGGCAGCGATTTACACGACTCCTGTAAGTGCTGGCTCGACTTTTCTCTCTTTCTAACTTGTGGGGATACGGGCTCCCTTCACGCGTCCGCATACCGTGACCCGCACAGTGTCCCCTCTTCCACATTTACTCTAGTCAATAAACGCTACTTTCTATCCTTTACTCGCCGAGAAGTAGCATTTCAATACCCCGTTCTCCTTCCTTTCAATCATTCAACTAGACTCGCATGCGGCGTGCATTGCACGAGGTGCACTAGCCGCGCCGTCGCATGCGTTATTTGTAACCGGATAATTACCGAGCAGCCAGAGAAATAATTTATCCGTTACAAATTGGCGCCCCTTGAAAAAACCCACAATTTTCGAGAACGAGAACGCACACGCGCAGCGACGGCAACCGTAGACATAGTTTACGTCGCGCGCCGACACAAGACTCGGGCCGTGTAGAACGTAAACAAAGCACGCCTTCCCAGCACACGAATTTTCGTACTGTGTGTTGGAGAGAGATAGATACTCCGAATATTATATTCGGAGCAGAAATTATTTCGTGCGCGGCTGAATATTATTTCAGCTTAGGCGCTATTCGCGCGAGACTCAATACACGACGCGCATATGGCAACAGTGCGGTACACTTATTCTTTAATATTGCTCGATTACGAGTTTTGAAAGCGCAATAATAAGCGTTGATCAGTTGTATAAATTCTGGCACGCGTTAGTGCAAAATTAATAGAACAAATTGACGTTTGTTTAAACAAGCTAACTTTTATTGTACTTAATAGTTAAAGTAGAAATTTTTTTGTTTCCTCTTGCGGTAATTGGTCGCCAACGTCAATTAAATTGAAGTAAATTAAAATTTGAAGTTACTTTCTAAATTATAAAATCTAATACTCAAATTGAATCAAAATTTTAATTATTATCGAAATAATAAAAATCGCAATAAGTGGAAAAATAAAAATTTGCTAACGTGAAATAACGCATAGGCAAACTCGCTGATCAAAACTCAGTATTTAGGCACACGCAACGTAACATGCAAATCGCAATACACAGCATTGTGGACACAGCAACAGCTGATCACTCGGGAACTATTGTACCATGACAACGAATAACGCAAGTGCCGTATAGTCACCTAGTAGGCAGCTAGCGTAAACTTTAAAAATCAAATGCGACCTTTCGCAACGCCTTGCATTTAAGTCAGGTTAGAAAATTAGAAACATTTACCTTACTACCTATTAGCGTACAAGATTGAATAACAGGTTATATTAAAATAGATGCGAAGTCAAAATATTAGATTTAAGACAAGCGAAATAATTTAGAACTAATAGCAAGAACGCATAGACGTTCTAAACTATTTCAGAGAAATTCGGGTCACAAAATTTATTTGAATAAAACAAAATTTCTTTTTCTCTTCTCAATTATATTGAAGTATTAAGCCTTCAATTAACTTTAATAAAATAACCTTTGGAATTTTAAGTTAAACCAAATACTCTTCCAGTTAAAATCAAGACCCCAACAAAACACGCAGTTTAATAATTTATTTTATATTTTTTTTCAATATTATTATGATTCTGCATAATTTAGCAACAAATTCTTTTATATAAGAAAGAGATAAAATAATTTAAATTATCTAATAAAATCAACTGATAAGAATTTTTCTATCGGTCTTACAGTCTTACAAATTAAATTAAAATAATTAATATTTATGGCAGTCAGATTGCCCTTGCTTATAATCAGCCCCGCAGAATCTGAAATAAAAACTTAATTAAAACCTGGAAAAAACTTTGTTAGCTAAGGACGATCTGCTGCCCACCACCACCACATTGTCCAACGTTTCGAGCCCGCTCCGGCTCCTCCTCAGGGACTGAAATGAAACCCGCGATACAACTCCTTATATACCCCCATACCACCTTCTTTTTTCTTACCCCCACCACCATCCACATTCCCCTCTCCAACTTTCCATTCTTACTTAAATTAATAAAGAATGATAAATGTTATCTAATTTACTTGACTCTATCATTAAATTTACATTATTCTGATTTCTTAGAATGTGAATACTTTCAAGGCTTTCCCTCTTATATTTATTCTTAATCCCTTGTTCCAAAATATCCAAACTCCCAAAATCGAAAGAATGCAAACTATTTAAACAATGTTCTTTCAAACCCGATGTACAACTTGAGCTGCGTAAACTATATTGATGTTCATATATTCTCTTTTTCAAATATCTACCCGTTTGACCAATATAACAACCATTACAATCCCTACAATTAATTTTATAAACTACTCCCGATTTTAAACATTTATCATCCTTGTCTTTACAATTACTAAATAACCTTTCTAAATTATTATCGTTTCTAAAGAAAGCTTGAATATTATGTTTACTAAAAACCCTTCTAATCCTTTCCGACAAACCTCTAACATATGGTAAATTAAAATATGCGTTCTTTCCATTTCTATTCCTTGTTTGATTATCTACCCGCTGCTTCAATCCACCATTATAAATTTCCCACACTCTCTCATCAATCATTTTGTCAATAAATTTTACCGGATAACTATTCTTAATAAATGTTTGTCTAACTAAATATTAATTATTTATTATTAAATATTAAATAAATATTAATTATTTTAATTTAATTTGTAAGACTGTAAGACCGATAGAAAAATTCTTATCAGTTGATAGTAAATTGCAGTCGACATAAGTAATATTTTTAACGATAAAACTATTAAAGGTGGGGTAAAATGTTTTTTAGAGATATATATGGGATTTATGGGAAGGTGGTGAAAGGTTATTGCTCAAAATGGGTAAAAATGATTTTAAGGATTGTAATTTTAAAGGAGCAACTCACTTTTCTTCTAAGGTGTAAAAAATCAAATATTTTTCCTAAACATATTGAGAAAAAATTTGATGATAAGGGTTTTTATCGGGATTAGAACAAAAGAGTTTCTTATGATCTACGGAAAAATATTTTCTTTTTCAAAAATAAATTACTTAACTTAGAAATTAGAGATTTGAATTTTGAAATTAATCGTTTGAATAAATATTTATTAGAGCTTGAAAGATATTTATATAACAAAGTAGAACAGAATGATTTGCAAGAATTTTTTCGTGTTTAAAAGAGGCACTTTGAAAAAGTAAAATATAACCATAGGAGTAAATTAAAAAGAAAATTTGAATATTTAAAGCATAGAAAACACTCTCAGGTCAATCAAACTAACAATGTTAATAAGGATTGGTTTAGAAATTTAACTGACAAAATAATACAAGAAGAAGTGGTAAATATCATGTCAAAGGGTGCTAAATTTGGAATATCATATTCAAGTAAATCTCTTCCGATCAAGAATATCATCGCTGAGGTAGAAAGTAGTATGAGTAGTTTTAATCTAGAGTTTAAAAAAGAATGTAGGAGTTCTTTAGTTAAAGTTATTGATAATTTTAAAAGAGAACATAGATTTGATAATTATTTGAACAGTAATTTATTGCATGAATTAAAAATAACGAAGAAATTCTTGAGAGAGAATCCGAATATGATCTTCCAAAAAGCAGATAAAGGAAATGTAACTGTAGTTTCAGAGAAAAGGGATTATATTAATAAAATTGAACTTATGTTGGATGATGATACCCCTTACGTGAAAATTAGGAATCCACATATCAATAGACTACAAGATAAATTGAAAGAATTATTGTTGCATTGGAAAACGAAAGCTTATATTAAGGATAGTATGTTTAAATATTTAAAATGTGAAAATGGCACTGTAGCTAAATGTTATGGGCTTCCTAAGATTCACAAAGAACAGTTGACATATAGAATAATAATATCATCGATAAATTTTCCGACGTATAGACTTCCTAGATTTTTGTCTAATATATTGTTCAAGATAGTGGGTAAAACAAATTCATATATTAAAGATAGTTGGAGTTTTTATGATATAATGAAAGATATTATTATTCCGAATGATCATAGGATAGTTTCATTGGATGTAGTATCTTTGTTTACAAATATACCTTTAGAGTTGTTAAATGATATTATACAAGATAAATGGTCTGAAATTAAAGTACATACTAGTTTAACAAAAGATGAATTTATAAAGGCACTTAATTTGGTTTTTAAAAACACAATTTTTTCTTTTGATAATAGTTTATATGAGCAAAGATATGGTTGTCCAATGGGATCACCTTTGTCATCTGTTATAGCCAATTTAGTAATGGAAAAATTGGAAAGTGTTGCTTTGTCTAAGTTGGTTTTTCAGCCAATTATTTTTAAAAGATATGTTGATGACATTTTTGCAGCTGTACCTGAATGTTTTGTGGATGAAATGGTGGATGTGTTTAATTCTATCCAGGTTCAATTCAGTCTCTAGCGACTATGCGATTCCCAAAAATGTTATCACGCCAGTTTTTTCGAGAGCTTACTAAATACTTATAAAAAAATAGCCGAAACTAAAATCGATCCGGATCCCTTCGTTCAGGGGATGCAAGTGGGGCAAAACGGCTAAAAATACATGAAAAATAAATTAAAAAAATTCTGACTCTCTAGCGACTACGCGATTCCTAAAAATTTTATCACGGGAATTTCTTCAAGAGCTCACCAGAGACCCATACAAAAATGGCCGACACGATAATCGATCCGGAACCATTCGTTCAGGGGATGCAAGTAGCACAAAACGGCTAAAAATACATGAAAAATAAATTAAAAAAATTCTGACTCTGGCGACTACGCGATTCCTAAAAATTTTGTCACAGAAATTACTTCGAGAGCTCACCAGAGACCCATAAAAAAATGGCCGAAACCAAAATCGATCCGGATCCCTTCGTTCAGGGGATGCAAGTGGGGCAAAACGGCTAAAAATACATGAAAAATAAATTAAAAAAATTCTGACTAGCGACTACGCGATTCCTAAAAATTTTATCACGGGAATTTCTTCGAGAGCTTACCAGAGACCCATGAAAAAATCGCCGACACGAAAATCGATCCGGAACCCTTCGTTCAGGGGATGCAAGTAAGGCAAAACGGCTAAAAATACATGAAAAATAACTTTAAAAAATTCTATCTCTAGAGAGTATGCGATTCATAAAAATTTTGTCACAGAAATTACTTCGAGAGCTCACCAGAGACCCATAAAAAAATTTCCGAAACCAAAATCGATCCGGAACCCTTCCTTCAGGGGATGCAAGTGGGGCAAAACGGCTAAAAATACATGAATAATACATTTAAAAAATTCTGTCTCTAGCGACTACGCGATTCCTAAAAATTTTAGAATGGGAATTTCTTCGAGGGCTTGCCAGAGACCCATAACAAAATTGCTCACACTAAAATCGATCCGGAACTCTTCGTTCAGGGGATGCAAGTGGGGCAAAATGGTTAAACATACATGAAAAATAACTTTAAAAGTTCTGTCTCTAGCGACTATGCAATTGCTAAAAATTTTATGGCGGGAATTTTTTCGAGAACTTACCAAATACTTATAAAAGATTGCCGAGACGAAAATCGATTCGGTACCCTTCCTTCAGGAGATGCAAGTGGGTCAAAACGGCTAAAAATAAAGGAATAATACATTTAAAAAATTCTGTCTCTGACGACTATGAGATTCCTAAAAATCTTATCGTAGGAATTTCTTCGAGAGCTCATCAGGGACCCATAAAAAAATTGCCGACACCAAAATCGATCCGGAACCCTTCGTTCAGGGGTGCAAGTGGGGCAAAACGGCTAAAAATGCAGAAAAAATAACTTTAAAAAATTCTGTCTCTAGCGACTATGCGATTCCTAAAAATTTTATAACGGGAATTTCTTCGAGAGCTTACCAAATACTTATAAAAAAACCGCTGCCAATTCATTGGCCCGTGGCTTCCTCAAACTTAATTTGCTTATTACTTTAATTAAGTTTTGATAACAAAATTTATAATTTTTGCAACAATTTAATACATAATAATAATTACCATTTCATAATTATACTTCATTTATGATGATTAAAAAGTATTAATTTTTAAATTATGTATAAAATATGAATAAAATAATAAGTATGATTTTTTTTTTAATTATGTGGGAAAAATAAATAAAATAATTGATTGTAATATTATTGTCAAAACCTTTCAAATTCCTAAATAACCTTTGCTTCAAATTATATTTTCTTTGTAAAATTTCACACATACGGTACTTGTCTTTCGTAGTATGCCTGTCCGTATTTGTGTGCTCTTTCTGGAATGTCCGATGTAAGAAAAAGTTTCTAACCTTAAAAATAATAAATGGCTATTACAAAACAAAAGCAAGTACACAACGCGTGCGCATAACGCATAGCGCATGTCAGTTCCATTTTCTAGTATACATAAATGCGTTCCCGAATAATTACGATTTTAAAAGAGGGCTAAAATAGTTTTAGCCCCAAATATCTGTGAAATTCATAAACGAATTCTGTTGCCCTAAGAACTCTTCTAATAAATAATATACAAATTCCATATCGCCACCAAATTTAAAAAAAATTAAAACAATTTTAATGCAGTTATATTCTGCGACAACAAAGAAAGTCATTTTCAAAAATACTAAAATTTGAATATCAAACATCTCAAAAAATAATAATATAATCTGAATGAAATTCTACACAGGTATTGCCTATATCGCATACAAAATAGTATATGAATTTCAAGGTGACACATGCAGTCGTCATTGAGAAATTACGATTTTGAAAAAACCGTAAAAGAATTTTAACCTAAAATATCTCTAAAAATCCTGAGACAATTCTTTTACCCAAAGGACTTATACGATAATATATAGACTCTACATCTCCACAAAATTTTAACATGATTAAACCAATTTTTGTTTTCTCTAGTTATCATGCGACAATGAAAATGACTTTGTAAAATACGAAAATTTTCAAAATGAAATAGCTGAAAAAATAATTGTACGATCTTGATGAAAATTCGCACATATTATCTATATTATATACAAAAATGTCTATAAATTTGAAGCTGGTACATGAAGCCTTTCTCGGGAAATTACCATTTGAAGAAAAGGTTAAAAAAAATTTAACCTCAAATATTTCTGAAATTTCTGGACTAATCATTTTGCCCAAAGAACTCGGCCAAGAGCTATTAAAAATCTACCTCTACAAGGAATTTGGAAGCGATTAAGTCAATTTTACTCCCGTAATCGTTGGGTACACAAAATTCATTTTTTTTATATTTCAATTTTTTTCTTAAAAACTAGTCGACAAAATGGATTCAAATTCTTACAGATTATAGCTATTTATAGTCTGCATTATCATGACAGTAGTAGGGGCAGCGCGGCTACCGCGCCAGCGCGGCTACCGCGCCAGAGCGGCTCCCGCGCCACTTACCCACCGAGCACTACTTACCGTCCGTCGGTAAGGTAGGGTGCAAAGTCACCATGCGAGAGGCCCGGTAGAGGGCGCATTGAACATTTACTCCATCGATAAAATGCGTACGTATGTCATGTTGCAGGGGGCATGGGGCCCTCATGTGATGTTATGTTGTAAGTGAATATAGAATATTTTTATAATATTCATATAGTGTTTAAATTTGTTAATTATAAGTAGTCTTATATTCCGCGCCAGCGCGGCTACCGCGCCAGAGCGGCTCCCGCGCCACTTACCCACCGAGCACTACTTACCGTCCGTCGGTAAGTTAGGGTGCAAAGTCACCATGCGAGAGGCCCGGTAGAGGGCGCATTGAACATTTACTCCATCGATAAAATGTGTACGTATGTCATGTTGCAGGGGCATGGGGCCCTCATGTGATGTTATGTTGTAAGTGAATATAGAATATTTTTATAATATTCATATAGTGTTTAAATTTGTTAATTATAAGTAGTCTTATATTCCGCGCCAGCCCGGTTGTAGAGGGCGCATTGAACATTTACTCCATCGATAAAATGTGTACGTATGTCATGTTGCAGGGGGCATGGGGCCCTCATGTGATGTTATGTTGTAAGTGAATATAGAATATTTTTATAATATTCATATAGTGTTTAAATTTGTTAATTATAAGTAGTCTTATATTCCGCGCCAGCCCGGTTGTAGAGGGCGCATTGAACATTTACTCCATCGATAAAATGCATACGTATGTCATGTTGCAGGGGCATGGGGCCCTCATGTGATGTTATGTTGTAAGTGAATATAGAATATTTTTATAATATTCATATAGTGTTTAAATTTGTTAATTATAAGTAGTCTTATATTCCGCGCCAGCCCGGTTGTAGAGGGCGCATTGAACATTTACTCCATCGATAAAATGCATACGTATGTCATGTTGCAGGGGCATGGGGCCCTCATATGATGTTATGTTGTAAGTGAATATAGAATATTTTTATAATATTCATATAGTGTTTAAATTTGTTAATTATAAGTAGTCTTATATTTTATAAGTATATTTTATCTTAGTATATTCAATCAGTATATTTTATATTGTATAAGATTCTACAAAGATATTTTAAAAAGTTAATGATGAGCAATTCAATGAAATTTATATTAACAATATTAAATGACTATTTTTAAATTCAAAAGAAACTTTAAAATATTTAAACAAGTTAGTTTTTAAGGAAAATTTTCTATTATAAGAATAAATATTTCATAGAGGACATTGGGATGTGGAAACGTTAAGGGAAAATAAAAAAGATATGTAAGATTATTTCATATTTATTAAAAAAGCTTTTTCATATTTATTTAAAAAAGCTTAAAAGTAATACATAGTAGAATACATCTTAATCTACGAGTATAAAAAGTTTCAAATTAATCTTTATACTATAAAAATATATTTAGAAACTAGTGAACATCTTAATTAAAAAGTATTACAATTTAGCAAATAACTTTGAAAATTTAAAATTAAAGTTAAAGAGAAAATTATCTAAAAACTTATAATTATATAAATTCTAGAAGGCATCCACCTAAAGATTTGACGAAGACTTCTCTATTAACTAATTCTGACTCTATGTTGAGAAGCGCCTCTGGCTTCTCCAGTAATAAAGAATTAACTTTACTTGGAAGGAAAATGTCAAAACTACTGTCTAATTCAAGAACAATTTTTAAGCCGTATTTAGTGGATACCTTTTTTAATGAGGTTATCTTATACTGTTTATTTAGCTCCAAGTCCCGTAGTCGTTTTGTGGGCAGGTATGATGGACTTCTCGCTGCTTCATTTATGAGGTCCATGACTGAAAAAAGAAATGATAAATTATTATTTATATTTTTTTTTATAGAATTACTTACTTATTTATTCTGACGTATCAGAACTTTCAGGGGTTGAATATTGCTCTCTCAAGTCTTCCACCCAGCGGTATAAAGCGCAAACTATTTCAACTGAACAATTCTGTTTCCACCCGGGACAATGATTAATGCAGGCTAGCGGTCGTATAAATCCAGGAGTTCTTATAGATGGACAACCCAAATCCTCCAAGTTTCTTATATTATCGAAATAGGGTTGCAGCCAGTGTTTTTTGTGTTCACCTTTGACCCAAATTGTTAATAACGACCCCTGCGCTTTTTCTTTCAATTTGTCGAAAGCCGTTGACAGGTATGAATACGGCACCTCTCCGTGTTCCCAATGAATTCCGTGCAGATTGGATTGTAAATATCTATTTAAAATTTTTACATTCTGGTCTAAATCACTCCAATCACAGGGTGGTTGAAATGTCGCAACGTACGGCACCGGATTTAACGCATTAGGATCTATATAAGCAATTTCTTTAAATATAAAATTGCCGTTGTTATCTTTAAAACCTTGTGTATCTACAATTAGTTCCATGATAAGTTATATACTGGAAATGTAGATAACATTATTTGAATATTATTCAAGAAAAAAAGTAGAGTTAATATAATAGTGTTAAAAGTTAGAGTGAAAGATGTGATAATAACTTATTAATTCATAATACATGCAATGTAAAAATTAAAGTCCCTACGGAGAGATTGAAAAGTTAAAGTACAATAGCTGAGAAAATCTTAGAAAAAAAAATATGAACTCATTATAGTGAAAAAGTTAAAGTAAGAGATGTGAAAATAAATTATAAATTCATGATACGTGCTATGTAAAAAATTAAAGTCCCTAAGAAGAGACTGAAAAGTTAAAGTTCAACAGCTGAGAATATCTTAGAAAAAATATGAATTCATTAAAGTAAGAAATTTTAAAGTAACTTATAAATTCATGATACGTGCTGTGAAAAAATTAAAGTCCCTACAAAGAGACTGAAAAGTTAAAGTTTAATAGCTGAGAATGTCTTAGAAAAAATTAATAATTTATAAATTCACGATACGTGCTATGCAAAAAATTAAAGTTCCTAAGAAGAGACTGAAAAGTTAAAGTTCAACAGCTGAGAATATCTTAGAAAAAATATGAATTCATTAAAGTAAGAAATTTTAAAGTAACTTATAAATTCATGATACGTGTTATGAAAAAATTAAAGTCCCTACAAAGAGACTGAAAAGTTAAAGTTCAACAGCTGAGAATATCTTAGAAAAAATATGAATTTTAAAGTAAGAAATTTTAAAGTAACTTATAAATTCATGATACGTGCTGTGAAAAAATTAAAGTCCCTACAAAGAGACTGAAAAGTTAAAGTTTAATAGCTGAGAATGTCTTAGAAAAAATTAATAATTTATAAATTCACGATACGTGCTATGCAAAAAATTAAAGTCCCTAAGAAGAGACTGAAAAGTTAAAGTTCAACAGCTGAGAATATCTTAGAAAAAAATATGAATTCATTAAAGTAAGAAATTTTAAAGTAACTTATAAATTCATGATACGTGTTATGAAAAAAATTAAAGTCCCTACAAAGAGACTGAAAAGTTAAAGTTCAACAGCTGAGAATATCTTAGAAAAAATATGAATTCATTAAAGTAAGAAATTTTAAAGTAACTTATAAATTCATGATACGTGTTATGAAAAAAATTAAAGTCCCTACAGAGAGACTGAAAAGTTAAAGTTCAATAGCTGAGAATGTCTTAGAAAAATGAATAACTTATAAATTCGTGATACGTGCTATGTAAAAATTAGAATTTTATAATAAAGAATTTGAAAGTTTAATGCTAAAATATAATATAAATCTATATTCATCCTATAGCAAACTCAAAGCCTCAATTTGTGAACGTTTTAATCGTACATTAAAAAACAAAATGTGGAAAAACTTTAGTTTACAAGGCAGTTATAAATGGATAGATATTTTGCAAGACCTAACTTTACAGTATAATAATACTAAGCACCGAACGATTGGTATGAAGCCCGCAGATGTTAATTCTACAACAGTTAATAAAGTTTATAATCGTTTATGCATTCATCAGAAAACCTCTAAACGTCCTTGTAGGCGTGCAAAATTTAAACTTGGTGATAAAGTTCGAATAAGTAAAAATAAAACTGTTTTCGAGAAAGGATATACACCAAACTGGTCTACAGAAATTTTTACAATAAATAAAGTATTACCTACATCACCATTTACATATCATTTGAAAGATTATCAAGATAAACCAATCGCTGGCGGATTCTATGAAGAAGAACTTATGAAGACTAAATATCCTGTTATTTACTTAGTAGAAAAAATTATAAAAAAACATGGCGATAAAATTTATGTAAAATGGTTAGGTTTTGATAAGTCTCATAATAGTTGGATAAAAAAAGTGATTTATGAATAAATAAAATTGTAAATAAGATGAACTAATTGTTTTTATTTAATACCTATTTCCTTACATTTTTTACAAGAATTGGATGCAAAATTTCATTAACTTTATCAATTCTTCTCCTAAAACGTTCTCTGTCACGAGCAATTTGTTCCCATTCTCCACACCGAGCCTTATGATATGCAAACCTCCACGCATGCATTACATGAACAGTTAGCTTTTCATCAAAATGTACATTCTTTTTAACACGCATTGGACACCTAAAATAATAAATTTCTATATTACATATGTAGAATATTTACTATAAATTAATATATAAATTACTATTATACAAAAAAATATACTCACTTATTATTTATTTTATAATGACCCCATGCTAAAGTATCTATATTATTGTCTTGAACATATCTTTTATCATCATATGGACTTAAGGCAATCTTTAACTGCTTTATAGTTTCTACATTATGGAGTCGGGATCTTATGGAATACTGTTGTCGTTTTTTAATAGATAAATTTTGCAAACAATCTACAAAATCATCAAACTTTATAGTTTTTTTAACAACTGAAACCTTAATACCTTTTATTTTTTTCATATGATCTTGACCATAAACGCGAGTACTGTACATTTTACTTCTTAAGCCAACGAATTCTGTAAGAATCTGACCATTACACTCATCTTTCATAAGACCAACAATTTTTTTATTTGCATGAGGCATATTAAAGATGTTTTCACTGGGATAGTCTGAAGTATCAAACTTTGAGAGATTTTTTTTCATATCAGCATAAAAATCATCACATTCAACAGCATAAATCAAGCTGTCTGTGTCTGTATAAAGAAGCTTACAATTTTCTTTATACATTTTTTTTCATATAACTATAATGAAAATCATAAATCAGAGTTTTAGAAATGTCTAAAACTGAAAGTCCAACGTAAATTGGTTTATCTAACAAAACTTCAACTTTTTTAAGCTGGATAGCTACTAAATTTTCATCAAAAATACTAATACTATGAAAAAGGGGACTTGATATTTGTGCTTCTACGCCATACCTTCCAGCCCATTTAGTTGATAGCTTGACATCAACACGTTTTCTTACATTCTCCATAGTTTTACCATATACAGCATTATTCATCAATTTGAAAAAGTTTTTTTCAAAATCAGTTCTTGCTAACGCCCTCATATTACTATTTAAATTGATGTAAGACTTAAGCCATGGAGATTGTTTAAATTTCAATACTTTATGAATTTTAACAAGCTGAAGTCCATTTTTGACAGCTTGTTTAAGTGATCGATAGTGTATAACATAATTTTTTTTATACGAAAGTGTAGCCAAAAGTTTTTCCTGTTTTGATCCCGGTGGTTTTGCTTGCTCAGGACAAAAAGGTAAGTCGTTATGAATGTCATGTATTTCTGAAGGATATTCTAAATCTACTTCTAAAATGTACCCGTAAGGTGCATCATCATCTATGAAAAAATCTAAATTTTCACAGTCGTCTATCCACTCAAAGGAATCATAAGGGAGACATTGAGTCATTGCCCAACCATATAAATTATTAGCATCTAAATATATTAGATATGTATTTTCTTTATTTTTATCATAATTTTCAGTCATATATTTATGATTTGCAGCTGCGTAGCGATGAGAGCACTGACTTAATCCACCTCTTATACCTCTTTCTATGAATAAAATCATATCTATATCAGTTAATAATTTTAATTGTATGCCAGTATACTTTAGCATTGCATCCCATGCAAATCCTGGAGTAGTATAATAATGAGCTGGATCTAAACCATATACGTTTATACTTTGATCACGAAAATTTTCAAAAACATCAGCTAATAATAAAACATCTGTCTTCATATAAAGATCTGAATATTCTCCAAGGGTATGAATACTAAAGGTATTCCATACTTTTTGTGCATGTTCATAATCTTCATCAGATATGGTTGAACCATTTAGCACACTGAAAAATTTTGTTTTTTCAGGTAACTCAGTTTCATCCAACTTTTCCCACGAATCCAGGTACTCGTAAGGCAGAACGCCTTTCTTCGTTAAAAGACTGATTTTTTCTTTTTCTAAAGATGAAAACTCTTTTGAAACAATTTTATATTCACTTAAATATGAAGCTAATTTTTCTAAAGAAGATGGCATAAATCTAAATGAATCTACAAAGCGAAATTTAATATCACTTTTCTCAACATGTTTTGTAAAAGAAATATACTTCTCCTTAGTCAATGGAAGTAAATCAACATCACCTTTCATATAATTCGATATATCATTAATTATAAAGTGAGCATCATAACCACTTAAGTTATGAAATATCACAGGAATCGTTCTTGAATCTTGATAATTCAAATTACAGTTAGCATGAGCAGGACCGCGATATTTTCCTGAGAGATGACAATGATCTCTTACCTTATCACTGTTTTCTAATAATTTGTTACAAATGTGACAAATTTTTGAATTGAAATAATTAATCATTTCTATCGGTGTTAAAATTGGCATAAATCGTGGGTTTGTATATAAATTAGTAATACGGTCATGTATTACCTTCAATTCACTAGCAAACCACATAGCTGGTTTAACCCCACGATAAAATCTATATTCAGATAAAGAGTCATCAAAACTGCACTTCAAATAATATCCTATACTAAACATTTCATGTTTTTGAAACGATAAAGTATTAGCCAAACCTTCATCTTCCTGGTTTTCTAGTACAGGCTTTAACAGACATTCACAATCTGCATATATTGTGAATGGTAATCTTTCTTTATAATTAAAATTTTTAAAATAGATGATATCTTTACCTTTTATAGGAAGTTTCACCTTGCAATTATTAATATTCTTACATATTCTTTCATGCTCTTTTAAATTATTTTCATTAAAGAAAAAATTTAAACATCTATCACATATATATCGCTTCTTTTTTCTATGTGATAAACTTCCTCCTACTAGACGTGATAAATTTTTTATATATATGTAATGTGATTTCAGCTGTCCCTTAATTGTTTTTTCTAATAAAAGAAGATTTACATGATTTTCTTTTTTTCATGTGTCAAATAAAAGGGAATCACATTTTTCTCATGCAATCCGAAGACATTAACCGATATTAAAGGGTTTTGTTTTTCAAACTTGAAAATTTTTTTTATCGTAACAGGGAATTCTATACCTGTCATATTTAAATTATTTTCATACTGAAGATAATTGCTAACCCTGTTAGGATGATTTTTACGGTTTACTGGATACAAAGCAGATAATATTGCCCATTTAAAGCATTGATTATCTTTGTTTTGAATATTAATGCAGGCATTTTTTTATCTAAAAATGGTGGTAAAGGTAAATATGAATTACCACTGCGCAATGGATTGAACTTATTCATATTAATTTGAATATTAATAATAGAATTTAAAGTCCATCCAGAATCTTTTTCTTGAAATTCTTCTACCTCAGCCAAAAGTTTATTTAAAACATGATTATCAAACCATTCACTTAAAGATGTACCTAAAACCACTTCAGCGTTTGGCGTATTGAAATGTTTCGTTTCAATACTTTCCTGTGAATCTTCATTTACATCAGAAGAAAGTTTCTTGAATGAACAAGATAGTACAGTGTTAATTTTCATGGCACATCGAATATCTTTCAAAATTTTCTTCACTTGTTGGCAGAACAATACTGAGGCGTCCTTTAAAAAGGTTGATATATCTATATGTACAAGATTTGCAATTATACTAGTTCTCACCCTTTTATTAAAAGCACTTTCAATATCAATCCAACGAACTCGATGCTCGATTTCATCCGTTTTTAAATCTGGTACTATTCCATAACCAGTTTTTCCTATAGCATCAAGCTTTGCTTTGATACTCTCAATCCTTGCTATGGCGTATAAAATAGATTGTTTTTGAGCTGTTGTCAGCGTTCTTTTTCTCAATAATTCCCGAAGACTATCTAATGATAAAACACATTGTTCTACCCATTGTTCAATAACTTCGGAATCCATAGATTTATATATTAAAATATTTTCCACCTCTTCAAAAATTTTCACATGTTCCTGACAAAGATCTTTAACTTCATCCATTTTTTCAAATTAAAAAAGACTTTTTTTCGTAAGTGTATTCTGAAAATTAAAAAATTATGTTATCATTTTAAATAATTATTGATAAAAAAAAAAAAAGGTGAAGAGAAATTAAAATAATCAATGATTTTGTATAATCAAAGTTAATTATAGTTTGCTAAGTTCTAGTATTATACATTTAAATAAAAAATTTTAAATAAAATAAACACTTAATTGAAAAGGAATATTTGTGAAATATTGAAAAAATTTAAGTGGAAAAAGAATAATGAACTTGAGAAAAAAAAAGGTTTAAATTAATTTATATTAACTTACCAATTCGTTTTGAACTTAACTAGTGAAAAGATAGACTTCTGCAGCAACTATCGGTATATTAGATGAAAATCTTTCAAGCTATTTTCAGACGGTAACGAAAAAATACTCTCAAAGCTCAGTAGCACTTGTCAACTTGAAATAATGAGATGTATCTAAAAAATGTTCAAGTATTATAAACTAATAGCAAAGCATTAAAAAAAAAATTTAATTTTATAGAACTATAAATGATAAAGTATTAGAGAATTGAAAATTATATATGTTAATACGTTGAAAAGACGAAGTTATTATAATCGAAAACTTTAAGTTACATTAATATAATGAAGAGAAAAACTGAATCATTATAAGTTAAACTATAGATCAATAAGCTGTAAGGATTGTATATTAATAAGCTGAAAATCAAAAGTAATTATATGAAATACTTACGTTTGGTAAGGAGACTAAGCCTCATGGGACTGACGCGCAGCCTTTTATCCACTGTCGGTATATAGGTGCGCATGCGCGACAGTTTAAAGATTGATAGATGGCAGTGCACCTGCACGGTATAGTTATTCATTTTAGATTAAAGAAGAAAGATCTATAGATGATCGTATGCACATGCGTGGTAACGTAAAAGATTCATAGATGAGTGAGGAAAGATTGGTAGGTGACGAACTGCGCATGACCGAGAAACTTTTAAGTTTGGGCTGATAAAAAGTATTTACAAACATTTCCTTACTATAAAGGTTAGACGAGCTGGGTCCTAGCCACTCGTTTCTTTTTCTTATTTCAGCTCTAATACTTTTAATATAGCATTCTTACAGGTCTTTAATAATTTCTTCTTTCAGGACTTATAATTTAAAAGTTTTAAAGTCTTGAATCTTAATACAACACTTTTCTTACAGTTATAAAAAGTAAATTCATTTGTCGAATTAATTCTAAGTTATTTTCACGTCTCATACTTAAACTTTTTCACACTATTCATATTATAAGTCCCTTAGGCATCTTATACTTACTATTTTAAACTTTCAGATACTTTAACTTTTTACGTATAATGAATTCATATTTTTTCTAAGATATTCTCAGCTGTTGAACTTTAACTTTTCAGTCTCTTCGTAGGGACTTTAATTTTTACATAGCACGTATCACGAATTTATAAGTTATTCCTTTTTCTAAGATATTCTCAGCTATTGAACTTTAACTTTTCAGTCTCTCTGTAGGGACTTTAATTTTTTTTCACAGCACGTATCATGAATTTATAAGTTATTTTCAAATCACTTTCTTTAATGAATTCATATTTTTTCTGAGATATTCTCAGCTGTTGTACTTTAACTTTTCAGTCTCCTCGTAGGGACTTTAATTTTTTACATAGCACGTATCACGAATTTATAAGTTATTCATTTTTCTAAGACATTCTCAGCTATTGAACTTTAACTTTTCAGTCTCTCTGTAGGGACTTTAATTTTTTCATAACACGTATCATGAATTTATAAGTTACTTTAAAATTTCTTACTTTAATGAATTCATATTTTTTTCTAAGATATTCTCAGCTGTTGAACTTTAACTTTTCAGTCTCTTCGTAGGGACTTTAATTTTTTACATAGCACGTATCACGAATTTATAAGTTATTCCTTTTTCTAAGATATTCTCAGCTATTAAACTTTAACTTTTCAGTCTCTTTGTAGGGACTTTAATTTTTTCATAACACGTATCATGAATTTATAAGTTACTTTAAAATTTCTTACTTTAATGAATTCATATTTTTTTCTAAGATATTCTCAGCTGTTGAACTTTAACTTTTCAGTCTCTTCTTAGGGACTTTAATTTTTTACATAGCACGTATCATGAATTTATAATTTATTTTCACATCTCTTACTTTAACTTTTTCACATATAATGAGTTCATATTTTTTTTTTTCTAAGATTTTCTCAGCTATTGTACTTTAACTTTTCAATCTCTCCGTAGGGACTTTAATTTTTTACATTGCATGTATTATGAATTAATAAGTTATTATCACATCTTTCACTCTAACTTTTAACACTATTATATTAACTCTACTTTTTTTCTTGAATAATATTCAAATAATGTTATCTACATTTCCAGTATATAACTTATCATGGAACTAATTGTAGATACACAAGGTTTTAAAGATAACAACGGCAATTTTATATTTAAAGAAATTGCTTATATAGATCCTAATGCGTTAAATCCGGTGCCGTACGTTGCGACATTTCAACCACCCTGTGATTGGAGTGATTTAGACCAGAATGTAAAAATTTTAAATAGATATTTACAATACAATCTGCACGGAATTCATTGGGAACACGGAGAGGTGCCGTATTCATACCTGTCAACGGCTTTCGACAAATTGAAAGAAAAAGCGCAGGGGTCGTTATTAACAATTTGGGTCAAAGGTGAACAGAAAAAACACTGGCTGCAACCCTATTTCGATAATATAAGAAACTTGGAGGATTTGGGTTGTCCATCTATAAGAACTCCTGGATTTATACGACCGCTAGCCTGCATTAATCATCGTCCCGAGTGGAAACAGAATTGTTCAGTTGAAATAGTTTGCGCTTTATACCGCTGGGTGGAAGACTTGAGAGAGCAATATTCAACCCCTGAAAGTTCTGATACGTCAGAATAAATAAGTAAGTAATTCTATAAAAAAATATAAATAATAATTTATCATTTCTTTTTTCAGTCATGGACCTCATAAATGAAGCAGCGAGAAGTCCATCATACCTGCCCACAAAACGACTACGGGACTTGGAGCTAAATAAACAGTATAAGATAACCTCATTAAAAAAGGTATCCACTAAATACGGCTTAAAAATTGTTCTTGAATTAGACAGTAGTTTTGACATTTTCCTTCCAAGTAAAGTTAATTCTTTATTACTGGAGAAGCCAGAGGCGCTTCTCAACATAGAGTCAGAATTAGTTAATAGAGAAGTCTTCGTCAAATCTTTAGGTGGATGCCTTCTAGAATTTATATAATTATAAGTTTTTAGATAATTTTCTCTTTAACTTAAATTTTAAATTTTCAAAGTTATTTGCTAAATTGTAATACTTTTTAATTAAGATGTTCACTAGTTTCTAAATATATTTTTATAGTAAAATTGAAAGATTAATTTGAAACTTTTTATACTCGTAGATTAAGATGTATTCTACTATGTATTACTTTTAAGCTTTTTTAAATAAATATGAAAAAGCTTTTTTAATAAATATGAAATAATCTTACATATCTTTTTTATTTTCCCTTAACGTTTCCACATCCCAATGCCCTCTATGAAATATTTATTCTTATAATAGAAAATTTTCCTTAAAAACTAACTTGTTTAAATATTTTAAAGTTTCTTTTGAATTTAAAAATAGTCATTTAATATTGTTAATATAAATTTCATTGAATTGCTCATCATTAACTTTTTAAAATTTCTATGAACTTATAAAATATCTTTGTAGAATCTTATACAATATAAAATATACTGATTGAATATACTAAGATAAAATATACTTATAAAATATAAGACTACTTATAATTAACAAATAACACTATATGAATATTATAAAAATATTCTATATTCACTTACAACATAACATCACATGAGGGCCCCATGCCCCTGCAACATGACATACGTATGCATTTTATCGATGGAGTAAATGTTCAATGCGCCCTCTACAACCGGGCTGGCGCGGAATATAAGACTACTTATAATTAACAAATTTAAACACTATATGAATATTATAAAAATATTCTATATTCACTTACAACATAACATCACATGAGGGCCCCATGCCCCCTGCAACATGACATACGTACACATTTTATCGATGGAGTAAATGTTCAATGCGCCCTCTACAACCGGGCTGGCGCGGAATATAAGACTACTTATAATTAACAAATTTAAACACTATATGAATATTATAAAAATATTCTATATTCACTTACAACATAACATCACATGAGGGCCCCATGCCCCCTGCAACATGACATACGTACACATTTTATCGATGGAGTAAATGTTCAATGCGCCCTCTACAACCGGGCTGGCGCGGAATATAAGACTACTTATAATTAACAAATTTAAACACTATATGAATATTATAAAAATATTCTATATTCACTTACAACATAACATCACATGAGGGCCCCATGCCCCCTGCAACATGACATACGTACACATTTTATCGATGGAGTAAATGTTCAATGCGCCCTCTACCGGGCCTCTCGCATGGTGACTTTGCACCCTAACTTACCGACGGACGGTAAGTAGTGCTCGGTGGGTAAGTGGCGCGGGAGCCGCTCTGGCGCGGTAGCCGCGCTGGCGCGGAATATAAGACTACTTATAATTAACAAATTTAAACACTATATGAATATTATAAAAATATTCTATATTCACTTACAACATAACATCACATGATGGCCCCATGCCCCTGCAACATGACATACGTACGCATTTTATCGATGGAGTAAATGTTCAATGCGCCCTCTACCGGGCCTCTCGCATGGTGACTTTGCACCCTACCTTACCGACGGACGGTAAGTAGTGCTCGGTGGGTAAGTGGCGCGGGAGCCGCTCTGGCGCGGTAGCCGCGCTGGCGCGGAATATAAGACTACTTATAATTAACAAATTTAAACACTATATGAATATTATAAAAATATTCTATATTCACTTACAACATAACATCACATGAGGGCCCCATGCCCCCTGCAACATGACATACGTACGCATTTTATCGATGGAGTAAATGTTCAATGCGCCCTCTACCGGGCCTCTCGCATGGTGACTTTGCACCCTACCTTACCGACGGACGGTAAGTAGTGCTCGGTGGGTAAGTGGCGCGGGAGCCGCTCTGGCGCGGTAGCCGCGCTGGCGCGGTAGCCGCGCTGCCCCTACTACTCATGACTTTTTTCAAAAAAATTGACTTTTTTTTAGGAGTTATAAGCTTTTTAAAAAAAAAACACGTTTTTGTTAATAACAAAAGAACCGTAAGAGCTAGAGAAAAAATAAAAAAATTACGATCCAATTCGATTCGCCGGAAAACCCCCAAACAGCTGATTATATAGGAACAATGATGGAAAAAAATTCTCTCTCCGCGCGTTTGGCATTTCCAAATTTTTTAAAGCTGGAATTATTTTTTGAGCATACGAACTACCCGTAAAAAATTACGAACCAAATCGATTCCTCGGAAAACGCCCAAATAGCTAATTATTTTTTCTACACACATTTTCTTGAAGTAATTCCTGGTATCTCTAACGAAATAAAAATTTATTGTGAGAAAAATTAAATAGGAAAAATGTCGCAACAAATTTGCTCACGTAAACTTTTTATCGATCATTGAGAAAATTTTACAGTTAGTCTAAAAACAGTCCATTTCTCCCTAGAGGATATTCTTCTGGAATTAGATAGGTATTAGAATTGATTATATAGGTAATTGAGTCTAGACAAAAATCTTTTTAAATCGAAATACGTTTGTGTAAAGCACTACAGTATATTGCTCTTTTTAAAAGGTTTAAAAAAAACGGTTTACTTATTGCTCTTTATTGTTATTTTTAGACTTATAACAAAGAAATCGGAAAAAAGTTATTCTCAGCGATAGACCCAAAAGTGCAGTTATGAGTAATCGAACCAGACTTTTTTTATAATATTTCAACTTGATAACTAACTGAGAAGAGCTTCTAATTTCATGAACATGGATTTTGCTAAAACTTCAAGATGTCATTTTTAAGCCACAAAATGAACTCGCACCCTGAAGTTTTATCCACGTCCATGATCCAGGCGTGAAAAATTCCCCTCGTGAGTTTTTAACCAATACTTGGTAAAATAGAAATATATCTAACAGTAAAAATAACTTGTACATACCTTTTTACTTGGTCATCGTTGAGATTCATTTTTTTTAATAAAAATTAAGATACATATAATGTAAATACTAATAGTAAATTGCATTGTAGTTTATATCATAATTAATTACTTGTAATACACACTCGTATTTTCTATTACTTACGAAAGGACGGTTATTTCAAAGTAAAAAGTTAGTAAATTTCGTCATAAATACTCATAATGCCATCAGAATACTCCAAAGGAACATTTTTTTATTATCTTCTATTAATTATGAATATTGAGAGGAAAATCCTGGGGGAAGAAAAATCATTGCTTTTCATATAGTAGGAATCATAGAAAGAATAGTTGTTTTTAAATCTAGAGACAGATTTAGACTGAAAAGGTAATTTCTGTTTTAAAAGTATAACTTGGCCTTAAATAGAAAATTATTTTATTTAAATAATAATAATACATGTTTGTAAGAAACTATTGCATCTTGTAAAAAAAATGTTCATTATGTCAATTAAAAAGAGTAAGAAAATTCATAAAACTTGTTTTTCTTCTCTCTATAAAGCAGTTGACAGACAAATTATGCTTTAGCTACACAGTGGCATTACTAATTTTTTAAATAGGAAACTTATGGAGGTTCGCTGCAAACTCATGTTTATAAAATAATTTTCTTTACGAGTAACAAATACTTATATTTAGGGAATATCTTTCCACATGATACAGATATAGATAAGGCTGTTAGGCTTTCCCTTGAAAATTTAATCAATACGCATTGACAAATGTCAGTAACTTTTTCCCCCTGAAATTTCTTAAAAAATGTAGAAGATGAAAAATGTTATATTTGGGCTAATTTTCACAGCACATCAGTCTACCAGGGCTCAAATTAAAGGTTTTGGTAAACAAAAAAGCTTTTTACATTTTGAGCTTTAACTCATTTTTCTGCGCTTAAACTTTGGAGTTCCCAAAAAGTTAAGAGTTACTGAGATTTACTCGTATATTAATGTGAATAATTACACAGGGCCAAAAAAAAAAATCTGTCGGTTCTGGGATGGAGACTATACTTTTCTTTTGTATTTTTTCCCGCTGAATCCGAATCCGGCGTTAAAAGTAGGGGGTTGGCCGCATATTTTGAACATAACCTCAAAAAACTGTCGAAAAGCCGTGTTTCTGTGGAAAAACTTGAGAATAAAAAAAAAACCATTGTTTCCATCACATCAAAAATACTTTATTTTTATGTATTTTGGCTTGCTGAATCCAAATTTGTTATGGAAAAAGAGGTTTGACAGCCGAGTTTTGGAGATAACCTCAAAAAACTGTCGAAAAACCGTGTTTCTGTGGAAAAACTTGAGAAGAAAAAAAAAACATTGTTTCCATCACATCAAAACCACTTTATTTTTATGTATTTTGGCTTGCTGAATCCAAATTTGTTATGGAAAAAGAGGTTTGACCGCCGAGTTTCGGAGATAACCTCAAAAAACTGTCGAAAAGCCGTGTTTCTGTGGAAAAATTTGAGAAGAAAGAAAATAAACATTGTTTCCATCACATCAAAAACACTTTCTTTTTATGTATTTTGGCTTGCTGAATCCGAATTTGTTATGGAAAAAGAGATTTGACCGCCTAATTTCGGAGATAACCTCAAAAAACTACTCAGTCAATTTGCACAAGAACTAAATTGGCTTACGCTTGCGTATACACTTGTCATCGAACGACCTATGAGGCGTTTCGCCTCAACTCTCCCAGCGCGGCGCGCTAGCGTCAAATCATGCTATTTTCAAGTCGAGTTTACGATATCAATATGCATTTCAAAAAATTATGTGATAAGCGTTTTCGACGTATTTTTACCTCAGCTTTCCAATGGCGTAGGTGGTTTTTCCGAAATTTTCCATTTTCCCCCCCAACAAGTATAAAACATACTATATCTCGAAAAGTATATTTTTAATATTTTTGTTACCCCCTAGATCGAAAGCTGAGCATTTTTTACGTCGGAAAGGATTTTTTTCAGAATTTGCTCGAATGTTTTCTTAGAGAAACAGAACGCGAAAGAGCAGACGCAGCGTCTCCTTCGCGCGCGGTTTTCGGCGCGCTGTACACCGCGTGGACTAGATGCATTTCGCTCTCTAACAACCACTTAAAATTTTGATTTCCTTAATAATAGCAACAATAAACTAGTATTTATATTAATAATTCTTTTTTTTTAAAGTAGATAATTTTATTTTGTTTTGTTTTACGGGTTTTTTAGGGAAGATTTGATATTCTGAACTCATTGACGTTTTTTTTAGAATTAATGTTGTTTTATTCATTGGAATAACGGCATGGTACTGTAAAGTTCCCGGTATAGATTTAATTTTACTTAACCTTGATTTTAGTTTCAAAACGGTTTTTTCATAGGTCTCTTTAGTGCTGTAAAAAACTTTAGTTTCTTTGCAATTACGTAAAGCCCAGTTGTAAAGGTCTTCTGGTGTTAAAATATGATTACTCGAAGAGTAAGCGCCTATACCATCGCACGCACCTTTACCGTGCGCTGTTGCATGAAAATGCCATTCAGCAGGAACTCCAAAATCTTTTTGATGAAACAGAAGATTTTGGAAGGTAGACTTGTTCTTAAAATGCTGACCTGCTCCATCAGTTAAGTAATAAATTTTCTTGACTATGAAATTACTTTTTAAATACGATATTATAATTTTTTGATATTCATAAACAGCAACAGTATCGTCATTTAGATTATCAGAAATTATAGCAATGCTTATATGTTTAAGATCTTGATTTTCGTTATAATATACCACTGTTGTAAAAACTGTTGCTTGATTATTGTTCCAGTGGAACGATTGTGTTGTATTTTGCACTATAAACCCATAGTTTTCTGCAAAATCACAACAAACAAGGAATTCTCCTTTTTGAAGGTTTTTTTTCAAATCGCTTAAGAAAAGATATTGTTCTCTCGCAAAGAAGTCATGAGTTTTAAATTTTATTAATTTTTCTCCCAGTATGTTCATGAATTCATAAACATTTACAGTTGTAGATACTATTGTGCAACGATCTGTCTGAAGCCATGACTCATACTGTATTTGAAAAATATCATTTCTCTCAAAACATTCAAGCAAATGTTTCCCTAATACAGGCATATTGGGGCAATCTAAACAGTCTCCCAAGTAACATTTCGAACTAGCATTACTACATACGATTGCTTGGATGCAATCGTGGTAGTTTTTAAGAAATAGTCGAGTACCTTCAGTTAAACTCTGTAAATTAATAGCATTTAACATCAGCTTGATATTTTCGTGGTGTACACATACGCATACATTATGCGTACCACTGCTTCCCGCTAGAACACAATGCGGCGGCCTCAATTGAGTAAATTTAGTGAAGCCAATATTAACAGATTCATGCTCTTTTTTAAATAAACAATAAATTTCACGTAAATTACCAAGTAGTAACCTTTTCTGTACATGTTCTCTTTTACCATTATCCTGCTTAACAGATATACAATCTTTTAATCCGGGCATTACACGACTAATATCGTCCCTCTCATAAAAACGTTTAACTGAATCTACACTTTCAACTGGAAATATTTTGCCCCTTTTCTTTTCAGGTTTTGAAAAAATTCCACTTTCAGTTACTAACTTTTTTGCTTCTCGAGCTTCCCACTCAGTACAACCGAACTCTCTGATTAAGTCTCTGCGAGACCAAAAATCAGGAGCAAGCGTGAGTAGCTGAATTTTATCTTCCTTACCCGGTGATTCTAAAAATTTTTTTTTAATTGGTTGAGAACTGCCACGCCTGCTTTATGATATTCATCAGTACATTCAATTTTAGCTTTTTTGGCATCGCATGAAGGTAAATCTAACTTATGTTTATAAAGTTGACGTTGACAGTTGGAACAAATTTTCGCGTTTTCTGGTACGAGGGGATACGCACTCCTAAATATTGAAGGAAAATTCGACAAATTTTTACGCACAGAGTGATTAATTTTATTAAAAGGATTTATGCATTTCAGCTTCAAAGCTGGATCCATTTCAGTAGCGAGAAAATAAATGCAATAAATAAACCAAAAATAAATTATGATTTAATCAGCAAACACACGAAGAACACAAATATAACGGAAACAGCGTTAAAATTCTTAAACAATTTCAAGGATAACAAAGATCGAAAATTCATCAGACTTATATAATTGGATACAACAAATTACTCTCGGGCAAAAATTTTCTATACGCAAGCCACCTATCGGGAAAAAGTAAGTGAGAAGCGTTGCGTCTGCTATTTCAAATTGATTGTAATGTTTTTGCTTCCTCAAAGAGGAAGCTTTGTAACGGTGAAAAAAATTTTCGAAAAAAAAGTCTTCAAAAAGATGTTTTATGGTGGTATATGTGTATATTATTTGATTTTGATGATTTTTGATTTCGTGGATGTATGTATGTGTGTGTGTGCGTGTGTGTGTGTGTATATTTCAACTCTTAATATCTCCGAAACTAATCAACCGATTTTCGTCGGGTAAAGCTTATTCGCTTCGTCTTGCGGCAAAAGGAAAGTACCCTGATGGATTTGGGATTTTATTGATTTTCTTTTGTTTTATAACCAAAAAACGATTTTGAATTTTTAGTTTTTTTGATTTTTTCGTATCTTATAGTAATTATTACATAAAATAATATACTTCTCTTAAAAGGTATTCAAATTACCTACATTTTCTTTTTTAAAATTTAAAATTTAAAATATCTTCACTCTGTCATTTGTTATTAATGAAAACTTTTTTATATTTAAAAAATTAATATCTCAAAAAATAATTTATTTATCGACTTGAAATTTTAACTGTTACTTATTACACTTGTTGGTGGCAATATTGTGTTGCAATTTTAAGTGATTATCTATATGAATATATATTATACATTTATTTTCGAGAACTATCATTTTAATATTTTTATATAATGTAGTAAATTAAAATATCAAAACGTATTAATAGTGCCATTTTTAGCCCCTTCTTTTATCTCTTTTTAATCTCAATTTTTTTTAAACTTGGTGGTCTGTCAAAGCTTTTTTTAAAATAGGTACGTAATATACTATTATGCAAGAAACTGGTATAAGACGCATCGGTTCAAAGTATTATTGAAATTCTTTAGCATTCCTTTTTATGAAAAATGTATTTTCAGAATTTCAATTTTTAATTAGGAAACGATGAATTAGTTTGAGGAAGCTAAGTGCCAAAGAATTGGCAGCGGTTTTTTTTTGCGAAATAACCTATGAAAATGTCAATCGTGCATATAAGTGAAATTCGAAGTGCAAAAAGATATTCCATAAAGAATTAAAAATGATAAATAAAAATAATAAGGTTACTAGAGAGCGAAATACATCTAGTCCACGCGCTGTACAGCGCGCCGCATACCGCGCACGAAGGAGACGCTGCGTCTGCTCTTTCGCGTTCTGTTTCTCTAAGAAAAACATTCGAGCAAATTTTGCAAAAAATCCTTTCCGACGTAAACAATGCTCAGCTTTCGATCTAGATGATAAAAAAAAATATTAAAAATATACTTTCCGAGATATAGTATGTTTTATACTTTTTGAGGGTGAAAATGGAAAATTTCGGAAAAACCACTTACACCATTGGAAAGCTGAGGAAAAAATACGTCGGAAACGCTTATCACATAATTTTTTGAAATTCATATTGATATCGTAAACACGACTTGAAAATAGCATGATTTGACGCTCGCGCACCGCGCTGGGAGAGTTGAGGCGAAACGCCTCCTAGATGCAAAGGATTTCTACGCCGCTTTTTATTATTAGATTGTACATCTCTTTTTAGCATCCAGCAATAGTCCCCCATCATGTTAACGCCGTATTTTCCTTGCCACCTACGTTCAAATTCCTTCATATCCTGATGAAATATTTCACCATGCTCTTCACTGTAGTCACCTAGGTCTGGTGGAAATTCATCAATGTGCGAATCGAGAAAGTGGAGTTTTAAATTCATTAAGCAACCTAATTTTTTGTAATTTTGTACCACAGTTTCTACGATACTCTTATAGTTCTCATCTTTATTGTTACCAAGAAATTTTGTTGCAACATCTTTGAAGCTCAACCAGGCTGCCTTCTCGGTATCATTCATACTTTTGACGAATTCTTCGTTCCTGAACATTTTGCGAATTTCAGGTCCGTCAAAGATACTTTCCTTCAATTTAACCAGAGTTTTATTCGTAAAGATGGTTTCTAAGTATTTGAAGCATCGCCCTTCTTTATCGAGAGCTTTAACAAATTGTTTCATCAGCCCTAATTTGACATGTAAAGGAGGTAAAAGGATTTTGCTAGAATCTACAAGAGGAGGATTGATGACATTGCTGGAACCTGGAGTAAGTGATGGCCTCGCTGGCCATACTTCTGTATTATAGTGTTTTGCTCTATCTCGACTGTCAAACATGCATAAATAGCATGGGTACTTGGTAAAATCTGATTGTTGACCTAGTATCATGGACAATATTTTCAGGTCTCCGCAAATTAACCATTCGTACTCACTATACTGTATTTTATTTAAAACCTTTTCGATGTTACAGTATTCTTCTTTGAGTACAGTTGATACTAGGTCCATGATACTAGGTCAACAATCAGGTTTTACCAAGTACCCATGCTATTTATGCATGTTTGACAGTCGAGATAGAGCAAAACACTATAATTATAGTTTTTTTTTTTTTATTTGTTGCAACATCTTTGAAGCTCAACCAGGCTGCCTTCTCGGTATCATTCATACTTTTGACGAATTGTCATACTTTTGTATTAATACAAAATTTCTTGGTAACAGTAAAGATGAGAACTATAAGAGCATCGTAGAAACTATGGTACAAGACTTCAAAAAATTAGGTTGCTTAATGAATTTAAAACTCGACTTTCTCGATTCGCACATTGATGAATTTCCACCAGACCTAGGTGACTACAGTGAAGAGCATGGTGAAAGATTTCATCAGGATATGAAGGAATTTGAACGTAGGTGGCAAGGAAAATACGGCGTGAACATGATGGGGGACTATTGCTGGATGCTAAAAAGAGATGTACAATCTAATAACAAAAAGCGGCGTAGAAATCTTTTGCATAGGTCATTCCTGTCAAACCTCTTTTTCCATAACAAATTTGAATTCAGCAAGGCAAAATACATAAAAATAAAGTATTTTTGATGTGATGGAAACAATGTTTTTTTTTTATTCTCAAGTTTTTCCACAGAAACACGGCTTTTCGACAGTTTTTTGAGGTTATGTTCAAAATATGCGGCCTACCCCCTACTTTTAACGCCGGCTTCGGATTCAGCGGGAAAAAATACAAAAGGAAAGTATGGTCTCCATCCCAGAACCGACAGATTTTTTTTTTGTAGGCCTGTGTTACTTATGATACAAAGTAATACTAAAAACAAGCACATCTCTTTTTAGATGGTAAACAATAAGTAACTGTAATAATTTTTACTTGACGTTTTTGTGACTATTATTAAAAATCTTTTAAATAATGAAGATTAATATTTTAAAAATCTATAATTCTTTGAATATTGGTTTTTCGTAGATGTTGAATGCAACATTTTAATCTTAAATTTGCCTGAATTTTCAAGAAAAAAATTATTCTGATCTCAAAATATTGTTTTTATTTGTTTAAATTGCGTTTTTGTTTAAACAAATACATCTAAATCAAGATTCCTGCCATTTTGATAAATTGTAAACTCGAAATTTAGATTCTACGAATCAAAATCTATAAAAAAACGATGGTTACTTTATTCAATTGCATCACCCGGTGTAGAGGGGGAGACAGAAGCGAAAAATTTGTCGGCGCCTGGGCCAGCTAGAATCGCTAGAAACTGAAAAACGGCTCGCAAGCAGCAAAGACACCCAGTCCACGCGTGCGCTGATATAACAGCAATGCCGTCGGCGCCACAACCGCGAGCCGTAGGTCCCGCCTCCCTTCCCCTTCGGCCGCTTGCTGTTTGCAACTTCTGCATACTTTTCTCAAGCTTAATTTTATCTAATGCAAAAAAGTGACAAGTCATTCTTATGTAAAATTTCACGCCTTACAACTTTTGTGTTGGACTTTTTTCGATATCTCTTATAGTTCGCGAGTTATAAGCGAAAAACTATTTTCGGGGGTGGTTTTTTTTTTGACAAATTAGGGGTGACGCCGGCGTTTTTGGAGGCTGCATTTTTGACCATCGTTTCTAGACGATGTGTTTTATCAAATATCCAAAATGCAGCCGTTCCCTCGAAAAAGCCGATTTCAGACCTTCGTTTACTGAACAGCGCGTCGGCGCTGTCTTGCCGTGGGCAGATTCGGCGGTCTCGGTGCTCGTGCACTCGCGACAGCCATTGTGGCCTATATCTATACTTAAATACTGTAGGCGCTTGGCTCTCCCGTGCGCCGCGCCGTCGCCGCATCTCGAGCACAGACCCTGCTGTCGCCCCGTCGTCTGCGCTCTCTATGCCTATGCGGCAGCTATAGCTTGCGGCTCGCTCAACCGGCCGAGTGTTTATGTTTCGCCGCGTTACGACTTTCGTCGACTTTGTTATTATCGCGACCTAGTATACGTTCCGATTACTTAGCGCTTTTGAAAACTATATATATATATAACTCTCTCATAATACATATTTCCATTCTCTAAGGCCTAATATATTATTGATTAAATGTTAATCAACAATCAAATACCTCAACAGTAAGAGTACAATTTCCAATTATCTTACAGTGCGATACAATTTAAAAAACATTTTTATTCAAAGAATAATTAGAATATCGCTTAACTCTATACCCGAAAGTACAATTTACAACACGAAAATACAATTCGGCGATGCGCAAAAAAGCCTTTAATTGGTTTATTTAGAAGCAAAGAAACTAAAACGAAAATCCCAAGTCAAAAGAGTTTCAACATGGCGCCGGGAGGCAAGGAGCCGCCCGATACCATCCTCACTAAATTCTGCAAATGCCACCCAACATTAGAAGTAGGAGCGGTATTGTGTTTATTGTGTGAAAATTTTTATCACACTAATGAAATAGTGACAAAGTATAATGCAGGATGTCCAGTGAAACTCATTAGTAATTCACTAATGATTTGCCAGGACCATCCCAACGTGGCGTTAACCTCAAACTTGCCATATGGCGCGCTAAGCAGCGAGGCCAAGCAATTAATAGCACAGATCAAACTTACAACGAAGGAGCAAATCAAACAAGAAATAATCAGTGAAATAAATCTGGAAACACTCAACAACAAACAACAAGGCCATAACGAGACAATCTACGAAGAGTTTAATGAAATTGAATCGCTAAAAATAGAAAACCAACTGCTAAAACAGTTAAACTTCGAATTACAAGATAAAAACAAAATCTTAAACGAATTACTTACCAAGGAAAAACAGGGAAAAAACAATAACTCCAAGACCTACGCAGAAGTTACATTTAAGGAAAAACCAAAAAGCAAAAGACTGCCAAAATTGATTATTACAAAAACAGACAAGAAAGACAGCACTGACTTAGAAAAGACAGTCTTACAACATTTAACTCAAGATAAAACAATTCAAACAAAAAGTGTAGCATGCAAGAACAATGATACAGTTATTATAAACTGCATGAATGAGGAAAATATTAATTCACTTGTGAATACACTAGGAGAAAAACTGTCAAGCAATTTTAAAATAGAAAAAGAGCAAATTAACAAACCTAAACTAAAGGTAATTGAGATTGATATTGATAATAGTGATGATAGTGAGATCGAACTAGACATTAATCAGAGAAATTTTAATAACATGGAAGACAAATGCAAAGTTCTTCACGTATACAAGAACGAAAGAACAAATAGAAAATGTGCAATTATTGAGGTAACATCTAATATTTATAAACTTATTAAAGATAACAAGAGCAGATTATTTGTCGGACACCAAAGTTGTAGAGTTTATGACATAATAAACACTACTCCGTGCAATAAATGTTCGAGATTCGGGCATAGCAGTAAAAAATGTACCAACAGTGCTACATGTAATAAGTGTGCAGAAGCCCACGAAACCTCTAAGTGCGCAAGTATAACAAATAAATGTGCAAACTGTGACTATAGTAATAAAAAGTTCAATACCAAATATAATATTAACCACCGTGCAATTGATAGTGAGCTTTGTGAAATATTAAAATCAAAAATCAAAAAATACATTGAAATGACTGATTACCCGACGCAAACTACCTACCCGAGATTCTTTGGTAAGGTAGAAAAACTACAATATCAGCGGACGGCACCGATTAGGAGAGCGAGACTTACGAGTACTGACTCGTCAACTTCGCAAGCATCACGTAACATGTAGAATACAACACCAATACGAAACCTGGTGACAGCAACTTCAACTAACCAAAATGGATAGCAGTATTAATATAATTGATGATTTACAAAACAATATAATTTATAGAGACTGTAAATGCGATAACATTGGTGAACTAAACAAACGTATGGCTTTAGAGAAGGAAGTAATTTTGAATGTAAATATTAGAGGCCTACATGCAAATTTTAATAACTTAATTGTATTCATTAAAAACCTTGTTATAAAGCCATGCATTATAGTTTGTAGTGAAATCAGAAAATTTGAACACCCTGAATCTTTTAACATAGCAGGGTACAAAATGTACTATAATCACGGTAATATTAATCAAAATGATGGCCTGGTAGTTTACATAAGTGAATACATTAATGAAACTACGGAAATTTTAGATATAAATAACCTCAAAATAATTAATACAAAAATTGCAATAGAAAATGATAAAGAAATAATATTATCTGCATTATATAGATGCCACAATATAAAAAAGACTGAATTCATTATAAATCTCAAAAAATTAATAGAGCATAAGAAAATATATAAAAATAACCTGATCATGGGAGATTTTAACTTTGACATTTTAAATCAAGAAACAATTAATCAAGAATTTTTACATATACTCTTGGAAGATGGTTATTGTCCAGGGTTTTGTAATATTACCAGACCATCTGATAAAACAGGTAACTCAGGAACTTGCATAGACAATATTTTTATTAAACTAGATAAAATAGCCTATAAAACATTCACACTCAGAGTACCACTAACAGACCATTTCCCACTATTTATGCCATTAAATAAGATAAGAACAATTGAAAATGTACATAATAGAAATAGCATAAATCACAGTAAACTCAAGGCAGTTGCCTCCACTATAAACTGGAGTGAATTGTCACAAATAAACAACACGAATATTGCTTTAAATAACCTGATTGATAAAATAAAAATATGTCTTAGCAAAGCTGAAATTACTAAAAAAACAAATAATACTAACTACATGAAACCAAGGAAAGATTGGGTAACAAAGGCAATTATGATATCATGTAAAACCAAAGAAAAACTATATAAATTATGGAAAAAAGATCCTAATAATAATAGAAAAAGAGAAGAATATAGGAAATTTACGAATATCCTTAAGGATATTATAATTAAAGCAGAGGAATTGTATGACAAAAAACTTATAGAATCAAGCATGAATAATATGAAGAGTATGTGGAATGTGATTAATCAAAAACTTGGAAAAAATAGTAAAAAGAAAAATAACATCAACTATGTAATAGAAAACAACAAGAAAATATCAGAGCCTAAAGAAATTGCTGAGCATTTGAACAAATATTTTTGTAACATTGGCAAAAAGTTAAGTGTTAAAATAAATCCCCCGGTAAATGAGGAAATTAAACTCCCTCCAATGAACAGCAAAAGTATATTCTTTGAGCCAACAAACCAGCATGAAATAGAAAATATCATAAATAACATGGAAAACAAAAATGGAGGAAATGATAATATTAATGCCAAGACATTAAAAACCCTGGTCGAATTCTTAGTAGACCCCTAACCCACATCTTTAACCACTGTATAGATAAGGCCATCTGGCCAGATGCCTTGAAAATAGCAGATGTAATACCCTTACATAAATCAAAAGAAAAGCATATTGCCAATAATTACAGACCTATATCTCTTATTTCTAATATAGCAAAAGTACTAGAAAAAATAATTCATAAAAGAATAATTACTTTTATCAACAAATGTGAAATACTTGCCAAAAATCAATATGGTTTTAGGAAAAACAAGAGTACAAAAGATGCGCTAACACTAATATCAAATGTAATATATGGTAAGTTAGATAAGAGTACACCAATTGCCATAATTTTTTTGGACCTCGCCAAAGCTTTTGATACTGTAAATCATCAAATATTACTAGATAAACTATATAATTACGGTGTCAGAGGAAGTGCCCATAATCTAATAAAAAGTTATTTAGATAACAGACTACAAAAAGTAAAATTAAATAATGCAACAAGTCATCTCGAATCTGTCAACGTCGGTGTTCCACAAGGAACAATTCTGGGACCACTTCTCTTCTTACTATATATCAACGACCTGCTACTTGATATCCCGGAAGATACGCTAGTCTCATACGCAGATGACACAGCAGTAGTGACGTCGGCTAAGACGTGGAAAGAAGTTGAAACCAAAATGAACGAAACACTACACAAAATATCAGTATGGCTAGCTCTTAACAAGCTTTCCTTAAACACGGACAAAACAGTATACATTGAATTTGGGAATCAAGTTGACAGCACACCAAAAAATTTAGACATAAATATAAAGGCACAAAAATCAAAAGAGTTGATAATACCAAATATTTAGGTATAATCTTCAATAGTTATATGAGATGGAACGAACACTGCAAATATATATACAACAAAACGAAATATCTCATTTTCGTATTCTATAAGCTATCAAAACGTATGACGACTGATGCTCTAAGGATGATTTATTACGCCCTCTTTCACAGCATAATTTCATATGGAATTATAGCATGGGGAGGAGCGTATTCTAACAGTAAAAACCTGCTCATTAAACTACAGAACAGAATACTTAAAATAATCAATAAAAACAAATTTGCAGTCGACAAAAATCCTATGAGCATAGATAAAATTTTTACTTATGAATCACTGTCTTATCATTACGAAGTCTTACAGTCAGCATATATAAATTCCAATAACAACACTAGAAACAGAAGTATACAGATTCCAAAAAGATACTTGACCATTAGCATTAAGAAGAGTTATATTAGAGCAATAACACATTTCAATAACCTACCAAATGATTTAAAAACAATTAGAAACAAACTAAGCAGAAAACCAAAACTAAAGCAATGGATACGCGAATGTACCTGATGCATCAAGAGTATAATTTATTAATTTACATTGGAAATAAAACCCACTACTCTCTTTAAAGTAAACAATTATGACTACTAATTTTAATAAAATAGATTGTAATCAAGTAAAATCGCTGTTTTATGAGATTTATGGTAGAGGATAAGTATCAGTTTTCGAGCATACGTCTGCAGAATCCAGTGAACTAAAACCACCCAGAAGGCAAGAGAATATCAAGTATGCTTTTTCTACATTGGAAGTCCATGGGGAAACAGCTTATCTTGATAAAATGATACTTGACATTCGCACATACATTTGTGCAAATGGTTTGTGCATCTTACAACATAACCGTTCACATCGACGTATATCGAACTATAACTGGAATAAAAATGAAAAAAGTCACTAATGAAATACAAAAATTTGATAGTTATTAATGTTAAAAATTTATATAAATTGTTACTAATTTTAAACACTGTTAAATTTTCATACAAATTTTATAAACACATACCAAAACTGAGAGTGGGCTCTGCTTAATATTCCTAGGAATATTAAGCTGCAGCAACTCTCATAGCTACTACTCAAATTATTAATCATAAGTAAATATTAACCAAATTAATTTTAGGTTAAGTTAGTTTTAGTATGCCGGACCAGCGAACAGGAATTTTTCCTCTGCTGGATTACATTGTACTTACTTTGTAATGTAAACTATGTATAATGGTTACAAACTTGTAATTTTTTGTACTTTACTCTGGTTTAAATAAATAAAAAAAAAAAAAAAATCCATACGGGCTAGGATCATGAGCCTAAACGATTTTACAATTTGCATTTATGTGACGTAATCAAAACACCATATTCCTCTGAAATATAATTAATTATAATCTATAATATAAAAAACGTTATTATATTATACACATTTATTACTCTAGTGGAGTTGAAATTTTAATAATTTGAAAAATCATATTTTAGAATAGTTAAATTACATCAAATAATTTTTTTAAATGAATATATTTTAATATAAAATTGCATTCTGTCTGCATATTTGATTTGGCATAAAGACATTATTCAGAAGTATATATAAAATTATATTTAAAAACATTTACGGAGAAAAATCGTAATTACTAAATTGCAAATTAAAAATAGAAAGGTTTATGCCAAAAGTCAAATTCACAAATTTTTTACATGGTTATTGGCGCGTGAGTATATCGACGGCTGAGCGGAACAAGGTTGTATCTCGGCGCGCGGACGAAGAACGTCGTATTTATAGAAAATAAATGAAACGAATGTCACGAATACATAAAATGCTATACATTAATATAGAAAAAAACATGGTTACTTCTATATGTACGGCATTCGTCTTATGTACTTCATATGAATGGACCTTTCGTACTATGTGTTTTCTACAACTGTGGCAGTATGAAATTAGTTTATTCTGTATATATATTTATGTATTTTTTGCATTCTGTTAATCGTGTTTTCTGTTTTAAATCCTGTATGATAAGCGTGCTTCTACTAATGTGGTACGCGTATTCTATTTTACATTTTCTGAAGGGTAAGGCATTTAACTATCAGCCTTTCGATATATTTAGTTCCACCCACGAAGAACGTCGTATCTCACCGCGCGGACGAAGAACATCGTATCTCACCACGCGGATGAAGAACGTCGTATCTCACCGCACGGATGAAGAAAATAGTATCTCGGCGCGCGGACGAAAAACGTCTTATCTCACCGTATACTGGTCGTGTACGCCGCAAGAGCGCCGAGATATGACGTTCTTCGTCCGCGCGGTGAGATACGATGTTCTTCATCCGCGTGGTGAGATACGATGTTCTTCGTCCGCGCGGTGAGATGCGACGTTCTTCATCCGCGCGGTGAGATACGACGTTACTTATTCACGCGGTGAGATACGACGTTCTTCGTCCGCGCGGTGAGATACGATGTTCTTCGTCCGCCCGCTGAGATACGACGTTCTTCATCCGTGCAGTGAGATACGACCTTGTTCCGCTCAACCGTCGATATATTGAATAAATAAATTCATTGAAATAGGATTCGTTATGAAAAAAAATCTTTAAAACAAGAGTGATAATCGGGTGAGGAGAAGATTCTATCACGGCGAAGCGCGTGAAAAGGCCCTATTCCAGACGAGCGCGTAAGAAGGTGTTCTTCCCACCCGCCGAAATATCCTAAAGTTATAAAAAATTATATAAAAAATTATAAAAAAAAATATAAAATTCTTCTTTTTTCTACATATATTTTCTACCTATTTATATTTACCGTTCTTTATGTATGCCACGAAAAAATCGACATCACGTTCTTTAGAAAGTATTTATAGAAAATTATAAAAACAAAAAATTTTTTTTATAACGGACAAATAGTATTTAATTTTAACTTTTATAAAAATGCAGCGTCACGGAGATAATATTTTTCTTAATTGTAGACACATCGTATCCCATATCACATTAACCGAAAATTTAACAGGAGTTGATAGCCTAAAAAAATTGGTATAGTATTTTTTTACCATATTCTAACAGTTTTTTTAACAACGTTTAAAAGTATAAAATTGTCTTCGTGGAGGAAATATCTAAATTTAGGCCTCTTCTTATCATTGCATAACAGTGAGTTATATGTAGTGGAACACGTTACTGGAAGTGGATTATATAAATATTTGCTTGACTTAGCTAAATAGCTGAGAACCATAGATATGTCACAGTGCTATAAAAGTTATTTTCCTCTTACGTCTCGAAAAAAATAAAAAAAATGGCTTTGAAGGCACATCTACAGGACAACGTTTCTCTGAATGTTAAGGGGGTCAGACACCTTTAGAATTTTGTTCATAAAATAACCAGAAAAAATTTTTTTTTCATAATTAGAAATACGTAGAAGTAATATCCTAAAAATATATTCAATTTGTGATAAAATTAGACACAAAAAAAAAATTTTGATCGATTTTAACCAAATATATGCCCAGATCAAAATTTTTGCTCTGCTGTCGACTCCAGATTCAGGAACTGCATATATTTTAATGGGAGTGGTCCTAAAATTTTGGTATTTGATATGACTATTGACTGAAGAGTTGCATGTATCCAATATATTTGATTAAATAATTTTTTACAGTCAAAAATTGCTAAAAGATCTTCAATTTAAGTGAAATTCAGGTTTTTTAGCAATTTTTGACCGTAAAAAATTATTTAAAAGATCTTCAATTTAAGTGAAATTCAGGTTTTTTTAAGCAATTTTTCACCGTAAAAAATTATTTAATCAAGTAAAAATTGGATACATACAAATCTTCAGTCAATAGACATATAAAATACCAAAATTTTAGGACATCTCCCATTAAAATATATGTAGTTCCTAATTCTGGAGTCGACGGCAGAGCCTAAAATTTTACATTATGTAGAAAACAGCTTTAAAGACAAAATTACTAAAATACTTCTTTATTTCTTCTTCATTATTTCTTAACTCCATCTCTGCCCTGAAATACAAAAAAGTATTGTTTTTAGCTCAAAATATTTTACATTTAGAACAAATATTCTAGTACCTGGGTTTACGGTTCATCAGACTTCGATGCTATAAGCACGCGTAACAGTCATATCCACATCAGTCGGTCAAGTTTGTTAAGTGGTTTAAAATGATGATCCTTTGGTGCCTTTAAATCTGTATGTTTTTAATAATATTTATTACATATATTAGATTCTTATACACTGAGGTAAATAAAGAATGTGTTCAGAAATCCAAAATCCTTCATGCATGTTATGAAGCCAGTATCACCATAGCCAAATGCTTAAAAAAAATGTTTATAGCAGCAACACTCCTATATTGATCTTCCTTTAATGTCTGATAGGGCGAACTTCTTTACTTGTCATTCATTATTCTTTTTCACATATAATATCATTACTTAATAAAGAGAATACGACTGATATATATTTATTGCAGTGCATAACTGTTTTGACTTTAGAAAATAAAATGTCAATTATATCATAGTGAGATGCAGGCGATGGTTGATAATGGTAGCTTTCTGACTGAAGTGAAGGTTCCATAATGTTTTTCTGCACAATAGCATATCTTTCGCTTCCTTTAAAAGTTGATTTAAATCTGTAATATGTGGGTTTTGTAATAGTCAGTATAGACTTAATTTTTCTTTAGTATCAATCCCTGCTATTTTAAGTATAAGGTGTCCAATAAAAGTTCATAAGTACTAAAAAGCTATTTCTAAAACTTTAATTCAACTGTCATTCGTATTATTCAAATACTTTTAAAAACTTATTTAAAATACCTTTACGTATTACATAATACACTAAATTTTTACTCCCAAATCCGTTTGAAACAATGAAAACTAAGAACAACACTTTGTATAAAAAAGGTGCTGATGTTGATATCACAGTGTTTATATGAAATGACAGCTGTGTGGATGGTTACATTGCTTGAGGACTTTTTCATAGGTTAAAATCAGCTCTGCTATAATAAAGGAGTGAGCTGTGAGAGGCTGTCAGTGATAAGTCAGGTTGTTACGATGCCAACTTAACTGCTATAAGTTTTAAATTCAAATTTTTATTTTTGTTAAAAATACCGTCCATAAATTATATTATTCATTTTTTATCTTTATATTAATGTTTAAAATATTATTTTTGGATTTTTTAAAGTATATATAGATATGTTTAGTGAGAATTTTAAATATATTAAGAACAGGGAAATGAAAAAAAAAATTAGTAGAAATAATATACAATTATATAAATACGTATACAAGGGGAAAAATGTAATTTGAACAAGAAACAAATGAAAAGCTTGATCAGTGTTTTGTGTATACTCTTAAAACAAAAATAGATAATGCTTTAAAACTAATTGGGACATATTCTACAAGTATTTTTTTAGTAAAATATGTCATAAAAAAAAATTGATTTTTCGCCATTTTAAAGGTATCCGACCACCTTAACAAAAATATGTACAAACTCAATTTAATAGTATCATTTTTCTTCGACACTTATAAGTCAATTTTGGAATGAAAAGAAGTTTCATCTTTTTTTTAAATGACGAAACTTGGAAAAGATATTTAATTTTGAAGGTACATCTACAAGACAAAGTTTTCTTGTTCTTTAAGCCTTTCTGAATGTGAAAAAATGATTTACTTTTAAATCTAAAAATTAAGGATAATTTCGACACTTATAAATACTGGCATCTACCTATTTGATCTTTGCAAGAATTATTACCTACACTGAAATTATTACTTTAAAAGTTACAGTTTTCTAAGGAATAATCGTTATTACAATTATAACTTCCCATAATAATTTGTTACACGCGATAATTCAATAAATATCTGAAAATATAAAATATCAATCCTTTTTCTATTATCACATCAGCTTTACGTAATTTAATTGAAGTAACTAAGTGAATAAAGAACATCAGTCATCCCATTTAATTTTTTATTTAGTAATTATAAGAAATACGTAAAGCTGATGTGATGATTGAAACAAGATTGATATTTAATATTTTCAGATATTTATTGAATTATCGCTAGTAGCAAATGATTGAGGGAAGTTATAATTGTAATAACGATTATTCTTTAGATAACTGTAACTTTTAAAGTCATAATTTCGGTGTAGATAATTATTCTTGCAAAGATTAAAAGGTACATACTAGTATTTATAAGGTGTCGTCGTTTAGAGAAAAGACAAAATTATTCTTAATTTTAGATTTAAAAGTAAATAATTTTGTTGACATTCAGAAAGGTTTAAGGAACAAGAAAACTTTGTCCTGAAGATGTGCCTCTAAAAAAAATTAAAAAATTTTTTTTGAGAGATAGGAGGGAAATAACTTTTATATTACTGTGACACATCTATGGTATATATTCTCATATATTTAGCTAACTATAAGTCAAGCAAATATTTATATAATCCACTTCCAGTAACATATTCCACTACATAGAACTCACTTTTATGCAAGGATAAGCTCATGGGGCATCAGAAGAGGCCTAAATTTAGATATTTCCTTCGCGTACTGAATACAATTTTATACGTATAAACGTTAATGAAAAAAAAAAATGCCAGAATATGGTAAAAAAACGCTGTACCAATTTTTTTAGACTTTCAACTCTTGATAAATTTTCGGTAAATGTGATTGGATACGATGTGCCTACTATTAACAAAAATACTATCTCCGCGACGCTGCATTTTTATAAAAATTAAAATTAAATACTATTTGTTCGTTATAAAAAAAAACTTTTTTGTTTGTAAGAAACTATTGCATATTGTAGAAAAATATTGAATATATCAAATAAAAACAGTAAGCAAATTAGTAAAACTTGTTTTTCTTTTCTATATATGGCCGAATCCATCTCAAATCAGACAGCCCGCGTATGCCTATTTCACCTATCATGTTGAAATAAAAATATTTATGTTCTACTCGAAAAAATATTTTACACGTGTTTTTTTATTTTTTTGTTTCATCAAAATTTCATGCGTTCAGCGATGCCGAAAAATTCCGAGAAAATTCTTTCATTGAGAAAAAAAATTTTCAATGTGATTTTCAAACTGCTATTGTTTCAGCAGTTTTTCGAGCTTTTAAACGTGTAACAAACAATTTCACTCAGTTTTGAGCCCTCTTTAACGGCCTTAATGTCATTTTCAAAAAAAATAAAAAATCCACGAGCTATGCACTTTTTACTGAAAAATTCATTTTTTAGGGAAGTGCCTTTTTCTCGAAAACCCCATGTTTTTTTTGCACAATTTTTGTTGTCGTGATAGAGGACGGTAATGCCTAGCTAGACGTATTTGTGAGATTCGGTACTTTTTCCCTGGGATAGCGATCACTAATGAGATAACACACAAACAAATTTTTCACGCCTAATGCTTATATATAGTCAATGATATTAGAGTCAATGTAAAGGTATTTGTCTTTGTGTGTATGTAATATACAGGTACACATAACTATGTATTTATTTGTTATTTGCGTCTTTTTGATTTTTTATTTTTATACCTTTTTTTCATTTGTATACCTATTTTACTACCTTTGTTTTTCTGCTTCATTGTTCTTAATTCAGTAAGCGGACGATCAGCGGTCTTTGCTGTCAAACAATGTATTTTATCGTCACATGTTTTTTTAACCCATATATGAGTTTTTGAATTCCAGGATACTTTGGAGTTGTAAGCCAATCAATATTTTTTTTCTTTTCTGAATTGTTCTATTTCAGCATCTTGTAAATGTATTATTTTAATAGCATCAGTATATTTTTGAACATGTATTGCAAAATCATTTGCGTTTTGAATAGCTTCTTCAAGGGGCTCTCGAAGATTATGCGAAGTAGCATAATGCTTTATAAGTCCACCCACACCATCTACAGCTCCTTTGCCGTGCCCAGTAGCAGAGAACAACCATTTTATATCACACGGTGCTCGTTTTAGTTCATCTAATTGAAAGCGATTTTTAAAGTGACTCGCAGCGCCGTCTGATACGATGGTAATTTTTTTAATTGAATCACAACAATTTTCTTTCAAGAATTTTATAATTTTTTGTACTGCTAGCAAAGCATACGCTGAATCATGTTTTCGGTCATCACTTATAACTGCGAAATTTGTGTCGAATCCCCTTGATAAGAGACTGCTGTGAAAATAGAAATTTGATCATTAACCCAATGATTTCCTTGAACAGCTTTATTATGAATCACAGCCCAGTTTTCAGCGAAGTCTATTTGAAGAACTAAATGATGTGAGTCTTTTTTAGCACTTTCTCTTTCTGTTTTTATAGCTTTGCGTTGTATATTTTTTACATACATGTGAGTACTAACCCTCATGGTCCAAACCGAAAGTTCATCTTTAAAAGCAGAAATTGATAGTGTCTTTTTAATCAGGTTTCCATTATCCCACAAAGCATATGTAATTTCTTCTGTACCTTCTACATCTTGCAGTTTTAAAACATGAAACGTAATTCCCTTAATCCCTGGACATAGTTTACATTCTTGTAAATAACATAAATCAGATGGCTCAGAACACATTGTTGCATTTATTATTTGTGACCGACTTTCATCCAACTCTGTGACGTTACTCCCTCTAAAATTAATTAAGCTCGTAAGAAATAAATCATAATTTGCGCAATAGATACAGAGACAAACTTCTTTGATGGGGCTAAGTAAGACATACTTTGGTCGCAAACTATAAAATTTCGATTTTCCAATTCTCAATTCTGGATAATCATTTTTAAATACTTTATACGTCTCTTTTAAACTTCGAGTAAGAAAACGCTTAACTTTTTTTCTCTCTTTTTATTGTTAACTTTAATTGTAACAACGTCACATTTATTAGGACTTTGTCTTGAACAATTAAAATCATCATTTAAATAATATTCCATAACAATTTTTTCCATGTTTTCATCAATCGGATGGCCTGAATATGCATCTGGTTCTGAATAAATTCCTTTTTCTTTAACAAGATTTCTCGATTTGTTGATCATATACATTGTTATTTCTGGAAATAAAGATAAAATTTCATGTTTTGTAAAGGATGAAGGTAGCAAAGTCACATTTTTTATTTTTTCTGATACCGTAGAACACTTTTGCAAGGCTAGACCAAGATTTTGTATCCATTCTGTACAATGGCATACAGTTGATTCATTTGCTGTTATAGAAACGTCATAAACATTGTTCAACTTCACATCAAGGGTATTAGACAATGTTGAAAGTATTTTTTTTTTCTTCTTTGTTACGTAATTTTCAATTGATTTTTCATGTATAAGATTTTTTCTTTTAAGAGGCGATACAGAACCTAAGAAAGATCTACTTATTTCATTATTAAATTCTTCAATGCGTTCTGGAGTACTTGGTAAAAAATCTTCATCTCTATCAACTACGTTATCGGTAACTTCATTATCCGTTATAAATTCATTGTCAGTACTACTCACCAATTCTAAAGCACGATTGTAACAATGTTGACACAGATATGTAGAAGGTGTCAAAGGTAAATGAGGATAGAGGTGCTTCAATGGATGAGCAAGATTCTCAAGTTGTTTTAAACGTACGGAACTAGATTTGTAAATAATTTGTTTGTGTTTGTCTAAAAGTCTGCACATTTGATTCTCTCTGTCGAGTAATATTGAGACATCGTAGTTGAGTTGATAAGGTGTAAATATGTAATAATTTTCCAAAAGATGATGGTTTTAAATAAGACGAGATGTGTGATATATAGCAGAAACCGAACTTTTCTTTGTAAATGTTAAGTCAAACCATATCCATCTAGCGGACAAATGTACTAGTACATATACTCCTATAAGTAGGCGCACGTACATGTATATTACATACGCACAAAGATAAATACCTTTACATTGACTCTAATATCATTGACTATATATAAGCGTTAAGCGTGAAAAATTTGTTTGTGTGTTATCTCATTAGTGATCGCTATCCCAGGAAAAAAGTACCGAATCTCACAAATACGTCTAGCTAGGCATTACCGTCCTCTATCACGACAACAAAAATTGTGCAAAAAAAACATGGGGTTTTCGAGAAAAAGGCACTTCTCTAAAAATGAATTTTTCAGTAAAAAGTGCATAGCTCGTGGATTTTTTATTTTTTTTTGAAAATGACATTAAGGCCGTTAAAGAGGGCTCAAAACTGAGTGAAATTATGTGTTACACGTTTAAAAGCTTGAAAAACTGCTGAAACAATAGCAGTCTGAAAATCACATTGAAAATTTTTTTTCTCAATGAAAGAATTTTCTCGGAATTTTTCGGTATCGCTGAACGCATGTAATTTTGATGAAACAAAAAAATAAAAAAACACGTGTAAAATATTTTTTCGAGTAGAACATAAATATTTTTATTTCAACATGATAGGTGAAATAGGCATACGCGGGCTGTCTGATTTGAGATGGATTCGGCCATATATAAAGCAGTTGACAGAAAAAAAATTATACTGTAGGTACACGTTGGCATTAGTAATTTTTTAAATAGGAAACTTGTGGAGGTTCGCTGCACGTGACAAATACTAATATTTAGGGACTATCTTTGGAAATGATGTAGATATAGATAACGATGTGAGTCTTTCCCCTGAAAATTTAATCAATACGTATTGACAAATATTCCAGTCATTTTTTACTAGGGGTGCACCATTACTCGAAGATCCGAACTATTTGCTCTATGAACTCGACTCAACGAACTCGAGTCGAATCAAATCTTTTACTTGTATATTGAGTAGTTCGAAATAATAGAGTAGTTTAAAATGATGGGGCACTTCGAACTTCAAGTGCATAGTAGTGAATAAATTATAAAAGAATTAATAAATAAAAAATTATAGATAATTATATGTAATCTTACAATAATTATTATTATCACCACTAAGTAGTACATAAATCCAAAAACTAACTACATTCAGCTAATTAGGTATATCATTTTATAAGTTTCTAAGAAAACCAGCTAGTTCTATCTAGATCGAACTACTTAATTCGAGTAATCCGACTTCTTCGAGTAGTTCCAGTGGGTCCGAGTAGTTCGACCTGACTTGAGCAGTTCAAAGTATAGAGCACTTGATTCAAGTTCGACGAAAAAGCTCGATACAGTTCAAACACGCCGAGCTGAGTACTCGTGCACCCCTACTTTTTACCCCTACTAGATTCTAAAGCAGAGCACGCGCGGCTGCACACCAGCCTATCTTACCTACTGAATTCGCCAATGAACTTTTTCGATAATGCTCTGAAGCTGGCACTGCATATAATATAATTGTATGTGATATAATTTTTAGAAATCGCATAGTCGCTACAGACAAAATTGTTTAAAGTTATTGTTCATGTATTTTTAGCCGTTTCGCCCCACTTGCATCCCCTGAACGAAGGGTTCCGGATCGATTTAGGTGTCGGCAATTTTTTTATGGATCTCTGGTAAGCTCTCGAAGAAAATCGCGTGATAAAATGTTTAGGAATCGTATAGTCGCTTGAGACAGAATTTTTTAAAGTTATTTTTCACGTATTTTTAGTCATTTTGCCCCACTTGCATCCCCTGAAGGAAGGGTTCCGGATCGATTTTGGTTTCGGAAATTTTTTTATGGGTCTCTGGTAAGCTCTCGAAAAAATTCCCGTGATAAAATTTGTAGGAATCGCATATACGCTGGAGACAGAAATTTTTAAAGGTATTTTTCATGTATTTTTAGCCGTTTTGCCTCACTTGCATCCCCTGAACGAAGGGGTCCGGATCGATTTTCGTGTCGGCCATTATTTTATGGGTCTCTGGTAAGCTCTCAAAGAAATTACTGTAATAAAATTTTTAGGAATCGCATAGGCGCTCGGGACAGCATTTTTTAAAGTTATTTTTCATGTATTATAAGCCGTTTTGCCCCACTTGCAACCTCTGAACGGAGGGTTCCGGATCGATTTTGGTGTCGGCAATTTTTTTATGGGTCCCTGATGAGCTCTCGAAGAAATTCCTACGATAAGATTTTTAGGAATCTCATAGTCGTCAGAGACAGAATTTTTTAAATGTATTATTCCTGTATTTTTAGCCGTTTTGACCCACTTGCATCCCCTGAAGGAAGGGTACCGAATCGATTTTCGTCTCGGCAATCTTTTATAAGTATTTGGTAAGTTCTCGAAGAAATTCCCGCCATAAAATTTTTAGCAATTGCATAGCCGCTAGAGACAGAACTTTTAAAGTTATTTTTCATGTATTTTTAACCGTTTTGCCCCACTTGCATCCCCTGAACGAAGAGTTCCGGATCGATTTTAGTGGGAGCAATTTTGTTATGGGTCTCTGGTAAGCCCTCGAAGAAATTTCCGTGATAAAATTTTTAGGAATCGCATAGTCGCTAGAGACAGAAATTTTTAAAGTTATTTTTCATGTATTTTTAGCCGTTTTGCCTTACTTGCATCCCCTGAACGAAGGGTTCCGGATCGATTTTCGTGTCGGCGATTTTTTCATGGGTCTCTGGTAAGCTCTCGAAGAAATTCCCGTGATAAAATTTTTAGGAATCGCATAGTCACTAGAGACAGAATTTTTTAAAGTTATTTTTCATGTGTTACGTCTGTGACGTATCTCTAAAATTAAAATCTATATTCATATTCTCATCAGTAATTTCCTGACCTACAAAATTATGTGATTGCAAATTCTACGACGCAGCATTTTGACAACGCACAGCGTGACGTAGTGAGCCACCTACTTCGCGAAAACATACGCGTGTCTTAATTTAGTGCCCCAGCATTTCTCAACTTCGAAATTGAACGATTTACGTCAAAAATGTTTACTAAATTTGTTTAAAGAAGATGATATTGATCCAGCGTCAAAATCATCTTTAACCTAATATAATCGCTTAATAAAAACGGCGACTTTCACCACACACGCCAGCAATCGCGCACAGATCGCGAGCTCCGTACCCTCCAACCGACAATAGGAGAAACGATTATTTTTGTACAGGCCAATACGAGGCAATAACAGTAAAGCAATTGTATCAATTTAATATATTATCGGTATTATATATTGTTTAGCAAAGTGAATAAGTTGTAAATCGCATAGTCTTATTTATAAAACTTATATTAACCAATAAATAGTGCGTCTAACTAATCTGCTGTTTATTATTTATGAGAGTCTACGCTCAGAGTAAAGGTAATATAAATCAAATATCATTCAAATATAAAAATATAATCAATTCAATAAATATAAGAGTATATTCCTCGATTTTTCGGGACTTCACACATGTATTTTTAGCCGTTTTGACCCACTTGCATCCCCTGAAGGAAGGGATCGATTTTGGTCTCGTCAATTTTTTTATAAGTATTTAATAAGCTCTCGGAGAAATTGCCGTGATAAAATTTTTAGTAATCGCATAGTCGCTAGAGACAGAATTTTTTAAAGGTATTATTCGTGTATTTTTAGCCGTTTTGCCCCACATGCATCCCCTGAAGGAAGGGTTCCGGATCGATTTTGGTCTCGGCAATTTTTTTATAATTATTTGGTAAGCTCTCGAAGAAATTCCCGTGATAAAATTTTTAGGAAATTCATAAGCTGCGAAATATTAAATTTTTTATCGTCTTGTGAGGGTGGTTTGAGGGCCGATTTTGGGGGATGATCACTTCGGAAATAACTTATATCGCTGTTTCTATTGGTTTTATGCATATATCTAACAGACAGTATCAAAAAGACCGATTTTGGAAATATTCGATATTTCGTTTACGATGAACGTTCAGAACTTCAAACACATAATGATACTATGAATGAAATTTAAGAAGAATTAATAATTTATAGTAAATTAAGCTATTATTAACTAATTAAAAATAGCAATAATTATTAATTAATAACTTGAAATTAATTAGACTACTATTATAACTATTAAAAACTATTAAAAACTGTTACAAACAGTTATAAACAGTTACTAATGTCCAAAATAAGTTTTTAACTTTTTTAATTTTTGACTTGTGAATTGTTTTTAACAATTTCAAACAAACATATTTCTGCTAGGGTTAAATAAGATTTTATTATCATATTTATCTTCAATTTTTATATTATATTCTAAAATCAAGGTATATTTCTAGCGCGCATTCTTTAGAGAGATGAGTTTGAGGATTTGAGAAGAAGATCGTTGAACAAGGCGAATAAACAAGCACTGACGTGTAGGTAGAAAACTAATAACAGTGGCCGTTATTAAACTTAGGTAACCTCCGGAGTGACAACTTATTCACAATGCGAAATTAGACTTAGAGAAACTTGATGTCTATTAAGCTAGCACCACCACTAACGCTCGCAACTATGAATACTATACCATAATTTGTTGCTGATTTCTTACGAAAACCCCGAATTTGTTACTCCAGTCGTTTCCGAGATATCCTGGCGGGACTTAAGCTAGCACCGCCACAGCTGTAACTTTTGAACGACGAAATATTTTTTGACGGGACAGGCGGCATTATTTGTTGCTAATTTGTTGCTTCAAGATAGGCAAAGCCCCGAATCTCGAAAAACAAAATGGCACCTATTGCCGGAACATGGTCATACTCCGGATTACGTAATTTTATTAAATCACGAATAATTAAACAAACAACTATCGGATATTTTGCTGCTAATTTGTTGCTAATTTTTTACGCTAAGCCCAAATTTGTTGCTCGAGCCTTTTCCGGATATCCTGGCGGTGCTACTTTAAAACTTGAGCTAACACCGCCACAGCTGTAACTTTTTAACGACGAAACATTTTCAGATGGGACAGGTGGCATAATTTGTTGCTAATTTGTTGCTTAAAGATAGGCTAGGTCTCGACTCTACAAAAAAAAATGGCGCCAATGGGCGCAACCAGGGCATCCCTCGGCTAACGTATTTTTCTTAAATGACGAATAATTCCACAAACAACTATCGGATATTTTGTTGCTAATTTGTTGCTAATTTTTTACGCTAAGCACAAATTTGTTGTAGAAGCCGTTTTCCGGATATCGTGGCAGTGCTACTTTAAAACTGGAGCTAGCACAGCCACAGCTGTAACTTTTGAACGATGAAACATTTTTTGACCGGAGAGGTAGCATAATTTGTTGCTAATTTGTTGCTTAAAGATAGGTTAGGTCCCAAATCTTCAAAATCAAAACGGCGACTAGTGGTGATACCCAGCCATCACCCACCTTACGTAATTTTTTAAAATCTTGAATAATTCAACAAACTTCTATAGAATATTTATTTGCTAATTCTTTGCTAATATTTTACGCTAATCTCGATGTAGTTGCTCCAGCTGTTTCCGAGATATCAAGGCCATGCTACCTTAAGAATTAAGATGGCACGGCCACAGATATAACTTTTGAGCGACAAAATATTTGTTTATGGGACAGGTGGCATAATTTGTTGCTAATTTGTAGCTAATTTGTTGCATCAAGATAGGCTAGGTCCCAAATCTTCAAAATCAAAATAGCGCCTAATGGCGTTACCCAGCCATCATCCGACTTACGTAATTTTTTAAAATCTTAAATAATTCAAAAAACTATTATGGGATATTTTATTGCTAATTTATTGCTAATTTGTTACTAATTTGTTACGCTAATCCCGATTTTGACGCTCCAGCCATTTCCGAGAAACAATGGCTATTCTAGAGTAATATTAAGCTGAAAAAGCCATTATGTTGTATCTTATCAGCAATTGATAATAGCAACACCGGGTTTGGCCCCGATTTTGTCGCTCATTTGTCGCTCGAAGATGCCGTAGATCCCATGTCCCAAAAATTGACTGCTGTCCCAAAAAACGACCTCGGGCTACGCGCATATAAGCAAAAATGATAAAATTAAAAAAATCAATCAACTCATAAGTGCACATTTTGTCGCCAATTTGTCGTTCACTTTTCCCGCAAATCCCGATTATGTTGCTAAAGTTGTTCTCGAAAAAAAACTCGCAGCTGTAGCTCCATTTTGAAGCTGGAAAAGCCGCGGTTGTATCTTCTCCACAAGTGACGATAGCGACACGGGCTTTGGTCCAGATTTTATCGCTAATTTGTCGCTCAAATGTGCCATTAATCGAAAGTCCCAAAAAAACGACCTTGGGTCACGATCGCATAAGCAAAAATGATAAAAAAAAAAATCAATTAATTCATAATTGCACATTTTGTCGCGAATTTATCGCTCATTTTTCCCGCAAAGCCCGATTTTGTTGCTTTAGCCGTTATCGAGATACATTAGCTTAAGGTAGTTGGGTACTGGTGATCAGAAGCGAAAGTCGAATCCAGTCGCAAGAGAGAGCCGAATCTCTTGCCTGCCACGCGTGTTTCTTTGTACGCTGGGCGAGACGAAAACTTTTTAGCGGTCAGTATAACCTAAACCCTCATTCTCGCTGTTTCTCTCGCTTACGCGTGTCCTCTCTCTTGCACTCGTGGCGTATTGTCGTCTGCCAACTAAAAGAATGCTACTTTGAATTACAATAATTCGAAAACAGTGACCAAATATCTCCCTTAGCAACGTATACCTTTTTAAAAAACATTCCCCAGAGATTCTTTCTTTAGAAGATGAAAATGTAATTCATGTTTATTAATCAGGTACGGGCACTGTAGAGGGCCGCAATATGAACTATATCTAAATTTATTGCTAAATTGTTGCTAATTTGTTACGCTAATCTCGAATTTGTAGATCCAGCCGTTGCGTCGAGAAATCCAGGCGGTACTGGCTTAAGACTTAACTCAGCACAGCCACAGCCAGTGCATCGATGCTACTGTAGTCTGGCGCCTGCGCATTAGAGGTCTTTGTCGATTGGGCGCGCGCTAGGCCCTCGAGCAGTACAAGTGGTACGACTGTAGCGCGCGTGTTCAAACAGCGAGCGGAGAAATTGGCGCGTGACACGTGGTCCACACATATAACGGAGTTACGTAGATGCGCAGTACTAAGCAAGACGAGTATTAAAATCATTTCTAAACCCCATTACAGCGACCAAAACACGTTTTTCTGCGTTTTCAATCGACTTTCGACTCGGGGATCGAGCCGATTGTGAAGCAGCAAATTCAGGAATACTGTAACGACTTAGCAACATGTTGAAGACAACATTCTGCACAGTTATGAATTTGTTGCTCATCGTTTTACGAAAAAAGACACTATTTACAGCCTCCAAAACACGTTTTCTTGCATTTTCCATCGACTTCCGACTGCGTGATCTAGCCTATCTTGAAGCAACAAATTCGGAAAAAGCGTAACAACTTAGCAACACACCAACAACAAAATTTGGCACAGTTTTGAATTTGCTGCTAACAGATTTACAAATAAAACTCATTTACGGAGTCCAAAACAGTTTTCTTTTTGCATTGTCGATCGACCTTCGACTCCAGGATCATACCTGTTTTGTAGCAAGAAATTCGGGAATAGTTTTGAAAATTAGAAACATATTAATAACAACATTCTGCACAGTTATAAATTTGTTGCTCCCGGATTTACTAAATAAAACCCCATTACAGCGACCAAAACACGTTTTTTTGCGTTTTCGATCGACTTTTGACTACGGGATCTAGCCTATTGTGAAGCAACAAATTGAGGAATACTGTAACAACTTAGAAACATGTTAAAGACAACATTCTGCATAGCTATGAATATGTTGATTACCGTTTTACAAAATAAAACACCATTTACAGCATCTAAAACATGTTTTCTTGCGTTTTCGATCGATTTTTGGACCCAAAACCTGGCCTATCTCGAACCAACAAATTATAATTTAGCGTGAATTATAAATTAGCAACATATTAGCCTCAACGGTGGCCACAGTTTTGAATTTGCTACTAAATAAAACACAATTTAGAGCAACCAAAAGCCGATTTCTTACGTTCCCGTTGGACTATCGATTTTGGGTCCAATCCAATCTGAAAGCAACAAATTTGCAATAAATTATCCCGCTTTAATGATTGAAATATCTTTATTCGATCAAAAGATACAGCTGTGGCCGCGCTGAGTTAAGTCTTAAGTTAGCACCGCCTGGATTTCCCGACGCAACAGCTGGAGCAACAACTTCGAGAATAGCGTAACAAATTAGCAACAAATTAGCAATAAATTAAGGTATGGTTCATATTGCGGCCCTCTATAGTGCCCGTAAATGATTAATAAACATGAATAACCCTTTCATCGACTAAAGTATTATCTCTGGGGAATGTTTTTTAAAAAGGTATATATAACTAAGGGAGATATTTGGACACTGTTTTCGAATTATTGTAATTCAAAGTAGCATTCTTTTAGTTGGCAAACGGCCGCACGCTGCGAGTGCAAGAGAGAGGACACGCGTAAGCGAGAGAACCAGCGAGAATGCGGGGTTAGGTTATACTGACCACTAAAAAGTTTTCGTCTCGCTCAGCGTACAAAAAAACACGTGTGGCAGGCAAGAGATTCAACTCTCTCTTGCGACTAGATTCGACTTTCGCTTCCGAACACGAGTACCCAACTACCTTAAGCTAATGTATCTCGATAACGGCTAAAGCAACAAAATCAAGCTTTGCGAGAAAAATGAGCGATAAATTAGAGACCAAATATGCAATTGTGAATTAATTAATTTTTTATTTTTATCATTTTTGCTTATATTTGTCCAAGGTCTTTTTGTTGGGGCATTGGATCTACAGCATATTTGAGCGACAAATTATCGATAAAATCTGGACCAAAGCCCGTGTCGCTATCGTCACTTGTGGAGAAGATACAACCGTGGCTTTCCCAGCTTCAAAATGGAGCTACAGCTGCGATTTTTTTTTTTGAGAACAACTTTAGCAACATAATCGGGATATGCAGAAAAAGTGAATGACAAATTAGCGATAAAATGTGCAATTATGTGTTGATTGATTTTTTTAATTTTTTGTCATTTTTGCTTATATGCGCGTGGCCCGAGGTCGCTTTTTGGCACAGCAGTCAACTTTTGGGACATGGGTTCTACGGCATTTTCGTGCGACAAATTAGCGACAAAATCAAGGTCAAGCCCGGTGTCGCTATCGTCAATTGCTGAGAAGATACAACCTAATGGCTTTTCCAGCTTAATATTATGCTAGAATAGCCATTGTTTCTAGGAAACGGCGTTAGCGACAAAATCGGGGTTTGCGTAACAAATTAGCGACAAATTAGCTACAAAATAAGGAATTATTTTCAGCCGGCCCTTATGAAGTGTCTTTTCCAGCTTAATAGACATATTTGGCATTCAAAAGTTATATCTGTGGTTGTGCCAGCTTAATTATTGAGGTAGCATGACCTGAATAACTCGGAAACGGCTGGAGCAACGAAATCCGGATTAGCGTAAAAAATTAGCAACAAATTAGCAACAAATTATCACACAGTAGTTTGTTGAATTCTTCAAGATTTAAAACAATTACGTAAGTCGGGTGATGGCTGGATATCGCCACTAGGCGCCATTTTGATTTTGAAGATTTGGGGCCTAGCCTATATCGAAGCAACAAATTAGCAACAAATTATGCCACCTGCCCCGTCATAAAATGTTTTGTCGTTCAAAAGTCATAACTGTGGCCGTGCCCGCTTAAGTCTTAAGGTATCACGTCCTGAATAACTCGGTAACGGCTAGAGCAACGAAATCAGGATTAGCATAAAAAATTAGCAACAAATTAACAACTAGTTTTCGAGAGGGCGTTGGAGAGTGGCCGTGGTAGCGTAATAGACGTATCTTTGGGTTAAGGGGACGCCGGAGTCAATGTATTTTAAGTGGAGGATGGCGCTGTATTCGGTAAAACGCGTTTTTATTATATAAATTAAGAAATTCTTATCTTTTTTTTTAATCTTTTTACCCTCAAGGTGGATATTCAATTTAAATATAATAATGTAAGTACACACTTACATAAAAGGCGAAACATTTCTGAACGGGAAAACAACTTATTTTCGCTTTTTACCAATTTTTTATTTTGTATTTAATTTTAATACTTAACGTCTCATTTTGCTACTTAAACGTTTCCCTATGATGCATCAAAGCAATTAATATGTACGAAGCAACATGTAATTGTACACAGTAAACGTCGTGATTTTTGTTCTTAAACTGTAAACATTTTCATTTACTAGGTATATAGTAATAATTTCATAATATAAGCCTAAATAGGTCAAAGATAAATGTTTAAGGTACGAAAAGAGATGTAAAACATAAAAATCGAATTAAAAATATAAAGATGGTAAGAAGTAAAAGTAACTTTTTACTTAATAAACAATTCCTACGTGTTTGGTTAATATTTTTTTATTAAAATGCTTTTCTGTAGATTAGAAAGTATTCACATTCCATATACACGGGCACTCATATTATTATATTTTAATAATTTATCATATAAAAATTAAAGTGAACCACTCTAATATAACACAATAACCCCGTTAAGTCTTACGGTAGCATCGCCAGGATATCTCCGAAACGGCTCGAGCAACAAATGTAGGCTTAGCGTAAGAAATTAGCAACAAATTAGCAACAAAATATCGGATAGTTGTTTGTTGAATTATTCGTGATTTAATAAAATTGCATAAATAATAACCCTATCGATCTAAGAGCAATTCTTTTCATTATAAGTATTTCACAAAAGAGTGGTTGAAAAGACGGGAAAGGCAGAAAGGCTAAAGAACTAGGCAATATGGCTCTTTGCTTCTGCGGCGTCCGCGCTTTGACGTTAGCGCGGCGTGCATGTGCGGCCGTGCGAAGTACTATTGCCCCAGCTGACGATGACGGCGGCCGGTGCTGCCATAGCGGTACCGCGGTTGAAAATTTTTTAACCCGTCTCTCGCAAAATCTATATTTCGTAACAACTTCAAAATTTACACAGAATATACTTATGTTATTTACGAAGGGCAATAAATATCTTTTCCCAAACTTCGGTGAAAAAAAAATCATGTAGCTGTACATAATTACAGTAATAAATAGCTCATTTCCCAAAATTCAGCAAAATCTATATAACTGCTCACCTTCGCAGAAGCAAATAGGACGAAATCTACCTTACCGGGCCGGTAGTCTACGGGCGTGAGCCCCGCTCGTGCGTCGCGCGGTGTTTACGCCCGTAGGCTTATTCCGCTATAGCAGCTTCGGCGTGCTATTCGCACTGCTGGCTTTAGCAAACATTCCTTTGTCCAAATTATTTAATCAAGTGGGGTTTTATTTGCCAATCGACCTTGCGAACCCGATCCAAAACAAATTCGGTTATAAAAATATTTGTTGATAATAAATATTTATTATTAGCTATAATTAAAATCCAAGGCGCAAAATCAGAATAGTACGGTTAAAAATGAGTAAACAAACAACGTAAAGTAAAAACCCTCGCCATCGCCTTGGCAAATCCAAAGAATTTGTAAATAATCCGGGCCGGTAGTCTACGGGTGTGAGCCCCGCTCGGGCGTGGCGCGGTGTTTACGCCCGTAGGCTCATTCCGTTATAGCAGCTTCGGCGTGCTATTCGCACTGCTGGCTTTTGCAAACATTCCTTTGTACAAAATATTTAATAAAGTGGGATTTTACTGGCCAATCAACCTTGCGAAACCGATGAAAGACAAATTCGCAGGTTATAAAAATATTTGTTGATAATAAATATTTATTATTAGCTATAATTATAACCAAAGGCGCAAAATCATAATAGTACGGTTAAAAATGAGTAAAAATACAACGTAAAGTAAAAACCCTCGCCATCGCCTTGGCAAATCCAAAGAATTTGTAAATAATCCGGGCCGGTAGTCTACGGGCGTGAGCCCCGCTCGTGCCTCGCGCGGTGGTTACGCCCGTAGGCTTATTCCGCTATAGCAGCTTCGGCGTGCTATTCGCACTGCTGGCTTTTGCAAACATTCCTTTGTACAAAATATTTAATAAAGGGGGATTTTACTTGCCAATCAACCTTGCGAAACCGATGAAAGACAAATTCACAAGTTATAAAAATATTTGTTGATAGTAGTTATTGTGGCACCATGGGACAGACAAACAAACCCCCCACCAGCAGACCCTGGTGGAGGGGGTATTACACATCCCCTCCCCCACCCACCAGGGTGTGGTAGTGAGGGTTTGTGTGTCTGCCCCATGGTGCCACAATATTCAAAATTCAAAATTATGATTTAAACTTAACTCTATGATTTCAAAATTTAAAATTATGATTTATACTTAACTCTATGATTTCAAAATTTAAAATATAACTTGAACTTTTAAAATTTATATAATATTGAACTCTATGATTTAAAATTTAACTACAATTTAACTCTATAATATTAAACTCTATCTGTAAGAAACTAAGTGGTATTTTAGGATAGGAGTATGAGGGTAAGTAAACACAAGTTTGATACATTTAAATCTTTTTATTCATTAAAAATATAATATTTTCTAAATGTAATGATACAAGCTCATATATTAAAGACGTAACGTCATGAATGGGTATTGATATCGGTATATCATTTTTTTTAATCATTATTTCATCATAAACTTTATCAGAATCAGGTATGCCGAATTTTTCCACATAAGTTAATGAATCATCCTTAGAAAAATGTGTATATTGTGATGATAGCGATTCTTGCAATTTTTCTTTGAAATAATGACAAAGTGTATTAATAATATATTCTATGTTACATGTTACATCCAATGAAAATCTCACTCTCACACGTATACAATGTTTTAATATTTTTAATCTATCAAAAGAAACTTTTTTAAATACTAAACTACGCCGGTACTGTTTCTTTGGTGTTTGATCACCTGACGTCTGTGAATCTTCTTCTTCTACAAGTTCAATTGCCTTGTCGCCATAACTCATAATAAGCCTTAAGCTAAAACGGCTAAAGGGCATCTTTTTATCCAACATATCACCATCTTCAGTTTCAAAGAACTTATCAATAACTGGAAAAATTTCTTCAAATAAACGCCAGTCAGACACAGTAAATGATATACCAACAAAGTCGTCACCACTAAGACGGATGATAGGTAGAAATTCACCACCAATTTCCTTATTTTCTAGGCCAATTGTAATTTTCTTAGTATAAGATTTGTTTAGTCCGTACACCATTGGCAACAGTTGATGACGACAATGATATTTGGAAACACTTTCTTGACCTGCCATTGCCTTGACCAGCCATTCTTGTGTATTATTTTCAGCAGGGGTGATCGTGTGAACTAATGAATAGGTTGTGGTAGACGCTCTTTTTTATACTATTCATTCGGATGGTGGAGGGGTTTTCTATTGGAAGGGTAGGATAGTAGCGGGATGTGTTAGTAGTGGAGGGGTTGGTAATGGTAGTGGGGAAATGTGCCCCTATACAATTTTGAAACATAATTTCTAACATTGATAGGTTGTTTGTATGTGTAATGAAACACGTGGATCCTTTTGAGCAATTAAGTATTTTATTAATTTACTATCAGTCGACGTTTCGGAATCATTGTAGGATTCCCTTTTCCAGAGACTAGAAAACAACGATGTAACTTAATTCGTATGATCTAATTTCGCCACTATAATAACAAATAATACACAGCACAAGTCTTACCTAATTAATTAAATTAACTAACACATACGCCCAATTTCGTAGCAATGTAGTTGCTCGTCAATATAAAAAGATTGAACACGTAGCTCTCTCGACATTTTCTTTCTAACGCACGTCATATTTGCACTGTAATTAAATCGAAAAAATTATGATAAGAAGGCTGAATGTGAATTTCCAATAATCATGAACCGCACGATTTATGAAAGGAACTTACTAAATAAAAAACGAAACCATGTTGGAAAAATTAAAAACTGACAGGAACTGGGGTACATTGACCCGTTATCAAGCTACTAGTTTTCCCCGGATGGTTGCCAACAGAGCTATCAAAGAAGGACTGCGGATAGGTGACATCGCAGGGGATTATTTATACCCAAAAATCGAGTGGGGGGACACGACAGTACAAGCGGTGCGCCGCTCACAGTGTCCGTGGATAGCCCTGCTACTACAAAGCATCCAAGAACCATAGCGAGTCGGGAGGCTCCTGGCGCTCCTCTTCACCGCACACACATGCGCATACGCAGGAACTAAGTAGTGCAACCTCAACATCGCTCATACCATCGTGCTACCCCGACTTCTCAGAATACGAGAACTGGACCCCCTAGGAACTAACTGCTTTTTTCTATCTTTAATTACGTTATTGATAATATCTATGGAACCTTATAATCATTTTTCAACTTAATAGTATCAGTGATTCTATTCATATTATTTTTTGTATTATAAATGTGGATCATTTCTGAAAATTCTCTTGTTTTCCCGATAGAAGAACGTTCTTCGAAATTTTCAAATCAATAGATGGTTATGTAGATTGGAGAAAACATGATGAAAAAGACAGGGATTTACACTGTGAACTCATTAGAACAGTCAATACTTTTGCAAAACGTAAGAATCGCATATCACACACGGACACTGTTATTAAACATAACTTGCTTGCGACTGAAACTTTTATTAAAAATAATAAAGATATTTTATTCACAAAAGCTGATAAAGGCAATGTAACAATTGCCATTAACATTAAAGATTATAAATCCAAAGTTTTAGATGTTCTGTCTGACACTACATATTATAAAAAACTTGAAAAAGATCCGTACAACAATTTAAAAAATGCGACAAAAAAACTCATACAAAAATGGAAAAGCAGAGGTGTGTGTGATATGGATTCCAGTTTTGATATTTTAACTGATAAATTGGATCATTCTGTACTTTCACGAGCGTACGGCTTGATAAAGATTCATAAAAAGAATATGCCGGCTAGAATCATTGTATGATTGGTGAAGAGGAGCGCCAGGAGCCTCTCGACTCGCTATGGTTCTTGGATGCTTTGTAGTAGCAGGGCGATCCACGGACACTGTGAGCGGCGCACCGCTTGTACTGTCATGTCCCCCCACTCGATTTTTGGGTATAAATAATCCCCTGCGATGTCACCTATCCGCAGTCCTTCTTTGATAGCTCTGATGGCAACCATCCGGGGAAAACTAGTAGCTTGATAACGGGTCAATGTACCACAGTTCCTGTCAGTTTTTAATTTTTCCAACATGGTTTCGTTTTTTATTTAGTAAGTTCATTTCATAATTCGTGCGGTTCATGATTATTTGAAATTCACATTCAGCCTTCTAATCATAATTTTTTCGATTTAATTACAGTGCAAATATGACGTGCGTTAGAAAGAAAATGTCGAGAGAGCTACGTGTTCAATCTTTTTATATTGACGAGCATTGCTACATTGCTATGAAATTGGGCGTATGCGTTAGTTAATTTAATTAATTAGGTAAGACTTGTGCTGTGTATTGTTTGTTATTATAGTGGCGAAATTAGATCACACGAATTAAGTTACATCGTTTTTTTATAGTCTCTGGAAAAGGGAATCCTACAATGATTCCGAAACGTCGACTGATAGTAAATTAATAAAATACTTAATTGCTCAAAAGGATCCACGTGTTTCATTACACATACAAACAACCTATCAAAGTTGAATTGCAAGCAGTCTGAAAGGACAAAAAACTCATTTGATAATTTCTAACAATTTGATCATTTTTGTGTAAGTTACAAGAAAAGTTTTCGAGAAAATGTCCAATTCCAAGGCCCACAGACATGTAATGTAAAAACATGAGACAAAAATAACCACATGTATCTGAAGTTTCACTTTGTAGTTGTCGTGAATTCCATCGAAATTTTCTAACATTTCTCCGAATACGGTTTATATGATCGGGTATGTAAGGAGGTACACCAAAACTATCAAAGTACCAGGCATCACCGTTTTTATTTACGTAAATTGCCACCCAATGCAAGCCAGGTTTATCGTGCCTTTGGGTGTTGAAAATAAAAGCTGTCGGTCTCGTCCAGACCAGGGGAATTTGATCTGCCGCAAAGACCCCCAGAGCGTGAGTAGGAATTCGAGATAAAATCCGTTGAATTTGTATATTGTTCATCACAGAGGTTAATAGATGGTTCAAAGATAAACTCTTCACCAACAGCTTCAGTTTTACCACGTGTTTTCAGCCACATTTTTAACTTAGAGGCGTTATTCAAAGCACAACTAAACTTTGAAAAACCGTATTTTAAAGAATGTTGCATGCAGTAATTGCCAGATGCTGTAAGTTTGTGAAATGGTGGACAATCTTCCTCAAACTCTAAATTTATAATGTGTCGTGTAGTGATGTTTCGTAAAATCGCCACTTTCATGCCACCACGAACATAAATATTGTTTGCTCTCTTGCAAATTTATTCTAGGTTTTTGAACAAGACTTTTTCGGAAACACCTTGATAAAGCCAGTCCAAGCCGTGATGGTTTCGTGATAACCAATCGTTTTCTTTTCTAGCCTCTTGACATAGTGCAGTTATTTGTCTATTCGGAGAAACAAACCAATGTCCTGTGAAATTTTGATTTAATGAAAGAACTGCCACTTCTTTTGGTACCGGACGGTTTTTATAATCTTTGACACACTGTATATCTACGACGATATCCATCTTCATAGTTTTGAACAAATCAACGTCCAATCAACGACTGACATATCAGAAGCATTTCCAAACCATTAACCTTTACCCCCCACTACTACTACTTTCCCCCACCACCTCACCCACTATAGTCCACGAGAACTTGACGTGACGAATCAATCTCAAGTATATTTTCATATTCAGCATAAATTATACAATTTACTGTACTGCTTAACGGATCATCAAAACAAACATCAATTCTCACACTACCATGTTTTACTAGATTCCAATGTGTGTCTTGATTTGCTGATAAATCAGGTGTTAAATCGAAAGCGAAAAGGCAATATCCATTGGCATAAGCTTCGCGTGAAATAGAATTACCCTCATTTAAATAATGTATACCTGTACCAGAAAATAAAGTATGATATGCATCAACATACATATTATTCGTTTTAAAATCAGGTTGTAATGGTTTAGACGGTACTTGTACACCATCAATGTAGAGACACAAATAATTTATATTGAAATTTTTAAAATTAAATGGATTGAGACCCTTATCACCGTTAAAAGCTTTATTTTCTACAAAACCAACAATAATTCTTTTTGGTAATTGACCTAAAATGACATTATCCAATGTTTCTCCATGAATACCACTATGCATTGTAATAGCTTTTACTTCTACACGTGTCAGGGGATATTTAGCTGTTGTTTTTGAAAGTGCTTTTTCGTGAGCCAATATAATACTTGGACTAAGTCTGACACGACGTACAAAGAAAGCAGCTTCGGTGATTCGAGCGGTGTAGAGTCCTGTCGGGTCCATAAGACAAAAACTATCTCGTGATCGTACGAGCCGCACACGTACTTCGACACCATTAATTAATAATTTGTCTTGATTGAAAACATCACAATGTAAATACCCAATCATATCTATGTTTTTCTCATCGCCCATAAGGATTCGGCGGTTTGTAAGACCCTCGTTTTCGTCATCTGTAGCATCCATTTTTCCAGGAGTGTCGGTGTACCATAGTGCACTGGTGAGATGAGATTTTTTAGCTGCAGACCCATAGTTTAATAAAGTTCCAATGTATGATCGATAAGCGTAGGCGTTATTGGGCGGGGAAACAGGTTTTTGATTAAAAAACACATCAACTTGATTAAATATCGAGTGCATAAAATTATTTACAGGACCAACATTTTTCAAGGTATTTTTATCTATGGTTTCAGGAGGTGTTACTGTTTGTGCGATAGTTACACGAACAACTAAGCAGAGTATGTGCAAGGTCGATATATTCACTAGTTCCCGGTATAGAAAACTCTATTGGCGACCCTTCAGTTAGCGAAGATATTGGCTTATATTGAACATAATTTGAATTTTCAATCGTTGTTTGAGTAGGGGGTACACTAAATAAATTCACTTCAGATTTAAGACATGCACACGAACCACTATGCAGAGAAGCCATTATTCTTCAAAAATATCTCGTGCAGTACGTTTTTCTTTCAAAGTTTTCCTTTTATTTTTACAGTGTTTTTTTTTAATACCAAATTTTTTATTTCGTTTCACTTTGGAACGTTTTCTACTTTTGGTGTTAACGGCATCAGAGTTCTTAGTCAACTGTTGTTTCTGGGCCCGACGCCTAGTTTTATATCCAGAGCCACTTATCAGATTATCCAATTTTTCTTCGGCTTTTCTTTTGAGATTCTTTCCTGATTCACGAATATTATTGCGAAAAGATTCTTTGAAAGGTTTTTCATGTATAATGTCATCTAAAATATTTACACCTGTTCGTAAAGCCTCTTTACCAACAGCTTTTCCTAGAGCCTTACCACCTTTTTTTACAAACGGTAAAACACTACGATAGACACCTTTTAAAAAGCTTCCAACACCTTTTCCTTTTTGCATAGATGTATCTATTGTAATATAATTATTGAATGGATCGTGGGCACTTTGGTTATCATAAATTGTTTCAAAATAACCCATCTTATGCTGTTCTCTTAAAATGAAGTGTTACTGTCAACGTACAGTAATCGAATGCTATAGGGTTTCCATCTTGGTCCTTTATATCTATTGTGATCGATTGAAATGACGTAGATAACAATGGAATATACATTGGCGTGATAAAGTTTTTAATCTCAATGCTACCATATTTATACTCGTTCATATTAAGAGGAACTATGCGTAGAAGAGGTGTGTGTACATCACCTGTAATGTAAGGTTCACAAATATCACTATACACTCTTATTATTGATGGTAAACCGCTAATAAGATCGGCAGGTCTTTGACCGGCAACTGTATCTCTAATTTTTTCAAGATTATGATTTTCAAAGCCAATAATTCTCAAGAGTTTTTCCGACAAAATTAAACTATGAAAACTCGTGTCACAAGTATCCTGACAAGTTCGTTCAATTTCTATAAACCCTCCACGTTGTGCTTTGACTTGTAAGTGATTTTTTATGTTAGGTAAATTATTTATTTCTTGTAAAAGATTTTCCATATCTGTGTAAATTCCTGGAGATAAGTGTGCAATAGCATCATTTTCTATTGATTCGTGTCTCAAATCATTTGGTGAAAACGACTCAGTTGTTTTTACACAGACCATACCCTCATAGTTATCGAGCGAAATATGTTGAAATGTGTGGGGTATCTGAATCTCACATAGAGCTACAGACCACTCACCGTGTAAATAAATATTTTGAGGTAGCTGTGTGGTAAAATGTGTTGTTTTATTTTCAGGAAACACATACATGCTGTTGTTACTAGATAATACTATGTAAAATTGTTCTCTCATTATATCTTTTTTAAATTGTTTGCTGAAACCCAGGAATTAAATTTATCGGGATAACCTTTCCAAGTTACAAAATATTTTTTGTTTTTCCCTTTACCTTTAGTTTTAAGAATCTTATCTATTTGAAATGATTCTGTATTCAAATCTTTTTGTACTCTAGAAAGTTCTTCTTCGTAGAAAAAACCTTCGATTGGTTCACCGTCAAGATCTTCCAAAGTATAAACAGGCGGTTGGCGTTTAGTAGATATACGTATAATTCGGAATAATTCCAAAGTCCATCCGCTTTCATATGCTTTCTTGAACACTAGTTTGGCGCGACTGACACGTACTAAGTCACCCACCTTATATTTAGGGTATCGAATACGGGTCGTGTTGTATCGTTGGGCTAGGTTTTGGTATGCTTTTACGGCATTGTACAAATTAACTTTAGCAGGAGTCATTTTAGTACCAGAATACCAAGAATTATTGTAAGCATCAACAATTTTTTGTAAAATATCAATATATCTGTACGTATTTGTATGAGTAAAATATCGCCATAATCGACCCTTCAATGTTCTGTTAAACCTTTCAACCACAGCTGCATTAATATCAGGATTTCTAACTACACGATAGTTTATACTGTTCTTTTTCAAAACTTGTTGCATCTCTTTGCCGAGAAATTCTTTACCTTTATCAGTTTGAAAGAGCATGGGGTGTTGTCCTTTACAACCTGTTAAAATACGTTCAAATGCTGTAGCGACACTTTTCGATGTTTTGTTACGAATAGGTTCAACCCATGCAAATTTTGATAAAACGTCTATAACCACAAGTAGATATGTGTTGTCATTGTTATAGGTTTTTAATGATCGTAAATCAGCGAGATCTCCTTCCCACACATCAAAAGGGTTACGAACGTCATAAGACCTATGCGAAAAATGAGGGCGTACAGGTGTATGTAGAGTATAAGCATCCTGACTTTCAAGCCATTTGATAATTTTTTTGCGATCGTGTTTTTTACCAATTGTTTTTAAAAGGTTGTACGCACCAGCATAGGCTGGTGATTTCGGTGGTCGATAGAAAAAATTATTTAACGTTTTTTCCATTTATCTTATTCTTAAACTTTTTTAGTTTCTTTTTTACGTTTCTTTTAATTATTTTTTTAATGTACAAAGAAAACTTGTCAAAAGTTATTTTACTTATCATACAACAAGTTGTGACTAAAGCCACACCTCTCTCGTTAGTTGTAGCTGTTTCAGACAATAAACGTGCAAAGGCACGTTTAGCCAGCAAACAATCAGCTTTGCTACGATCACTACTGTTTGCATATGCTATATCATGTTCACGACAATAATCGTCAAGTGGGTTGATACCTTTCTCACCTTTTTCTAACCTCTCGTTTAGACGTGTACCAGGTCCACAAAAATGGTATCCTGGAGCATGTATTTCAAAAGGTAAAGAATTGATTAAATTATCTACAAGACTTGATTCTGGGTGTGTGATCAAATCTTCTTCAATGTTTACTCTAGGCGATCCCATGGAAGAATACGAACTTTTGTAACGTGTCTAGGTGTTTTTTGGGGGTGTAATCTTTTTTTCAACTTTTTTGGTGTTGCTCTATTGGCTGGTTTTTCATTTGTTTCTTCACTATTAGATTGTTGAGTTTCTGCTTCGTCGTCGTCACTTTCAGGTTGTGGTGAAGAAACAAGTTCCCAAATTTTATTGTTACCAATAAATTCTCGTGGTATATTTGCTCTGCGAAGCGCTTCGGTAAACTGCCTATAACCACTTGACAACGGCTGTTTTCCATTTCTCAGAGCATCGTTAATCAAATCTACTATATTTCTACCTTTGACGACACTGCCATCTATGGTAATCTTACCAAGATCATCCCATGTGACATCACCAGAAGCAGACAATCGCAGTAATAACTGTTTTGCTTTAAATCGAAGCGTTGATTGTACACTGTTTATTATGTTATCATCTACTTTTCTGCTATCTTCATTGGTATCTTCGTTATTATTTACTCTGCTTACTTTATCGATATCTCCAGGGGTGGTTACGTCGCTCACGTGAAACTTTTTTGCACCATCATTTGATTTATAATACATAAAACGGTCTAATGCTTGTTGGTAAATCGCATATTTTTCACGATCATCTTGAATTGATGTCGAATTTATAATTTCGCTCATTTCTTTGTCTAGTCGCGACGAAGGTGTACCCGGTGTTTGCATAGTAACCAATTTTTCACCTGATAAACGATGGTGTAAATTGTTTATACTTTCTTCAGGGATCAAAATCATTTTTCTTGCATGCTCCATAGTTTTATCACAGATACTAAGATGAGTGGTAAACAAGTCTGGTATTTGATAATCAACTTTTTTTTATTTTTCAAACTTTGCGAAGAATCAGTTAATTTTCTTAAGAATAAAACGTACTCTTTCAATTTATTTTTATAGTTTTTGTTCAAAGGCACGTTACCACGTAAAATATTTAAGCCACATTCGCAAATGAGAATAACAAGTTTTTTATCTGCTTCGCGTAATAAAACACGTCGTTGACTTTTATCGAAATGAAGCAGAGATTTTAAAGTATTTAAATTTTTTTGTCCAAGACGCTTGCGTCTACTCGAACCCATTACAATCGTATGACTGGTATATTATTCCCAAGTTCGATACCTTTTATAGATTTCTTGGGAACATAAACATAGTGATATTTATCAAACGGAAATATATTACTACGAAAACGACAATTAGCAGGTGTATCTTGGCGTAAGTCAAGTAATAAATAGGAGTGTGCTTGTTTAGTTGCATCAAGATAAGTCTCTTGTAGAAATTGTGGATTTTCAGGACGTACTTGGCGAGCTAGATACTGTATGTGAGATTTATCTCAAGGGTTTTTGAAAATATCTATATAATTAGAATTTAACGATATTTCACGCTGGCCCTTATGGAAAAGGTTTTGTGTGATGAATATTACGCTTAAATTATTATGATGACTACCCTTGGTAAAAAGATTGGCAATAACGCCATCACCACTACCACCACCACCGCCCGAAGACTCCGTCATCAAGTCGTCTATAATTATCAATTTTGGTCTAGGATCGTCGACAAAGTCTGAATTTTTTGGTAAACCCTCGTGAAATCCGACATCATCACTCATTGTCAGTTCTTTATACGTTGATTGCCATTCGGAATAGTAAACTATTATTCGGCCAAAGTGTACGTTATTCATACTATCTATATGTTTTAAAAAGTTTTTAACAAACACGGTTTTCCCACATGATGTGGGACCACAAACCATAGATGTCCAAGGATGTTTCCACCGTGGATCCATGACAAAAACTGTTTTCATCAAAGCAAATAATATTTTTATAAGTCTCGAGGTTTGCGGCGTCGGCGGGCGGCGGCGCGCGTGTCACAAGCTACTCGAGAAATCAGATTGCTGACGAAGTGACAAGCTATTTTCAAGCTATAAAACTTGTGATAAACGCTATCAACGTGTACCAAAAAGCTTAATGTGAATTGAAAAGCTCAATGTGAATCGATAAGCTTGATGTGAATCAATAAGCTTAATATGGTATATCAGACTGTTTAATACACTTCTTGAGTCTTTCACCACCATCGCATTAAAAAAATTCATTTTTTTGTTAGGTTTATTACATTGAAATAAGATTAATTGAAAAATAAGCAGTTTTGATTGAAGGATAAGCGTTTTATTAAGTATTTACAAACGTTTTGACACATGAATACAATTAATTCACTTATGCTGTTTAACAATATGAAATTATTCATAATTCACACAAATATTTTCGAAATAATATTTTCTCATAAGTTTAGCGTTATGAAGTGCACAATTCGTTTTATAAGAACCATTATGGTAATACAAATAGTTACAATTTTTTTTTATTGTACAACTTGGGAGTAACCTAAATCGTAAATATCGACGACATTAAATTTAAAACGTTTCAACCATTCCTTTCTAATCTGACCTCTGACGAAAACTTTCTTAGCATCATGTAACTCTTCTCGAAGAATCTTGCCTATATGCGCGTAAGGAATTTCACCAGACTTCCATGAAAGCCCGTGATAGTATTGTTTCAGCCATGTATTTTCTTTTTTGTGTCTATCCGTAAGTCGACGCCAATTATATGGTTCTTGAAACAAAAGTACTAGAGGTTCAGAGTCTTTTTCCAGCGGTAATACAGCAAGCTCCTTAAGAACATAATCATCTGTAGATTGTTTAAACCCCTGCATGTCAACAATGTACTCCATTCTTTTGGACAGGCTTCTCGACATCTTGGTTGTCACAGATATACTAAACAAAATAACCTTTATTTAAGATGTTTTATACCCATAAGGGTAACTTTTAGATATATTTATAAAATGCCTCTTTGCATACACAGGCTTACATATCTTATTTTCTTCCCGCGTTACGACATCATGAAAGTTTGTACGTCTTATCGAATCGAACGTTAATAATATAGGTGGAATCTCACCGGTAACTAAATCACGTATAGAGTCAAAGTTTATTTTCTCAGCGTTTGAATAATTTAACCGTATACCTTTGACCTTACATATGCAAGATTCAGTGCCGTCAGATTTCTTAACCTTATAAGCTAAAATTTTGGCCCCCCTGATACAAAAGATGTTATATAACTCCCTATACCGTAACATGACAATTCATCTGTCATTTCTCCTAAAAGTGTTCCCGTAGATGGTTCATACTCCTGTGTATCTGTATTTCTCACATAAATAATTGAATCTGTATCATAATATAAAGCGCGTTCTCCTAGGGGTTCCAAGTAACTGAAAAGTTTCAACCGGGCCTGTGCTGTGGTATAAGCAGCAACAACAACGTTAGTAGTATGTGATGTTCCCACTGCTTCTTCAGTGTATTGCCAGCAAACGTACAGGGTGTAATCATTAACGGGTAAATACGCCATAACTTCGACTTCAGAGTTGGTTAACATTTCTACAAGTCTTTGAGGATCTGTCACTATTTCTGTTTTTGGCATATTCGCTCTTTGTCCAAATTTACCCCATAAAGAATTAAGACAAAGTTTTGCTACAGACCTTTTCCCACGATTAAGATTTATCTGGTACTTGTCCAGTTTTATACCCTCCGCTCGTTCAAAGTCTTGAATATACTGTGTTATTGCCTCTGGATCATTGTTACATTCCGCAGGAAATCCAGATGCATGGGTTTTCAGTTTAAAAAATTCATCGATGTAACCTGTAAATAATCCACCTTGACCAGTAGCAGGATCACATTATGTAATTTTATATTGCCAAATTTCAAAAATTTTTCTAATTCTGTAGCCAATTTCAACAGCATTTTTTACCTCCTCAGATATCCATGTACCAATAAATACTCTGTCTTCTTCATTTTCGTGCATACAACCTTCTTGCACTTTATCTTCTACACACTTTCGACATAGTGGGAAAATTAATTTACCATGCATTTTTACAGGTAAAACCGGGTGATATAAATTGCATGGTGGTAATATGGCACACATAATAAGCCGATTGATTTTATGAATATTATTTATATTACCAATGAATTGAAGACACTCTTCTTCGCCAACATATACTTTTGGATGACCAACAGGGTATTTGCCTCGTTTACATATGTACGGATAAAGTGAACAAACATCAACGTATTTAATTTTTTGGTTATCCTGTGCGTCATAAACTTTAACTGTATTGCCTGTTCTTCCACCAAAGAAAGCATTTCTAGGATTTAAGGGTTCATACATTTTAAGTTTAGCCTGTTGTACAAACTGACTCATACTTTCATTTTCCAAACACTCTTTCTCATATTCACACTCCCATTTATCTATAAGATAATAATTATATGATCTAATTTTTTCAGAAATTTTGCAGGTTCTTTCATACCTATCATCCAATGTTTCCTTACCCACTACCAAACGCGTGTCTCTGTTAATTCGGTAACATCTTGGACACCCGTGCCAGTAGCACCCGTGAAACTGTAATACTATACCCTTACTACGAGTGTTATTTTGATAAGGTGATAGAAAACCATCAACTATTGGCCCCTCCGGAAGTCGTTTTTCATGAGAACGATCAGCATGTTGTATTTCACAATTCATAACCTTTTCCATCCATTTTAACCATAATAATGCTTTAAGTGATTGATTATTCGCTCGCCTGTATCCACCTTGAGGTATAATACCAATAGTTTTTGGTTTTAAAAAGTTTTTTCTATACACACGAAGACAAGACGATGCAATTGTAGCTACTTCAGTAAAAGGATCAACTTTAGAACAATTTAAAAAAGTTTCTCGAAAAGCCAAACATGCTAGCCTTAAAATTTTAACATCTTGTTTACAATATTTCAAAATTTCTTTCTGAAAATCGAAGACGTAATGCTGTTCTTTCTTATCGTTATACCACTCTAATAAATTCCCTCTCTCAATAACACTCATAGTATCTGGTGAATAGGATGAAAGAGGTGGTAATTCACCAATATAATTTTGATTTTCTGGCGTGTTGAATAAATGTGGAAACGTGCCTTTCTCAATCTGTATTAAACCATAAGCCTTAGGTAAAGCACTAAGAGGCATATGAAGATAATTCAAACTATCTAAAAATTTAACATTCATAAACTCTATTAAAATTATTTTTGTACCGTTTAATATAATAGATGGTTTAACACGAATGTTATCCCGCTCAGCAATATATTTTAGAATAAACTGTCCATCAAAACCTTGTGCATTGTGTGCTATACAAACAATCTGCTTAAACGCTCTTCTTTTCGCTAACACTAAATCTGTAAATTGTTTGACAGGGTCACGATCAAATACATATTCCCGAATACCACATATGTACACGATGTCGAAATGTCTGTATTTTTATCACAAAAACTACAAACTTGTTGTACAACACACAAGTTTGGTACATGTATTCTAATTTTGTCATCACCATCTACTCTTTCACATTGTTGTGTCTCAAAATCATAAAAGAAAAATAAAGTTTTTAATTTTACTTGATTCAATTGGTTTTACGTAACAAAAATGATCTGTAGGTAATATTTCATTACAAACTTTACAAAATGTTTTTTCACACTCATGTTTTTCTTCTTTTACTCTAACTGTTTTATTACACATTGTACAAATTCTTATACTCTGGCAGATTGACAGTTTTTTGTCAAAAGATTTTGGTTTTTGATGATTTTTATAACAAATATTACCGAAAAAATCTCTAGCACAAAATCTACAGTTAATTTTAACATTTTCAGTATCACAAGGAAGTTTTTGAAAACACTTGCTGCATTTTTGTGAGCATTTATGATTTTCTTCACACGTAAAAATTTTATTAGATGGTATGCAGTAACCTCTACTACTGGCAGCAGCAACCAAATTTAATATTGGTTGATAATGATGTGATGCTTCGTAATATATAATCCTTACGAGTATGTTTAATTATATTATTCGTATCGAGAACAAATTTTGAACCGTCATACAATGGTTTATCACCACGTCTAAATCTTTGAAATGAGTAGATAACGATGGCAATACCTATTCTAGCAAAAAATGTCTGAAATGTGTGAATTTCATCTAATCCACACCCTCCTTCGGGTATAATTACACCAACATCGCGTACAAGATTTTGTGCACATTCAGTTTGACGACTGTTTCTAATTTTTGCCCACTCTTTTTGAAGTACTCCTGAACGTATTTGCCCCCGTATCGTATGCACATATGCAACTACTAAAGATCTTGGTAAACATAAATTATCATCGTTTTTTATTTTTAATATAGAACGCTTAAAAACACTTTCATGAGTTAAAGCTACGCGACCACGACCTACAGGGACAGATACAATGCTACAAGATACTAATAATGTATCATCAATTTCAAAATTATCAGCGCTTTGTGCAACGCTTGCTAGCTTATCCCATAAATCGTTAGCAGATAAATCACTCACGCGTCTAAATGAAATCCATGCAGGACCGTGAAGAAATCTTTCGGATGAAAGAGTTACGCCAATAAAATCTTCGGGTGCTGCTGTACCACATAATTTTCCATACAATTCCTGCATTGCACTCTCGAGCCACTCATAAATATTGACTCCAGAAGGTGGTGGTCGAATTTGAACACGCATTTCTCTACCTTCAATACCAAAGCGCCGATAACGTCTTGTAGTCTCGTCTGTTATTACGATGTGTGGCTCTTCTACATTTTCTTCTCTATTTTCTTCTTCTTCTACGATATGCTCATTCCCTCTTCCGCTCTGCAAATTTTTAACTATATGTACAAATAAAAAATGTTATCAGGTACTCATATATTAAAAATATTTACTGTTTTCATCCGAACCAGTATTCATGTCTGATGAATTACACGTACTACTTCTGCTACTAGTACTTCTATTGCTAGTGCTACTGATACTACTGGTGCTACTACTACTACTACTACTGCTTCTGCTACTGGTTCTGCTATTGTTTCTGCTACTGCTTCTGCTACTGCTTCTGTTACTGCTTCTGCTACGGCTTCTGCTGTTGCTTCTGTTAGTACTTCTACTATGAGAATTTGTCTTCAAACTCAATACAGGCTGTTTCTCATAGGTATTATCTAAACGAAAAATATTATTAAACATTATATAAGTATATGATAATAAATTAGTTTATGCTTAATTATGTGTACCTCTTAATGAACTAGTTGAAGGTCCAGCCTCGGGATCAAATATTACGTCTGTAGCATTATCTGTATTATCTGAAAAACGAATTATTAAATAAGATTAGTATATATGGCGTTAATAGAAAATAAAAAGACATCACTTATCGTACCAGACATGATATTTTCGAAGAGCGCATCGTCTCCATCATCATCATTATAAAAACTATCAAGTTCTGTAAAATTTTGAATATTTATTTTAAGTACGAGGGGTGTTCAAAAAGTAAGTTTCCCTGCTCCGGAAAAAAAGCAAAACACAATTTTTAGGTTAAAGTAACATATGTATTTATTGTTTGACTTATAAACTATTTTTCTACATAGTCCCCTTGGACTTGAATACATTTTTTATATCTGTTCTCAAGCTTTGACAAACCTTGTTTATAAAAATCCGTGCCCTGTTTTTTAAAGAATAATTTAACGATGTCTTTCACTTCATCATTTGAATTGAAGTGATGGCCACCCAAACTTTCCTTTAATTTAGGAAAAAGAAAAAAGTCACTTGGTGCGAGATCTGGAGAGTAGGGTGGATGATCAAAAATTTCCCATTTGAATTTTTCCAGTAAGGTTTCTGTTTTTTTTTGCTGAATGAGGCCGTGCATTGTCGTGAAAAAGCAACACTTTTCTCGATAATTTTCCAGGACGCTTTCGTTTAACGGCACTTTTAAGTTTATTTAGCACTTCACAGTAACGATCTGCATTTATCGTGGTACCGGATTCAAGAAAATCAATCAACAGAACACCTTGCCATTAAGCCCTTTTGCAGTTAAAAAGCGAATAACTGCACGCAACTCACAGGTGGACACGTTTTTCACAGGTAGCTCCATGGTTTCCGAGCCGGTACTGATGAAAAAAAATTTTCGGCAGCTAAGACCGGTTCCGCTCTTATCGGTATATCCTAAACTAAAACTATGTTCGGTCCCAGCTCGCTAGATGGCGCTGGGGCAAAACGGCAGACTAGGGAAACTTACTTTTTGAACACCCTCGTAAGTAAATAATATTAATAAGTTCGAAATTTACTTACGTTTAAAGTGGTTGTACTGTCGCATGATATCGGTAGTAAATGGTGAATCGTGTAAATTTCGTGATTTGAAGTGTTCAGCAAGTATAAAGATTGTTTTCTTGTTATTTAAAATACCTCGTTTATAAATGTGTAAAATTGTTCGTAACGAACAAAGACTAATAATAAACCGTAGTTTTCTAATCAATGTTTCTTCAGAAAGTGTTTTGAAATTTTTAAGCCATTGATTGTCACAAAATGTTCTAATAATGTTATGCCTTACGATTGCAATATGATAAATAACCCTTATAATTCTTAATAATTCTCCACGTGAATCCATTGTAGTACAAGTGCTAGTGATGTCTGTATCTACGAAAAATTATTTAAATTGTAAGAATATGTAAAAATACTCTAATCATTTCCATGTAATTTTATTAAAATATGAATCGCTTAATAAGATACTTTTCATTTATAATGTAACTTGAAACAATATCAATACTTTAAAAACTTACCTTGGCGTATGTATATGCTGGTATTGAAATCTACGAGACCTCGAATTATATTTTATAAGTATTTTATATGTATCTTACTAGACTACTGATTCAACTAATTTTTGGTCGTTTTCGAAGAGTGCAGACAGAGTGAACTGTTATGTACGTGGTACCATAGGTGCTTATATACCCGCCAAAGAGCTTTGAAACCACGTAAATCGGTGACAGTGGTGGGATAAAAGAATGCACTACAAAATAACATCTTTTGAAGTGATAGACACTTTTTAGTATTTCAAGAGCATACAAGAATAATCACAACTCAGCATTTTATAATGGAACAGCTTCGTAAAATATTTTATGAAACATAGAATTACAAAAACCAAACGAAAATCCATAAATAATATTTTATAAGCAAATTATAAAATACATCTGGTAGAAGAATATATTGTGTAGTAAAAACTATGTTACTCTTGACTAATACGAAAATTGATTGAGTCGATCAATACATCGATAACGAGATCGATCGACCTGTGAGGTTCCAAAATACCTCCAATAAAAAGAGGATATTGTACTTAACAATAAAGTACAATACCGCGAATTAATCTGAATGTAACTTTTCGAGATATCTGTACCAATACCTTACTAATAGCGAAACAATAACAAAATTAATTGGTTAATGAACGTTATAAATATGCGGAACGGTTAGAGGATAAAGTAGGTAGTAAAAAAGTATAATACCGCGAGCTGATATAATCATCGATTAGACTGATCAATGTATCGATAACGAAATCGATCAAGCAATGAGGTTCCAAAACATCTTCATTTAAAAGAAGATATGGTACCTTATAAAAAAGTCTAATACCGCGAATCGATCTGACTATAATTACCAGTGGAAAATCATAGCAATATCGAGCCAATACGTTGATCAGTTTACTAAACTCTCTCTATTTTCTCATCCTGTATTGAGGTTTACATGAAGGGGTGATTTGTGTGTTTGATAATAACAATAAATTAATTTTTATTGTAGATTTTCGTAGCATTTATCAGGAACATATAAGCTAAGAAGGTGTCACATATGTAATAGTCATAAGTAGGGCATTATACTATCTGATCAGATGAATATTATAACGAAATACTAGTCATACAAGTGATAATGTCTCATCCTTGTACTTGTCATAAGAAACAAACAGCGAAAAGAGTTTAAGTAGTTGTAATGATTATCGATTGGTTCAATCGATATATCGATAACGAAATCAATCGATCTGTGAGGTTCCAAAATACCTCCAATAAAAAGAGAATGTTGCACCTAACAATAAAGCACAATACCGCGAATTAATGTGTATGTAAATTTTCACGATATCTGTACCAATACCTTACTAATACCGAATCAATAACAAAATTAATTGTTAATGAAAGTTATAAATATGCGGAACGGTTAGACGGTAAAGTAGGTAGTAAAAAAGTATAATGCCGCGAGCTGATATAACCATCGATTAGACTGATCAATGTATCGATAACGAAATCGATCAAGCAATGAGGTTCCAAAACATCTTCATTTAAAAGAAGATATGGTACCTTATAAAAAAGTCTAATACCGTGAATCGATCTGACTGTAATTTCCGGTAGTAAATCGGCCCAATACCGTACCAATACGCCGATCAGTGTACTAAACTCTCTCTATTTTCTCATCCTGCCTTGAGGTTTATGTAAAGGGGAGTTTGTGTACTTGGAAATCATAATAAATGAATTTTTATTGCAGTTTTTTCGCAGCATGTATCAGGAACATATAAGTTAAGAAAGTGGCACATGTGCGTAGTCATAAATAGACCATTACGTCGGCTGGTCAGTTCGCCATTATGACGGCCTGCTTGGCATAGAAACGACGACACCTCATTCGTTGCACTTATGATAAGAGTCAACCAACGAAAAAACTTCAAGGCAATGCACATAAAGGAGGTGTAGCTTAATGCGTGCTAGTGGGATAGTCCTAATGCAGTGGCTATCATTCTATTTTTCGTAGCTTTTTAATAAACCTACTCGCACAGATGTTTCTCTGCTAACTTGGGCCGATTTAATTGTGTATTAATATTAACTTTTTATGTATAATTAATAAATAAATACTTCCTCAGCATAATTTTATAATAAATAAACAATAATGAACATAAAATAATAATTTAGAATATTTCTCGGTAAAATGCTGTACAAGCGCTGAAACAGTGCTTATATAAACTTTTCTCAAATTATTTATAAATTATTTAGATAATATAGTAGACAAATGTCTCTGGCATCGGCTGAGATTGAAAGTTTTCGTGAGAAAAAAATTTTAGAGTATTCGCCAGACGTAATAAGAGTAAACCGAGGGTGTTGTTCCATCTCTTATTATCGTATGATTTTAGAATTTACTTGAAAAATAATTCCTACTTCCTCCGTCATGTGTAATATGAATGCAAAATCCAATTTTCTGCAAGTTTCTACACACTCTCAATGTAATAAGAGTGTAGCTTATCATCAGTTTTCGCTAACTTTTGAAAAAACGATGGCTAGAGCACCCTGCTGTCCACCAGTCTGCTGTAAGATTTTATTGAGGCAACACCTCTCTCTCTCATCATGGACGAAATGGCTAATTCGCCACCACCACCACCATTGCCGCTTGAAGAGTTTCAAGGCATCCCCATCGACGAGTTGATACCTGAGGAGGTCATGCAGGTGTTCCTCCAAAATCAGGACATCCTCCTACGACAACAGCGTGAAGAAGAAGAGCGCCGCATCCAGGTTGAAGAGGAACAGCGCATCCAAATGGAAGAGGAAAGGCGCATTCAAATTCAGGAGGACGCCGCACTTGCTGACCTCCTGCAAGACGCGGAGGAGGAAGAGGCTGTGCAAGACGACTTCGAAGATGAAGTTGAATCTGGCTACGAGTCAGATATGTCGAGCGAGCACGGAGAAATAATGGAACAACAACAACAGCAAGAAATTGTGGACTCCGACATGGAAACGGTCGACAACAATCACGATGGTGGTGGTGATATTGATGGTGACGGTGATCGGGAGTATGTGCCGGAATACCCCGCGCAGATGAATGAAGTGGCGCTAAGACGCGCCATCAATGTTCGGCGACGCTTTCACAGAAACCTCGGCGCTGTGTTTAGAGAAGCACGGGACAACGAAATAATGTTGCTGCGTGAGCAACTACGGCTAGTACAGCAGGCAGCACGCCGACAACGCCGCCAAGAATTAGCTGATGTGCCGCGTCGGAACTTCGATTTTTGTTTCGGCTGTGCTAAACGATTCTGGTGCCAAAGAAACGGGCAGTGGAGGCGTTGTGATGCGTGCGGGTTCTGGCTCTGCCCAGATTGTAATGAAAATCCTGTTCATTGTCAGAATGAACAGGATCTTATCCAAAAACATAAAAAACTCTGTAAATAGTGTATAGTAGTGTAAAAGTTTGTTGTAAAAGTGTATAGTAGTGTAAAAGTTGTACTGTAGTGTAAAAGTTTATATTATTTGTTTATTTTTTAAATTTAAATAAATATTGTTTTGAAATAACTATTGTTTTTAAATAAATTCTCTCTCTCTCTCTCTCTCTCTCTCTCTCTCTCTCTCTCTCTCTCTCTCTCTCTCTGTCTCTCTCTCTATCTCTCTCTCTCTCTCTCTCTCTCTGTCTCTCTCTCTCTCTCTCTCTCTCTCTCTCTCTCTCTCTCTCTCTCTCGTGTGTGTGTCTGTGTGCGTGCGTGCGTGCGTGTCGACGCAGGGGGAAGCTGCAGCTGCTCCCTACTACCACTACCGATGGTGGGGAGTTATAGCTCGTAGCCGTGGCTGACTGCACGATCGTGTAGTTTGCCCGGAGCAGCGGGCCGTGTCAGACGGGGAATCCCTGCGCCGTCTGGCACTTGTGTGTATAGTGAGCGCTCTGAAACAGCGAGCGCTCTACGGTAAGATTTTGGAGATCCTACCGATCTCGTCTGCCTCTCTCTCTCTCTGTCTCTCTCTCTCTCTCTCTCGCGCGCGCGCGCGCGCGCGTGTGTGTGTGTGTGTGTGTGTGTGTGTGTGTGTGTGTGTGTGTGTGTGTGTGTGTGTGTGTGTGTGTGTGTGTGTGACTTTAATCATAGTTTCAAATTTTGAATGTTTTTACTTAACCTTTCATATTCCTATCCTAAAATACCACTTAGTTTAAATCATAATTTTAAATTTTGAAATCATAGAGTTAAGTTTAAATCATAATTTTGAATTTTGAATATTGTGGCACCATGGGGCAGCCATAATACCCCCCCCCCCCCACCCCGCCACAAGAAAGGGTCAATGAACTCAAAGTCGGGTGGTGGGGGTTTGTTTGTCTGCCCCATGGTGCCACAATAACTACTGTTGATAATAAATATTTATTATTAGGTATAATTAAAATCTAACGTTCAAAATCAGAATAGGACGGTGTAAAAATGCGTAACCAAAAAACGTAAAGTAAAAACTCTCGCCATCGCTTTGGCAAATCCAAAGACTTTGTAAAAATCCGGGCCGGTAGTCTACGGGCGTGAGCCCCGCTCGGGCGTGGCGCGGTGTTTACGCCCGTAGGCTCATTCCGTTATAGCAGCTTCGGCGTGCTATTCGCACTGCTGGCTTTTGCAAACATTCCTTTGTCCAAATCATTTAATAAAGTGGGATTTTTCTTGCCAATCGACCTTGTGAAACCGATCAAAGACAAATTCGTAAGTTATAAAAATATTTGTTGATAATAAATATTTATTATTAGATATAATTAAAATCAAAGGCGCAAAATCAGAAAGTACGGTGTAAAAATGAGTAAACAAAAAACTTAACCTAAAAACTCTCGCTATCGCCTTGGCAAATCCAAAGAATTTGTAAAAATCCGTGCCGGTTGTCTACGGGCGTGAGCCCCGCTCGTGCGTAGCGCTGTGTTTACGCCCGTAGGCTTATTCCGCTATAGCAGCTTCGCCGTGCTATTCGCACTGCTGGCTTTAGCAAACATTCCTTTGTCTAAATTATTTAATCAAGTGGGGTTTTATGTGCCAATCGACCTTGCGAACCCGATCAAAAACAAATTCGCAGGTTATAAAAATATTTGTTGATAATAAATATTTATTATTAGCTATAATTGAAATCAAAGGCGCAAAAGCAGAATATTTCGGTGTAAAAATGAGTAAACAAAATATTTATAGTAAAATTCTCGCTATCGCCTTGGCAAATCCAAAGAATTTGTAAAAAATCCGGGCCAGTAGTCTACGGGCGTGAGCCCCGCTCGGGCGTGGCGCGGTGTTTACGCCCGTAGGCTCATTCCGTTATAGCAGCTTCGGCGTGCTATTCGCACTGCTGGCTTTTTCAAACATTCCTTTGTCCAAAATATTTAATAAAGTGGGATTTTACTTGCCAATCGACCTTGCGAAACCGATGAAAGACAAATTCACAAGTTATAAAAATATTTGTTGATAATAAATATTTATTATTAGCTATAATTAATATGAAAGACGCAAAATCTGAATAGTACGGTGTAAAAATGAGTGAAAAAAAAACGTAAAGTAAAAACCCTCGCCATCGCCTTGGCAAATCCAAAGAATTTGTAAAAAATCCGGGCCGGTAGTCTACGGGCGTGAGCCCCGCTCGTGCGTCGCGCGGTGTTTACGCCCGTAGGCTTATACCGCTATAGCAGTTTCGGCGTGCTATTCGCACTGCTGGCTTTTGCAAACATTCCTTTGTCCAAGTTATTTAATAAAGTGAGATTTTACTTGCCAATCGACCTTGTGAAACCGATCAAAGACAAATTCGCAAGTTATAAAAATATTTGTTGATAATAAATATTTATTATTAGCTATAATTAAAATCTAACGTTGAAGATCAAAATAGTACAGTGTGAAAATGAGTAACCAAAAAACGTAAAGTAAAAACCCTCGCCATCGCCTTGGCAAATCCAAAGAATTTGTAAAAAATCCGGGCCGGTAGTCTACGGGCGTGAGCTCCGCTCGTGCGTCGCGCGGTGTTTACGCCTGTAGGCTTATTCCGCTATAGCAGCTTCGGCGTGCTATTGGCACTGCTGGCTTTAGCAAACATTCCTTTATCCAAATTATTTAATAAAGTGGAATTTTACTTGCGAATCGACCTTGCGAACCCGATCAAAAACAAATGCGCAGGTTATAAAATTATTTGTTGATAATAAATATTTATTATTAGCTATAATTAAAATCAAAGGCGCAAAATCACAATAGTACGGTGTAAAAATGAGTAAACAAAAAACCTAAAGTAAATACCCTCGCCATCGGCTTGGCAAATCCACAGAATTTGTAAAAAATTGGGGCCGGTAGTCTACGGGCGTGAGCCCCGCGCGTGCGTCTCGCGGTGTTTACGCCCGTAGGCTTATTCCGCTATAGCAGCTTCGACGTGCTATTCGTACTGCTGGTTTTAGCAAATATTCCTTTGTCCAAATCATTTAATAAAGTGGGATTTTACTTACCAATCGACCTTGTGAAACCGATCAAAGACAAATTCGCAAGTTATAAAAATATTTATTGATAATAAATATTTATTATTAGCTATAATTAAAATCTAACGTTCAAAATCAGAATAGTACGGTGTAAAAATGAGTAACCAAAAAACGTAAAGTAATAACTCTCGCCATTGCCTTGGCAAATCCAAAGAATTTGTAAAAATCCGGGCCGGTAGTCTACGGGCGTGAGCCCCGCTCGTGCGTCGCGCGGTGTTTACGCCCGTAGGCTCATTCCGTTGTAGCAGTTTCGGCGTACTATACGCACTGCTGGCTTTTGCAAACATTCCTTTATCCAAATTATTTAATAAAGGGGGGTTTTTCTTGTCAATCGACCTTGTGAACCCTATCAAAGACAAATTTGCCAGTTATAGAAATATCTGTACACTTGTCGCGATACCCGAGAGGGGCTCATCCCCGTAGACTAGATACCCAGCCTGATTGTATATATCTTCGTTGGATTCGTCGAGGAATAGTGGAAACCGTGACTTTGAAGTTTATTCTTTTCTCATTTTTTACCGTAAGATTCTGATTTTTTTTCCTATCTTTTTTAATGCAGTTGATAAAATAATAATGATAAATACAATTATTTATATAACTGGCATATTTGTTTTTGATTATCTTTAAAATATCGATTAGCAGGCATCTTCGCGAAAGCCTGGCACGCGAATAGCACGCCCAAGCTGCTAATGAAAGGCACCCACGGGCGTAAACCCCGCGCGATGCCCGAGAGGGGCTCACGCCTATAGACTAACCGGCCTGATTTTATACAACTTTTACATCATTTTCATAAAAGAATATTATTTGGAAGGAAGGTAAGCGAAGTACGCGTCGGTACGGATGAAAGCTACTCGTAAGAAACAAATGATTTTTTTTAGATTGTCTAAAACCATATATTTATCGGCTTATCATCCACCGCAGCCACGATCCTAACTCATCAATATTAGACAGAGTTACCTTTTTTTTTATTGTGATACAATCTAAAATACAGACCACCTATAGTCTACGGGTGGCTGGAGCTTTTGGACGCTCTAGCGATCTCGACCACCCGTAGAGTAGGTGGCCACCGAAAGGCTCTGTCAGTTTCGGTCTTGTAATTGCATATCATAAGAATCTATTACGTACCATTATTCATATAAAAATTTCCAATTGTGCTAGAAATTTATTTTCTTTGGTCACATAGTTGAATTTAGACATGTGTTACTGTACAAGCGGTCGGAACCGCCTGACGCTCTAGCGAACTCGACCACCCCGTAGACTAGCTGCGCTCCGCCTGGCTCTATTGACTTATCTGAGCCTTTGACTGCATACCATTTTGGTCAATAACAATACCTTCGGTGGTTTTTTATGACACTAAAAAAACCTTCATTTATTTACAACACCGTACGCAACATTTAATTCGTTTCCATAATAGAATAATATTTGAAAGGTCTATAACCGAAGTACGCGTCGGTACGGAAGAAAGCTACTAGTAAGAAACAAATGATTTTTTTTTTTAATTGTCTAAAACCATATCTTTATCGACACGGTAACTATCATCCACCGCAGCGACGATCCTAATTCATAAATATTAAGCGGTAGTATCTTTGGATTAAATTTTTTTTGTGGTACAATCGAAGATGCAGGCGTGTTAAGAAGTCTAAGGGTGGCCAGAGCCGTTCGACGCTCGGCCGAACTCGGCCACCTATAGAGTAGCTGGCCGTCCAGAGGCTCTGTCGTTTTCGGTCTTGTAATTTCGTACTATATAATAACCAATCGTGTGTCACTATTCATATAAAAATCTCCAATATGGCTAGAATCTTATGTTCTGGCTGCTTTTCATAGCATATCGATCTATCAAGGCTCAAATTAAAAGCAAAACAAAGTATGCATTGATAGTATGGGTGCAGCTTTTCGTATATAGGTAGATAAACACATAAACAACATAAAGAACGACTGATTTATCGACCTTTTTTCAATTTTGTGTATGCAGCAACATATTTTGAGCTTTCATTCATGTGCTTTGAAGAGAACGTATACTACAGCCTTTTGAATTTTAAACTTTAGAGCTCCCAAGAGTTCCTGACATTTACGCGTATATGAATAGAAATCCATCTATCCATATATAAAAAAGAGATTTCCATATTATGCTGTATTGCGCACGCATGTCGACGAAAGCGATAGTTACTTTTTCCAATTGGATTAGCAGATATACATCGGGAAACAGAAGCAAAAAACTTACGGTACCTGGGCCAGCCGAAATGACTAACAGCTGAAAAACGGCTCGCGAGAGGCAAAGAAACATAGTGGCCAGTTTACGTGTGATCATATGATAACATAGCAGCGAGCGGCGATTCACAGAATTCTTCTGAGCGCCCCGAGCGCCACCGACGAGCCCCCGGGCCGTCGATGCCGCAGTCGCACCGCCGCACTCCGCAGGCGCGATGTGACAACACTGCGCTTTTGCGTAGTAAGGAGTGACAACACGGCCAAACGCGGCGACGCTGGCACGCTGCGGCTGCGCGAGAACAGTGATGGGCACTGCAGACACATACATACAACGCGTTCGCGCATAGTTGGAAAGAGTGTACTTCCCGAGAACATCACCGAGGCGAACATGACGGGGAAGTGCCGGCGATAATGCAGTTTAATGAAGTCCACGCTCCCGCGACTGACTCGAGTGAGTACTTCACTTCTGACTGGGACTTTCTTCTGTAGTATTTATAGTATAGCCGAACCTAACCTCCAAATTTCCATCTGCCTGCTTCCCTGACTCTAGCAGTTCGATACTGCTCTCCTCATCCCTAATGCTTGACACATTATTAATATATTTTGTTTTGCCTAAAGCGAAGAGCTGCTGTAGATGACCACGCGCTTTCACATAATTCTTCTCCTCTTCTCGAGGGCGGCTGGCGCAGCTATCACTTTCCGAGGACATCACCCAGGCGAACACGACGGGGAAGCGCCGGCGATGATGCAGGTGAATGAAGTCCACGCTCCCGCGACTAACTTGAGTAAGTACTTCACTTCTGACTGGGAATTTATTCTGTAGTATCTGTAGTATAGCCGAACCTAACCTCCAAATTTCCATCTGCCTGCTTCCCTGACCCTAGCAGTTCGATACTACTCTCCTCATCCCTAATGTTTGACACATTATTTGTATATTTTGTTCTGCCTAAAGCGAAGAGCTGCTGTAGATGACCACGTGCTTTCACGTAATTCTACTCCTCTCGAAGGCGTCTGACGCAGCTACCACTTCCAGAGGACAATACCGAGGTGAGCGTGACAGGGTAGCGCCGGCGATGATGCAGTTCAATGAAGTCCACGTTCCCGCAACCAACTGGAGTAAGTACTTTGATTCGGATTGGGACTTTATTATATAGCATAGCTGAACCTAACCTACAAATTTCCGTCTATATGCTCCCCTGTTCCTGGCAGTTTGAGACTATTCTCCTCATCCCTAATGCTTGACAAGTTATTTATATATTTGGTTCTGCCCATAGCGAAGCTGTGCAGTGGTCTCCTGGTGAAGTGTAAGTTACGGAGTGCTGCTGGGGTCGCAATGTGTACAGATGCCCTGCGCTGCGAAAAACATGGGGCAAACCTCAGTGAGAAATCTGCAATGTGCATAATTAAAGGCACTGACACTATCACTGACACTTCTACGATGAATGAAAATGAACTGGCTTTATCAGCCCTACTCATCCCAAGAACCTAGGTCCAATCGTGCGGTATGTCCTGCTGCTCTTTTCAATCGACAAGCAGTCATATACGTGCTGCAAGACTCAAAGCCCTGCTAATAGAAGAACTAGCTGTCAAAGAGCAGCCTCCCCAAGCAATTTGGCCTTTTCCAGACTAATTCCTTGATTGTGCCAGGAGCGATAAGTCATTTCTTTTATTATTATCGGGATGTTGACGAAATTGATGTACATTTTCGTCTGTATTTTATAATTTGCAAATGTTCGATTGCGATTTTTTTACCTGAACTACTATTAGCGAATAATTGAGAAAATATTTTTGCTATTTGAAGAAGTAATTTATAATTTGTATATTTTCTCTTGAGATGTAAGGAGGTTGATTATTTTGATCTGTGATTGATTTAATACCAATCTGCAGTAGTTGATAACTTTATCGATGTACAGTCAAATGCCGTAGATAAAATTTTGCATGGTTTTATTCAATACTGCAGGGATCAATTTCTGTACGGATCTGCAATCAAATATTATGTTTATGATATTGCATGTTATCGTAAATTGTTGCAGTAATTGATAATTTCCTTATCAATTTGCAATCATCCATGGTTTTCATCATTTTGATCGATATTATTTATTTTGCAACAATTGATCATTTCTCTACTGATCTGCAATAAAATATTATTTATGTATAATATCGAATACTATCAATATAAGTATTTTTTTATTTCTCGATCTCCAATGAAATGCGTGTTAAAATGTTGCATGAATTTATTTAATACAACAGTAATTGTTGATTCCTATATCAATTAATGACCAAAAGATAATTTCTTTATTAATTTTGCATTAGAAAATAACTATCATAATTTTTCATAATATTACATGTTATTACAGACAACAATAGATCACTCCTTTAATGATCTGCAATAAAATATATTTTATAACTAAATCTGCATGTTATTTTCTCTGTGAAATTTTTGTTATCTGCAATTAAATGCCGTAGCTATAATTTTGCATGGTTTTATTTAAATACTGCAGTAATTGATTTCTGTATCGATCTGCAATCAAATATTATATTTATGATATTACATCTGATGTTATTAATATTATTATTTCTTCATTTATCGATCTGCAATGAAATGCAAGTGTTACAATTTTGCATGATTTTATTTAATATTACAGTACTTAATTGATGATTCGTTTATCAATTAATAACTAAAGGATAATTTCTTTACTACTTTAAAATCGCAATGAATTATTGTAATTTTTCATCTTATTATTTAATCTGTAAGAATAGATCATTTCTTTATTGATCTGCATGTTATTTTCTACGTATAATTTTTTTACCTGCAATTAAATGCTGTAGTTATAATTTTGTATGATTTATTTAATATTGCAGTAATCAATTTCTGTATCGATCTGCAATCAAATATTATATTTATGTTATTGCATGTTATCGTAAGATACTGCAGTAATTGATAATTTATCATTTTACAACCATAGATCATTTTCATAATTTTATAAGATATTATTTATTCTGCAGCCATAAATGATTTCCTTATTGATTTTTAATCAAATATTTTTTAAAAATGATTTTGCATGTTATTTGTATTGTAAGGTTTTAATAGTAGGTTCTATGGATAGGGGAGGGAAGGCTAGGTTAGGAATCACCTTACGTGCAATGGTGACTCAATGTGCGTGTACGATGATCGGATGTTGAGAATATCGGTGCTGCTCACTCTGCTGCTGGTGTCCTAGGTTGTTGGATAAATGATTATAGTTAAGTAGTTTTCTCAAATAATGTATTTAATATTTAACGGACTATCATAAAGGCAACGACATTTATTGTATAAAACTTATTTAATTTTGATTGAATTATTATAAAAATAGCAATATTAGTTACATAAAATTTATTTAATATTGAACGATTGTTATAAAATTAGCAATATTTGTTATATAAAATTATTTAGTATTGAATGAACTATTACGAAAATTATTTAATACGCAGGAAATAGTTAATTAATATATTCAAAATAATAAAAAAAGTTCAAAGAAGTTATTAATAATAATAATAATTGATATTGTATTCGCAAATGAAAATATGTGTCAGGAGATAGGAAACTGTGGTGGAAAACGCCCAGGTCACAATAATAATAAGAGTCGCATAAGTTAAATTGTAATTTATTGTTACCCTTACTTGGGTTAAGAAAATAAAATATGAATTACAAAAATAAATTGTCATATATCACGCTTTTAATGGTCCAAATATTTCTTTAAATCGTGGCGCGGTAACAATGTTGAAAATGTGGGGAAATAATATACTAAAATATAAAACACTATATGTCGTCGCTACACGCTCATATGCACACATACGCGCATATGTATATCTGGAACGCTTACTGGAAAACCCTAAACGTACGCGCCCGAGCTTCAATCAAGCGAAAGTATTTACCAAGAAAAAAGAAGCGAGCCCTCTACTAGACCCCGTGAGTTTATAAAAAAAAAACAAAAAAAAAGAAAAACACGCACTCACTTATCTCACACGAATGACTAAGGGCAAATAAAAAAACGAATAAGAAAATAGTCGCGATCACACGCGTCCCGCACACTAAATTATCTAAACTACGGATGACCCTCGGATCGAGGAGCAACCCCATCGCCCTTTGGTAATTCTGACTTTGCAGTCAACTTAACCGTGAACCGGGAGAGAGGCTATGCCGTCCCTTTTATTTTACGCCCGACGTCCGAGTCCCTACACTACAAGGTCGCCGAGTTGGGCGAACCAACTCGACTTGGCCTAGTTTGTCTCGAAGGATTAATCCTAGGCCTTTTATCCCTAACTTACTGATTCACTGGAAATCTTGCTGAAGACAGGCTCCGACTTGCTGAGTTGATCGGTGACTTGCGTGTCCTCCCTCAGTATCGCTTACGTAACTCACGTGCTGGCTTGATTATCCTGCGAGAAAGGGGAGATGACGAGTACAGGCCGCGAGCGGACGAAGACTGCCCCCCGCGGCGCTCGTCCTCTTGCTCGCAACCCGTGGCCGCGAGGGGTACCTGTTTTTTGGAGGGTTGCGCACGAACCAATTTGTATTGTACTCCGAGTAATTAGTGCGCACTCCCTAGCTTGTTTCGCTCCTCTTCTGCTCCTACCATGCGGGTCCGCCGTCTTCTCCTCGCCTCGTTCACCTTGGAATTCTTCCTCCCCTTTTCGAGTCCTAAATTGTTTATTTAATGATCGAACAGTGGACACGGGACAATCACATAACATGCTTCATTATTTATTTATCTAGGAAGCTAAAAATTCTATTCTGTAATTCTGTGTAAAAAAACCGAATAAAGTCTTTAATTAATGTTAGATGTGATAAATCAGTTTTTTTACGTGGGGATTTTATCAACATCCTATTATATTTAATACATATATATATGGCATGCTTCTTGGTTAAATTCCCGCAATAATCGAAAATGGTTAACAAAATGAATTCGATTAATATCATGGTTTGTTTTGTTGAATAATGGTTCATGACTCAATTTGATTAGACATGCATTGACGTAATCACTTAGGACTGTCACCCATCATGCTCGTTAGTTATCTTCCTGAAATAAACGTTAGGATATTAATTAGAGGGAGAGTTTGATTCCATCTGTGGTTAATTAAATATTTGATTATCGGCTGAGATATATTGATAGTCGGGTGCGCGATAATGAAATTGATAAGAACATGATTTTTGTTTATTTTATAGGGTGGAAACTTAACGAGGAGAATTCAATATTCATAATGCATATTTCGTCTCACTCGCACTCACATAAAACGCGATCGTACCTGTCCTTGTTTTACTTCATCGATCAACACGTAGTTGCCCCGATGGCTATAGGTAAAAGGGGGGGTTACCATACGGTAGTCAAAATATACTCAAGAATGCGGGAATACAGTGTATTCGCACTCTCGGCGCGCGAAAGTCAAACTCTCGCGGCGTGACCTCTAATTAATAAACCCCGAGGTTTGTTAATGATATTACATAAACATATAGGATAACACTTATCTTATGCCACTTGAACATGGATAAATGTTACACTCATATACATATAAGGTAGGGGAAGTTAATAATCAGAATTCCCGTCAAGAATAGATTAACTATTCATCCTTAAAATTACACATGTATACGCATAGCTATATGTGAGGGCTTCACATCGTGTGCCCGTTACAGTATATGCGAAAACAATACGTTTCTATGCTTCTGAAGTTTGCATCGTTCAAATACAATAAATCATTTTTCAAAATCCGAATTTCCCAGCGAGACTGGATCCAATTGATAACTTTCTATACTATAACACTGACTACTTAGTCAGTTGGTACTTTATTGCAAGATGGCCATTGACCATGTTACTAAAAATTATATGCTGATATAATACAAGAATAATCTTTGTTATATCAGAAATTTTATTATAAAAAGGAAGTTGTGATTTTATTATAAAATCATTGGTGAATACACAAGGCAAATGGCATCTGATATTTGACTAAAAGATTTTTGTGCATTATGTATAATTAGAGGATATAATTTCTTTAGTCAAATATATAAAAAAGAAACAAATATCACAATCAGGTGTCTTGGAGTTTACACTCGAAGATAATGTATTTTATATGAGCTGGTCAAATATCAAGAGCCGTTATTTATACATGCACATACCCCCCCCCCTCCCACACACACACGTCCGACCTAACTCTTTTCTTTTTTATAATTAGCCGATTCGGTCAATTTATTGTCTGCGTCTATCGATAGGTGGCGTTATAGGGGTACGAATGTAGGGTCACCTCTACTTCATTATAGCGCCATCTACCGATGATCGCAGTAATTTTTTGGCCGAATCTGCCATACGCGCTGAAACCAGAGGGCGTTCTTGTCGTTTTAGACTCTTTTACATCCCCTTAACAACACATTAGCAACGAAATATCCGGTAGTTGTTTGTTGAATTATTAGTGATTTAAGAAAATTACGTAATCCGGAGAATAACCATGTTCCAGCAATAAGCGCCATTTTGTTTTTCGAGATTCGGGACCTAGCCTACCTTTAAGCAACAAGCTAGCAACAAATTATGCCACCTGTCCCGTCAAAAATGTTTCGTCGTAAAAAGGTTACAGCTGTCGCGGTGCGAGCTTAAGTCTGAAGGTAGCAGCACCGCCAGGACATCTCCGAAAAGGCTCGAGCAACTAATTTGGGCTTAACGTAAAAAATTAGCAGTCAATTAGCATCAAAATATCAGACAGTTGTTAGTTGAATTATTCGTGACTTAAGAAAATTACGTAATGCTAAGTATGACCATGTTGCGGCAATAGGCGCCATTTTGTTTTTCGAGATCTGGACCTAGCCTATCTTGAAGCAACAAATTAGCAACAAATTATGCCACCTGTGCTGTCTAAAAATATTTCGTCGTTAAAAAGTTACAGCTGTGGCGGTGCTTAAGTCTTAAGGTAGCACCGCCAGGATATCTCGAAAACGACTGAAGCAACAAAAGCGGGGTTTGCGTAACAAATTAGCAACAAAGTAGCAACAAATTATGGTATAGTTTTCATAGATTCGGTCGCTAGTGGCGGTGCTAGCTTAATAGACACAGAAACTTGAGTGGACCAGTCTTGCTTACTGGCGGCTGGAGCAGAGCCGCAGGCGAGGCTCAGGCTCGGAAGGCGGCGGGCGATGATCTGATTTGATGCTCCTTGACGGTGCGCTGAAGCTCGCTCCCCCTCGAGCGGAGCTCCTTGACAGGAAAACCCACAATCCCCGTCATGAACTGGCGGGAAAACGCTAGTACAACGGGCGCGTGCGCAGGATCTGCTTCCCCCTACCGTGAGGTGCTGCCATCTGCTAGTTCGGCGGGCGAGCCGCCACATATTTACTAAAGAATAATATCAAATCAAATGTTTAAATACAATAACAATTATTTCAATTTCTATGTAAATTTTTGGAGATGAATGGATGAAAATTTAAATAAAAACATTTAAAACGCTTGAACTCCTTGCACTAGGAACATCTTGCAAATGATTGCTCACTACAGATGCAGGGGCTTCTTTTTGTTTCTAGCGGAAAACAAAATTGTCTAACGTTCTGAAACACCTCCCTATCTTCTACAAGCCTAGAAGCAAACCATGCATATCTAATCATATTTTGAAAAGCTGGAGCTGAAAGTTGGTTATGGATTAAGGCGTGTATTTTTATACCATCATTTCTGGAATTTATTTGCTTATCTTCTTTCAATAAATATGTGGTGTTCGGCAATTCCTTAATAAAATATTTCACTTGGCGATAAAAATAAGCGTCAGATGGTTGAACAAGAGGTGTACAGCCTGGTGGAATAATGTTTAACGTGCAAGTCTTTTCTGAGTTATCATCTACAAATTGGTCAAATAAATTATCATCTTTATGTCCTGACCTAAACTGTCTATTAGTAATAAAAATCTGTGATCCTAGATATAAGGTTTCAAAACATTGTTTATGTACGGTTGAAACAGAACTGAAGATAATTTTCCAGATTTGGAACAAGTAATGAAAGTATTACCATATTGTTTAGATAATTCCTGGATCTTACGTTGAATTTGTGGACCAAATTTTCCAGATGGTTCTTGCAGACATAAAAGGACTTGAGGAATAAGTTTACCAGAAGCAGTAAGCGAATATCATGCTGTGTATGAGTGGGTTACTTTATTGACATCCCCAACGTCTATTTTCACTTTTTTTCTCCACGAATTGCCGAAGTACAATGAACAAAGCTGTCAGCAATAAGAGAAGTTATGTAGCAGCTATACACGCTTACAATGATCTTCCAAACGAGTATAAAACTCTATCTATAATAAATTAAAAATTAAAAATAAAAAAAAAAAATAACGCGTAGAATAGTTTTAACACAATCTAAACATTTCACGCTTGAAAATATCTATTAATAATTTGTTGGCGCTCTTCTAGTCCTAATACGTAGTCGTCAAAATTTTCACCTGGATTTTCTCCATTATTATCGAATACCCTATCACCACGAACATTAAGTTCATCCATCAAAACTGGAATTCTGAAACATTAAAATAGACAGAATGAAGTTTAACTACATTTTCTCTATGTGACTAAATTGTAATTTTAAATTGTATGTGCTTTTAATTTTTCATTATATTAAAATCCAATCTTACCCACGTTCTCTTAAAAAATTGTACAGAACAGTACAAGCTTGCACGATTTGTGCTGCGAAAATCGGGTCCTCTTAATATATTCAAGCATCTCCACTTGCTTTTAAGTATACCAAAGACATGTGATGATTATGATAGGAAGGATCCTTCGAGGGCCAATTTTCAATTAAAAATAAATTACGCTATTCTTTTAGCGACGTTTCGCCAGGATGTTTCCTAACCTTTTCAGACAAAATACGTGGTCTCAGCTGGTACGATTATACATGTGACGCCCTACGTACTATTTTAAATTTTTTTTTTTTTTTTTTTCCTTAACGGTAATCTCCATAAACCCAAATTCGCGACTATTTGCCTAGATCATAAAACTTATATTTTCTTTCGCTTTACGATTGACATGCGCTCTTATCAAAAGTTCGACATTAATCTTTTCATTTCGCCGAATATGAAGACCGCGCGTTTAGTTTTATTAGCTTAATTCTCTCTAACCATGATAACCAAATTTGTAACTATTTACCTAGGTCATAAACCTTGAATCATTATTCTGTCTATTGCCGCTTTACGACTTTCACGCGTTTTTATCGAGGGGTAAATAAACTTTACCTTCCGCCGAAACGAAGACTAGGCCTTTAGTTGTATTACCTTGTTTTCGAAAATGCCTTGCAATCCAAAGATCACGCGCTTCTCGCTAATCTAATTTTTCGCATAAAAGCTGGCTACTTTTGGCAAGCCGGCGCTAGTTCTACGTCCTCGATCCTCGACTCGTGTCTACGACCTCTGCGCGAGTAATCCGCGATACGCGATCAAAGTGTAAGTCGCTAGTCAGCGATCCGTGACTCGAAACTACGCCCGCACGAGTAATCCGCGATACGCGATCAAAGTGCGTAATAATATCGCTCACCGAGACGTCTGCGATTGTGACCAGACATTGAGCTTTGCGCTAGTAAATCCGCGATTCGCGATAGACGTGCTTAACAGATTAAGGACACACTACACCTAAAACCTTTGTACTAGTTTTAAGTTCGCTGAATAAAAGTAGATTCTGTGAAATATAAAATCAGTTTAGACACTTTTATTTGCTGTGGAACACCTGTCCCTTTCCAGGCAAAGCAGAGAACTTCGACACCAGGTAAGTGTTTTTATCTCTCCCATATTACGGCGGCACCGCTTCTCCAGGCCGCTGACGCGACCCCCCACTCCTCCATAAAGCCACGCAACCCTTATAGGAAGCGCACCGCTCGGCGCAATCTATTAATTATTTATTAACTTAAATAACCTTAACTAAACCAACATTTTTAGCCCTTACAATCCGCGGTTCTTGAAAATAAGCATTAACTACAAAAATCGTAGAACGCGACAGCTAAAAATAAAACTGGTGACCTACGGTGGGATTTCTCAGCCACCGCCTAAAGTAATATCGCGTGAAAAATATACTTACCGTCATTTAAAGCTATTAGAAAGATTTTAAAACTTTGAATCTTCAATTCATTCTACATAAATAATAAAGATATAATAAAAAAATAAAAAAAAAAAAAGATTATTCATTTATCTTTTAATTAATATTAATTAATCTTCTAAACTATAAATCAAAATCATTAAATTTTTTTTTCTCTACAATAATATCAGCATATATTATATATAAAAATTTAAACATACGTAAATTCCAATAAAATAATTATTTTGAATTTTCGATAAAATAAAAAATTACTAGATAGAACGATTTTTGCTAAACTATACACAAACTTAAACCTTCCTTCCATCTCTCCGAATATACTAATATTAACACTCTTGAAATAAAATGCGTTTCAACTAGAAACAGCCGACCGCGGAAATCTTCCAAGAAACCGATAGGAAAAATAAAGCCATAAACCGCTAAAAATCAACAACATCTTAATTTTATTACAAGTACGCGACGAAAAACTAATGTTCCGGTCCTAATTAAACAACGGGAATTCATGTCTGTTAACTCACGATAGACACCCAAAAAGTCTTATTAAAAACTTTTATTTAAAAGTCAATCAAAATTATCTTGTCGAAGAAGAATCAACAATATAAATTAAATTTTTAATTGTCACAAAAACAGAATACCAACGGATAACAACTTACAAAATTTACGATCTTTGAATTAAAAATATATATTTTTCGCTGTCGAACAATTAGAAACACATCATTGTTATGAGAAAACACACTAAGTTATAAATTATACAAGAGAACATAAATCGCAAGTATAAAATTTAATGAACCATTATTCAATGTAGAAAAATTAATAAAATTTAAAAACAGGGTGATTCAATACAAAAAGAATTATTTTTAAATAAAATCATATATGTTTTCAAAAATTTTCCTCCAAGACAAAATTTTAAATCTAAGATAAAAGGATCTTGGTTAAACGCAAGAAAGATTTTCTCAAGCCAGCTTATGTCCGGATTTCCTAAAACATTAAGACGGATAGAGCAATAAACCGATGAAACCCGCGCTCGCCTAAATCCTAAACTCGTTACACTTGCACCGACGATCTAGCATTTTCACCCTAAATAAACATCATTGCGGGAAGGCCAGCAATACGACGCGCCGACGCACATTACGATATTTGCGAAAGATAAAAGAACCCTACATTTCGAAAAATTTTCACGTGGTGCATCGTAGATAACGAGTTAGAAGCTCGCCTAGGAGCACTCAGTTTTCCTTCTACCCTCGTGCCGATTACACCTAACCGAGTTCTGTCAGAGTGCCGAAAAAAAGTTCAAGTCCGTGCGTGTTATACCTATCGTTAAAAATTTCTTACAACTACCGTAAACTAACGCAAGGGATATAAGGAAACTAGATTGGAACCTTAAAGCCAAGGACATATATATATTTGAAGGAAGTTATATACAAATTACACGGAAACCAAAAACTATTAAAATTCAAATAAAAATAAAGGGAATTACAACCAAAAAAAAGAAAGGTAAAATTTAAAATATAAAATTTGTTTTTTTTTCATGAAACTTATGAGTACGTGTTAACCCCCCCCCCCCCCGCTACAAATAAAGTACCTTTTTTACACTTCGCTGAAATAAAGGAGAATTAAAATCATTATTCTTTTTTTTACTTCGGCGAAGTTGTCCTTTCTCTCTCTCATATCCATCGCCTTCGCGCCCGTCGGATCGTGTCAATCTCCCACAAACTTATACCGGACACGATTATACAATGTATATAATTAGTTAGTTAAATATCTTGTGCATGCGCATGTTATGAATTAACTATAATATACTTTTGTGAACATACGTCTTTTTTTTATAAAAGTGAATGATCTTTGTACAAAATTAACAATTGAAAAGTTTTAATAACTAAATCAAAAATCTTAAACATCAAACATATAGTCTTTTTTTTTTCTCCTTCATTAATTGAAAAACAAACATAAAAAATTAACTTAAAAATATCTATATTAAAATAAAAAAGTTATTCTCTGGAGTCACTACACTCCAAGAATAAATTGAAACATTTTCTAACAAAATTTTTTTTTTATTGTCGTGAAAAACGTAGAACTAAAAGATACAAATATTACAATCAACATTATAAATAAATAAACTATTAAAGACTTTTAATAAAAATAACATAAATAAAAACATAATTAAATCATTCTGAAAAAGAAGTAAAAGAAAAATAATATAATAAAAATCGGTTCAATAATTAAGAATTTAGCGCAAGTTCATCACAATGTTAAGATTTTTTTTTTTTGACCGTCGGAATTAATTGAATGAAATAAAATAAAATAAAACACAGAAGTGAGTTAAATACGGAAAACGAATAGAAGTTAAAATACTAAACGGGAATGTGCATCACTTCACCCACATACAAGTAGAGGATTGTGCATCAACTAAAAGCCAACCGCAATTAATAATAAATTATCATTAGAAAAATAAAATAAATGAATAAAGAAACGAAATAAATATAGCATTGCTATGAATAAATCATCGTGCATAAACTGGGAGTTCATCACGATATTATAATCAAATAATTTAATAAATTAATTAATAAAAGAATAAGAATATTAAAAGAAAGAAATTGTTATATAACGAAAAAGGAATATCATACGAATAAATAAATAAATGAATAAATTAAATGGGGAAGACAAATATAACCCAAAAATAATAAATAATTTAAATACGAAAATACATCAATTGACTTAAAAACAAAACGCAAAGGCGAAATAAAACAAAAGACGAATAAGGTCAAAGATTTAAATAAAAATATAATATTAAACCGGAATGTGTGTGAACTGGAAGTTCAATACATCGCCTAAATAGAAATAGATATTGTGCATAAACTGGGAGTTCATCGCAATATCTAGATTAAGGAAAATATTTTTTCATCTAAACAGTGCGTGGACTGGTAGTCAATCACTGTTTAGACCATTATGAAATAATAAAACCAACTTAACACCAGAATTTTTTTTGAGGGCACAATTATATTGTGCTTTATCAATAACTAAAAATTAAATTAATTTCTCAAAACAAATAGACCCCTTTCCAAAATGGAAATAAATTTTATTTAAAATCAAAACAATTAACAAACCATATCTATATAAAATTATTCAACCAAAATTATTTGAATCAAAAGGATATAAATAAGATATTATAAATAACCTTGAATAAATTCTTTTTTATTACAAGACAAATTAAGCTTTTAAATAAATAAACGTGTTTTCACATCAACTACAATAATTTTCAACTAAACTCAGAATATATATTTTCTTTTTTTTTTCTTCTCTGTTTAAAAATATACTCTCTTCTTGCTTACTTGTCAACGCAAACTAAAAGAAAATTAATTATTTCAAAACTAAAGATATTGAAGGAATCAGCTTTTTGCAAGGTCACTATCATTCCATTTAGAACACGCTTTAACCAGCGGGTTTACGAATTCGCTTTAACCAGCGGATTCAAGGGAAAGTCATTAATTCATTTAGAACACGCTTTTACGAGCTCGCTTTAACCAGCGGACTCGAGGGAAATCCATCTGCTATTAGTGACTTAGGGACGCTTGCACTGGTGGCCCTTTATGCAAAGGTGATCCTTTCTTTCTGAAAATTCTTTTTTTTTCTCTCTCGGTAAAAAGCTAACGAAGGTTATATTAGTAAATGACAAAGGATAGAAAAAAGAGAGGAGGTAAAAAGAGGCAAGCTAGAAGAGCTGCGCTCTTAGCGGGTATTCCTCTTACAAATATAAAACTATATGTCGAACTCGAACAACTAATCGACCTGTTACAGAATGCAACTAAACTGAAAACGAGGAAGTAATAAATAATTTTAAGATCAGTCAGTTAACTGATTGTTTAACTAATCTCGAATAAATAAATAAATAAAGAAAGAAAGAAAGAAATAATAAATAAATAATAATAATTAATTAATTAATATACCTAGTAATAATCTCCATTGTTTTATTATTTCATTTCCCATAAGAATTTTTGATCTGTTGTATGAATCCACTATTCACGAAAGGAACATCGACTTGCCATATACCTAACTTTTCAACTTAGAGTAATTAAAATTTTCGTCTTCTGACGAAAATTGCTAATGGACATGTTTCATAAATAAAATAAACAACATAAAATTTTATTTAATTAAAAACTTTAAGCCAACAATTATTAATAAAAATTAAGAAATTTTATTACGGCCCAATTGCTTCATTAATAATTATAAGAAGCATATTTAGAAGTAAATAAATTTTAAGAAAAAGTAATAATAATAAACCAAAAAATTGCAGTTATCTATGGCTTAGTCGATAAAGCAATTAAAATTTTACATATCTCTTTCCATAAAGATAATTTAAAAATAATAAAATGCTTTCTTATTCAAAACGACTATCCTCCTACATTCATTGAAAAATATATTAAAAAACGTCTGCACTCTTATAATAATAGTCAATTCTTAAATTATAATAAACAAGATTACCGCAATAAGACCTTAATCATTCCATACATAAAAGACTTAAATAAAAAATTATGCAGCACTATGAAAGATGTCAAAAACCTACAAACAATCAGTAAAAACATAAATAAGCTTAAATTTACTAGACTCGGAAAAGATAAACTAGATCCGCTCGAAACTGCATCTGTCGTTTATAAAATAAACTGCAAAGATTGCGATGCCTCTTACGTAGGCACCTCAAAAAGGAAGTTAAACAGACGTGTATACGAACACAAATACGCGGTCTCAAAATCGTTAACGACCTCCGCACTCTCAGAGCACGTTCAAAAAACTGGACATAAAATAGATTTTGAGCATACATACATAATAGACACCGAAACAAACTTCCGTAAACGCACTTTTTCAGAAATGTTGCACATACACTCGCAAAATAACAGCCTAAATCGAATGGACGACACTAAGAATCTCAAGTACATTTATAAAAAATCCGTTGAAACAACCAATAGACACTTCTGCAATAACGAAAATAACAATAAACGCTGTTAGTCGTACGATCTCCAGTACGCTACTTGTTGGCGCGCTCCCTCTCCTCTCACTCTCAGAATTTGAATTTACGAAAATTAACGTCCCCCCGAAATTTCACATTTCTCTCAATGTCGAAAAATGGGACTCCAGAGTGCAGGATGGGTAAGAGCTCTAGATGTTTATTGTTATATTCGTATAGAATTTTAATTTTCGTTAACTTAAAATCAAATTTTCAAACTCGAATTCTTTTCAAAATGTTCTAGTTAAATAAAATCCGCTCACAGACGTTGCACTATGTGCTATATCATTACTTGATCGACGTCACCTATGTTTGTCTACGAACCATGGTGTAAACTTTCGTTAATTTATTAGGTCAGTAAAATGCCAAAAAAAGTGTTAATGGGTTCTTTTGCTTAAAATATTCTGTATATATGTTTTAACTATGTATTTTTTTCCCTTCTTAGCCCTGATGAAGGTATTAATATCAGTACCGAAACGTCGGCCAATAAACTAAGTTTTAAATGAATTTTTCTTGGTTCCTCGTTGATCGTTTTATTGCAACCTCCTTCAAAATAATAAACCAGTAAATTATAAACGAATAAAACTAACAATTATACACTTGTAACAACATAAAAAAAATATATAATAATCTATAAGTTATAAATTACGACAACTACGTCATCATTAACCAATAATTAAATAACTAAACAAATACTATATATAATTAATGAATACGATTTTTTTTTCTCTCCTCCTCCTTCTATTACTAATATTTAATCGGTTAACAAATAATTATATATAAAACCAAAAATAACTAAAATTGTATGTAACAAATTTCCCATTTAAGTTCCAATTACCTTGGAAATACGGAGAAATTCTCCCCCTCACTATTGTATTCCCCTACGCGACAAAAGGGACTTACAAAACAAAAATTCTCTACCACAAAATCTTACAACTCATTATAATCGAGTCGCAAGGCAATTCAAATTTTCTTGCCAAGGTAAAAGAGAAAGAGCATCACCACGTTGCAAAAGGGTCCAAAAACCACCCTTAAATCTTCCTTTATTAACTTGCAACGAAACGAAATTGTACCTAACCCCTTTTTAATGTTCCCCAATACGACTTTCACGCCCATAACTAGACCAGAATTTTCCCAACTCTGCAACGAAATAAAAATTTTACATGAACTAGACGTCATCCACTGGAATTTTTCGAATAATTTGGACGAACGCCTAAATACCTTAGAAAATCAATTTACGGTTCTTAAAGAAACACTAGTTGAGGTCTTGAAAGTAAATATAAAACAAAATTTTCTTTTAATACACTCTTATATCCAAGTTGTGAACAGTGAAGACGTGGAAAAATTGGTCAAGGCACTTGAAAAATTGTAATTAACTGATTAGGAACATTTATGCACCAAAGAAGAAAATTATTAAAACAAAGAAATAAACTTATTAAACGTTTACGAGAAATTTTAAATAGACCAACGATCTCTGCTGCGATTTTTGGAGAATCATTCGCGCCGCCAGTAATACCAATCTACGAATTGGAAACCGACGTCGAAACAGACAGTGACAACAGCACGGTGGATGAAATATTAAATCTCTTACTAAATCAACTGTCAAGAGACTCTGGAATAAACCAAGAGAATTACGAATCACCAAGTAAAGATCTTAAAACACTGCCCTTCGACATCAAGGACCTACAGCAAACAGAAATAACGCTCGAATTTGCTCTGCACACATTTTCAAAAATTAAGAAAGTCTGATGATCCCCAACACCAATTTCTCCCCTTTTTCCGAAGTATCAAGACTAGAATTTGATCTTATTCGGGAAGACGCTGACTTCTTAGAAGAAATTACCACAGATCAACAGATCTATTCTAATAAGTTACAAGTCCGTGTAAGCCAGCTAGAATGAGAACAGGAAATTTTACGGAAAGCATTAATCGAATTAATTAAGGTAAACCATAAATTCAGCTCATCATTAGTAACTTCGTTTATAAAACCAGTGACAGAAAAGGATATACATATCCTCGAAAACGCACTACATAGATTAACTCTCAATGAGCAGAGTTAATAACAATTGGCGTTGTATTAAACGAAAACGAAAGGAATTTCTTGAATCGGTAAAACGAGCCGTAGAAATTTCTGACCTGAAAATAGCAAAGGAAAACACTCCTTTTATTATCGACCATACCAAACAAGCCATAATCGGAGGCTTGAAAACAAACGAAGATGAACCACTAGATGTAACGTGCTTCCTGCCAATTACTATTAGACGAAATAAAGAACAAACAGGAGGATCAATTCCGGATGAGGATACCGAATCCGAATATTTTACAATAGATGAAGTTACAACTTCCTCCGACTACTCAGACTAACCCGCGATTAATACCGTTTACATTTTTCGATTTCCTACTAATACCAACAAAACAATACCAGTCGCTGGAATAAGAATCCACGAACCTTGTCCCGTGTTTGAAGACATTCCACCATTTGACTTGGAACCGCAACTGGAATCGGAACTTTTCGAGATCATCAGAGGTGGTATTCTTGAATTACTCAAAGACGATAACTAACAAATTAGCCAAAATGCAAAACAACGAAGCTATCGCTAATCTCACGCAACATCAGAATATTACTGATGCTCTGCTCACTACTATGGGAGAATGTATGGCCGTACAACAGGCTTTACTGCACATACCCGTTTACGATGGCAAAAATATGCCCCTAAAGACATTCATTCAGGATGTTGAAAACGGATATACCATTTGTCCTGTCGGAATCAGAAATGCCTTCTTCAAGGGAGTCATAGCTAAACTGCGTGACACCGCAAGAGATGCTGTAAACGGAGTAGAAATTAATACGGTAGCAAACTTGAAGGACGCCCTCAAGGAATATTTCTCGCCTAAAAAGAACTACTCACAATTCTGCGCAGAAATACAAGGAGTAAGAATGCGACGCAACGAAACCGTTATCGAATATTACGGACGCATTAAAAAAATCATGGAAGGCGCAAGGGCTTCGTTAACTGAAAAATTCACGGTAGAACAAGTTCCACACATGGTAACAATGCTTGAAGGAATTGCCTTAGAATCTTTCAAAAGAGGACTTTCAGACAAATTTCTCTATGCCCTAAGTGTACAAGAACCAGCTACGCTCGATGCTGCGCTAAGGATCGCACAACGCATAGAAAGAGACATGATCAACTCTACCGAAAGAAAAGGATTGCTACAATTAGGATCCTCAGAAACAACACCCCATCCACAACTTAACACTTCAACGCAACCCAGAGCTCCATGGACAAATACCTACAAAAGAGGACCAAATGATAACGGATATCAAGCACCCTCGAACAACTACCGACCCAAATCTCTAAATGAATACAGAGGTATGAATAACAATTCATACCAACCAAGACAAGCCGGCCAATTTCAAGAACAACAAAGGGGATATTCAACCTATCAACCTAGAACTTCACAAAACTATTCTCCCAGAGCACCTAAAAGAACACGGCCAAATTATTCATCAAGAGGACCAGGACATTTCCAAGAAAGGAGACCTCAACCAAACTTATATCAGAAAGGATGGCAAGCATTGCCTAATCTTCGATACCGCACTGAATACTTGATGCCCTATCAATATTACACCCCACCATATAATGGATATTTGCCCCCACCTTTTCCAATGCCATACGCCCAGAACCAAACTTTACCCTTGAGACAAAATTTAAACTCATCTGCAGTTCATCAGAAGGACGCGTCGATGAACAAGCAGAACCCCGAGCGTCCACTAACGGTCAAATTTATATCAGCGGAAGACCTTGGAACCGAACCAATGGAAGAGCAACCGTGCCAACAGTAAAATTAAACGCTGCTGAACTCAAACAAACAACTGAGTTCCTCATTGATACCGGAGCCGAAATAAATTTAATTCACCTCCAAATGTTAAAACCAAAAACCATGATTGCCACCCATGAATCAATGGCAATAACAGGAATCCTGAAGACAGCTTTAATACACTAGGATCAACGGAAATAACATTCTTTGACACCCCCATAAAATTCCAAGTAATTAAACATAACTTACCATTAGGTGTCACAGGAATGCTAGGTGTCGATTTTCTTAAAACAGAAAACGCAGAAATTTCATTTCACCATAACAACCTGATTACGAGTTCCAGGTCTATCAAACCAATAAGATTTATAAATTATAAACCCGGTCCACCTGCAAAATATGCATTACTAGCACGGAGTAAAACTCCCATAACTATAAAATTACATATGTTGCAATAGATAACCGTTGGAAATACCTAAAAAACAAAATAAATCTCTCCAAAATTGAATTCTTAGAAGGCATCAAACTACTTTTAGACTCAACTTTCCTCCAATTTAACAATAAATACTACAAACAAATTATGGGCGCTCCTATGGGCTTTTGTACTAGTCCATGGTTTGCTGACATAGCTCTGGAAATTTTAGAAACTAATTGCTTAAAAAATTATAGTAAAGATATCCTTTTATATAAAAGATACGTAGATGATTGCTTATTAATAGTAAAAAACAAAAAAATCGAAGAAATACTGTCCTCCTTTAATAACTATAATAACAATTTACAATTTACAATAGAAAGAGAATCCAATAACAGTATTAATTTCTTAGATATGACACTCATTAGAAATAACAATAAAATCACGACTAACTGGTTCAGAAAAAATACAGCCTCTGGACGCTATATAAATTATCTTTCCCACCACCCTGACACACAAAAAATAGCCATAATATATAGTTTAGTAGATAAAGCCATAAAACTCTCAGATCCACAGTTCCACAAAGAAAACCTAAAAACTGTCAAACACTACTTACTTTGCAATAACTATCCAGCTAACATTATCAATAGATATATTTCGAAACGTACCGCAACTATCACTAACAGCATGCATACTAAAGAAAAAACTGCACGTTCCGTATTTCTAAAAAACAAAATAGTCCTTCCCTTCATTAAACACCTCACTCCAAAAATTAACCACATCTTACACAAACATAACATAATCCCCATACTCCAATCCGTAAACAAATTTAATAATCTAATAACTTTAGGCAAAGACCGTTTAGATAAAATGCACACTAGTGGCATTGTTTACCATATCAAATGTCAGGACTGTACTTCCTCATACATAGGTATGAGCAAACGTAAACTAAAGACTCGGACTAATGAGCATATCAGAGCCGTAAAACAATACTCGGAAAAATCTGCTTTAGCGACACATGTGGAAAATACGGGTCACAAAATCGACTTTGAAAAAGTGAACATCTTAGATACAGAAAAGAATTTTTATAAACGCTCGTTTTCAGAAATGCTTAACATTTACTACCACGATAATACTCTCAACTGCATTCAAGATCTAAATTTCCTCAAAAACTCATATAAAAAAACAATAGATATTATAAAACAATTTTGCAATGGCTAACTAATTGCTTATAATTTTCCGTTTATTCAATTTCAAATTTTATTCGATGAGATTCGCTTTCATAGTTTCCTTCTTACTTTCTCTCTCTACTCTCTTCTCTCCCCCCACCTTCCGTTCTGTCAATAATTCCTTTATCTCGTCAGACTTTTGCGATTTCCCTTCAGTATTGTTCTGCACGCTGATTAATTCAGATATAAGTAGCGGAACAATGATGAACGGAAAAGACAGAGTCTGGCGTAAGTACAAATTGCACATATATTAAAAAAATCTTTTTCTAGTTTCAACAGATTTTAACTAAATTCAATACCCGTACATTTTTTCACAGATTGGCCTTCTTTTTTCCACTTCCACGTTGTTCATTTCTTTCAATACTTTGACGAACTCCTATGAGACGAAACCTTAATTAATGGTATTCTATTATTTATAAATTTTTGTAAAAAGTTTTCACAATTTGTCCATTATTTAATGATTTCTTAAATTACTTTGTAGCCCTGAAGAGGGGAGTAATAAATAAAACTCCCGAAACGTCGGCGAAATAAAGGTCGAAAACACATTAGTTCGTTAGAGTCCGTTTATTTACTACCTTAATATAAAATTATACCCTACCGAACTCACAATAGGGTACTTACCCCGGTTAAAAACCCCACCCAACGTTTTTATCGGAGATGCTTTAGTAACTAATCATAATAATACATATTGTGTTTATGCTATAAACTCCAACGAAGAGGACATTGACCTGGAAATACCCCCTCAAGAAGTTTAGTCCTTTGATTTAATAAACGACTCGGAGGACTTCTTCGATTCAGGAAACAGCAGTACAGAAGAACCGAATGTTGATGATAGGCTCACGCGTATTATCAACAGTTTACGCCTAGACCACCTGAATCAGGAAGAAAAAGACCATGTCATTGGAATAATTAAAGATTATCAATCATTATTCCATCTACCTGCAGACAAACTACCAGCAACAAATGTCTTGGAACACGAAATACACACAACTGACGACGCCCCTGTATTTATTAAACAATACAGATACCCACCTGTACAGAAGGAAGAAATTCAGACACAAATAAGCAAATTATTACACGATGGAATTATAGAAAATTCCACCTCACCATATAACTCATCTCTATGGATAGTACCCAAAAAGGCCGACTGAAAGGGAAACAAGAGATGGAGAATGGTAATAGACTATCGTGCTCTCAATGATAAAACAATCGGAGATGCGCATCCATTACCCAACATCACTGAAATCCTGGACATGCTAGGTGGAGCCAAATATTTTTCAATATTCGATCTCGCAAATGGATTCCATCAAATTAAAATGTCAGCGAAGGATCGCCATAAAACTGCCTTTAGCACAGCCACCGGACATTACCACTATGTGAAAATACCATTCGGATTAAAAAATGCTCCCGCTACGTTCCAGCGATTAATGAACCTAGTCCTACTTGGATTACAAGACACAGAATTACTTGTCTATTTGGACGATGTAATTATATTTGCAAGCAGTCTTGAGGAACACGAAACCAAAGTAAAACGTCTTTTTAACAGACTCTTGAAGGCAAAACTTTCACTTCAACCGGATAAATGCGAATTTTTGGCAACTGAAGTCGAATACTTAGGCCACGTCATAGACGAAAGTGGCGTGAGACCTGACGCGAAAAAAACAACAGCCGTCAAAAATTTCCCCACCCCTAAAAATCAAACAAATGTCAGACAGTTTCTAGGTTTGGCAGGATACTACCGCAGGTTTATTGAAGGTTTTTCCGCCAAAGCTAAACCATTGTCTGATCTCTTGAGGAAGAACACCCCTTATACATGGGAAAATGAACATCAGGAAAGCTTTAATTCATTAAGAGAAGCTTTATGTACTACACCTGTACTACAACACCCCGATTTTTCTCAACCCTTTATTTTAACAACCGATGCTTCAGATTATGCAGTAGGCGCAGTCCTTAGCCAAGGAAAAATTGGAGAAGACCGACCAATTGCTTACATGTCAAAAATAATGAAACCGACAGAGAAAAATTACGGCACTACGGAAAAAGAGTGCCTTGCGATCATTTATGCTGTACTGCATTTCAGACCTTATCCTTATGGTTGAGAATTCACATTAACCTTTAGAGGACGGGGATTTGGGTTTACTGTTTTCTCTCACTTTTCTATAGAAATCGAGTTTTTGTGATGTCTCACATCTCAAAACTAACACATGTAAAGGGTCGATCATGGGCATGGCCCGTATAGGGGCCATCCCGTCCTCTAAAGGTTAATAAGCGATCATGAGCCTCTAAAATGGATAGATTCTGTAAAACCCCCAGTTTAACGATTAATTCATTGGCGTACGAGATTACGAGAATACCAGTACAAATTTTTACATAAACCAGGGCGATTAAATGTAAATGCAGATGCCCTATCTAGAAACCCTCCATTGGAAAACGCTATTGCACTTCCCACATCCGCATCTGCAAAAATTCAAGGAAATCCTCGACAAGCCACATCAAGTACTAGAGGAAGACCTTTAGGTTCCAAAACTACCCCCCCCCCCCCTACCGATCCGAACGAAACAAAAACACCTGGATCAACCATTGCCAAAAGAGTAAGAGCTCGACATAATCAGCCGGAACCTCCAAAAATTCAAAAACCTGCCAAAATTCAAAAACCTCCCAAAATTCAAAAACCTCCTAAAACTCAAGAATCTGCTAAAACACAAAAACCTCTTAAAATTCAAAACCCCCCCGTAACCCAATTAACAAAAAAATCAACCCTTTTGGAACCATCAACCTTTGAACAACCACCGCCAAAACCTATAAAACCCAATAAATTTACCAAACAGGTAACTTTCAATCTTTCCGACAATTCAAGCTCTGATAAAAAACCACCTCCTGTGGCAAGGAAAAGAAACAGTGGATTTTCTAGCCTTCTGCCAAACGCGCCCCCTATAACAAGAAAAACGCTATCCTCAAATGAAGATTCTAGCTCCGAAGAACAAATTCAGCAAAGAAACCTTGCATCTAATAAAAACATCAAGGAAGTTGAACCAACTAACAATTCGAAATCCGACTCCCTCGCATCAATAGATGAATATTGGTGGGACTAGACCCAATTAAGACACAAAAACCTACGGTACCCATTAGGAAGGTCAACACCAATAGAAAATCTTACCAATATACGAGGTCAGTATACCCTAGAATCCATACCAGAAACAGATCAAGAATCCGAAGATTCTTCCGCAGATTCTCCTGAAGAACCGGAAGAAGTCATAGTGAGAATGCAAGAAATAAGACCTTCAGATACGATACTCCCAGAATTATTTTACCCCGCAAAAATACACGAGTCCGAACCCAAGGTAAAAATCACCCTTATCAACCACAGTATAACGCACACCAAGGACAACATATTACACTCCACATCTTCAGATTGTGAATTTACCAACCCAGTTGCGAAACTATTACTCGACAACGGTTGTATAGATAAAAATAATATCAGACAAACAAAACCTAAACAGGGAGAAGTAATAGTCACTCCCAACGGAAAGTATAAGGTACTTAGTGCAATTCTTTTAAAGAAACACTTGGAACAATTTTCACAAGAAGATCTCTGTACGGTGCTCAAGAATGTAGGAGACGTTATAAAGCGTTATAAACTAAAAACTTTGCGATTATCAAAACAAAATGACTTGACAGACAAAATGCCCTTTTCTACTTTCTCGGACATATTAAAAGAAACTCTGAAGGATTGTGAATGCCATATTTCTATTTGTTACGGTACAACCACCATCCCTCCCGACGACATAAGAAATAAAATCATAGAAGAAAATCACGATAGCATCATCGGAGGACATAGAGGTATAACTAAAACCTACAGAAGAATTAGAGAAAAATATTTTTGGCAAGGTATGAAACAGGACATCACTGAATACTTACGCAATTGCACCAAATGTCAAGAGTTAAAACTAGTAAGGATCAAAAATCGAGAACTAATGATTATAACAGATACTCCTATAGATCCGTTTGCAAAAATTTCAATAGACACAGTAGAACCCCTACCCATGACCCCTGAGGGTAACAAACACATCCTTACTGTACAGGATAACCTAACGAAATATTGTATAGCTATCGCTGTACCCAACATCCAAGCTGAAACAATAGCTGACGCTTTAGCTAGACACGTCATAACAACTTATGGATCACCTCAAACAATACTCTCCGACAAAGCACCAGCACTAATTAGCAAGGTTATGCAACAATTGTCAAAAATATTTAAAATAGATCAAGTAACCACTTCCGGCTACCACCCACAATCTAATCGTGCTTTGGAAAGAAGCCATTCAGCACTAACAGAATATATTCGCCAATACATTGAAAAATATGAAGATTGGGATAAAATTTTACCATTCGCCACCTTCTCATACAATACAAGTGTACATGAATCTACTAATTTCACACCATTTGAACTAATCTTTGGGAAACCCGTAAGAGTAGCTACCTCATTACCAACAGATAAACTGGAAACATATACAAACTACATGCAAGAACTTATCACCCGAATGGAAGATACGAAACGAATCGCAACTAATAATTTAATAAAATCTAAATATAGAACCAAGCGATACTATGACAGGAAGGTCAAATCTCGTTCATACTCTCCCGGCGACCTAGTATATGTGCTCAAAGAGCGCCGGAAAAATAAACTAGATAGAACCTACATAGAAAAATATTAAAAAAACATAACCTCGTTATAGAAACAGATACTAACAAGCATATACTCAAACATATGGACAAAGTAAAACCAGCGTATCGTCGATCTGTTTCAGATGATGATGTTCCTTACTCTTCTGATGGTGATAGTAGTACCAATTAACTGCGAACAAACATCAAATACGATCATTAAACCCGAACCCAGGAATATATTACGAACGACTACAAGATATACACAATACTGAAACAGACTGGAAAATAATTATATTTATAAATATAAAACTTCTGCATTGCAATGCGCTTCATCTTACCAGGACCTTACAAAAATTACGCGATTCTTGTGTACGAAGCCAAAACTACCCCGAACTATGTGACTCACTAGTAAAAAGAATATACTTTATTGAGGAAGTAAACAAAACCACAAAAAAATTGTATGACAACCTTATTGATTCTATGAAAGAAGTAGAAGAGTCAGAAACGATTCCTACCCCTAAAGCTTCAACAATCAAAAGAAGCGCCCCATTCGGATTTATAGGAAGCATAAGTCGAACAGTTTTTGGAACACTCAACGAAAAAGATGGGGAATATTACAATAAGAAAATAGAAGAATTATTCAAGGGAGAGACAACCCTTGCCAAACTCGCAAAAGAAGAGACTCACATAGTCCAACATCAACTCGCCTCGATAAACAAAGAATTAGCTGAAACAAAAATATCCATTAACCAGAGCCTGGAGACATACGAACGGAAAATAGTGGAAATGGACGACATAAGCAATAAATGGCACCACTTCGAAATAAGTAGGCGTTTTACGGAAACAACAAATGCCGTTCAAACTGCCCTACATTTGTATAAGGATACATTCCAAACCTTAACACAAGCAATTCATTCCGCTCGTCTCGGTCACCTCCACCCATCATTATTATCAACTACCAATTTACAGAACATAATACGGTAAATTACTGACATACACCCTGGATACGAGTTCCCCATACCCACAATGCATGCAAGGACCGACAAATTGTCAGAAATTGCCTCTGTTAAACTAGGATATAGAGACAACAATTTCTTAGCCGAAATTCGAATTCCACTACTAAACAAATTTGCAACAGAAGTCTACCGAATGCATTTAGTATCAATACCTCAACAACACCAGGACCATTTGATATCAGCTTATATACAACCTCAAGCATCATACATATCTCTTAGCCACGATAAACGCTTGTATAGCTTCCTAACACAAAATAATTTAAACCAATGCAAACACACCTTCTACTACAGAATTTGCACACATAACCAACCTATTCATGAAGCCGACGATAGTACAGCCTGCGAGTATCTCCTATTAAATCAACCAAGTGAACACAACATAAAAAAATGTAAAATAAAACTATTACCGAATTTTAAACCATACTGGACCCATCTGGACTCTTTAGATGGATGGTTATTCTCAGTGCACAACCCAAGCACTTTACAAATTTTGTGTCCTGGAGAACAACACAACTTAACAACAATCTCTGGAATAGGTATCGTACAATTAAAACCAAGATGTTTCGCCAGGCACGAACACACAACAATGGTCGGAATGAAAACTATAGGCTATTCAAGCGAATTCATATACATACATCAAATTAAACTTAGTGTAACAAGCATAGACAACAGATTCTTTATAAAATATCAGAGTTTGAACAAAACTCTGATCATGCCTAGAATCATAGGAAAACCAAACCCAGGGAACCTCAAAACCGGTCTCACCCTAGATTCAATACAAGATCAATACGAAGCATTCCTTGTAAACCAATCAGAAGTAACACTACGATCGCACCTACTATACAGTACTATTGGATCTTACATAATCGGAACTATTATAATAATATTTTTAATAGTTAACTGTGCAAAACATTTCAAATGCATACGATGGACAAAGAAAGAGGAACCTAAACCTACAACTCGTTCCGGAAGTTACGAATTTGATGTCCTACGATCAATAAATGTAATAGAACACCCAGCTCATACACTTCGCAATTACTCTGACCTCAAAGATACTGAAACCAATGACAATGTTCCAGATCACTCAGAAAACGGCGATAAGTAAAAAAAAAAAAAAAATTTAATAGGGTGTGATGCATAAATACTTACATATTTATGAATTATAAGTAATATCTAATAACTAATAACTATAGTAGATCTAGAAATACATATAAGTAGTTACTTAGGCGATTCTCATTTGTTTTCTGCCAACAGGAAGACATGATCGCTCTACCCTTCCTGTTTTATGTAACAGCTGTTATGGCTCAGCCACAAATCACGTTACTACCCAAAAACCCCGGCCTATACTTCGAATACATAGGTAACTTGTCATTACAAACAAATCACTACACCGTTATCACCGAAATCAACCTTCAGGATATCATTATAGACACACACATCACATACGATCATATCTTACGTGTAGCTCGTACTTGTGCAGATGATATACAATGCGAAACCAAGACGACTATACTTAAAAGAAAATATACATCAGTCATTGAAATACTACAACAAATCTTCAACCTTACGGAATCTATTCCACCCTATCAAAACGATAGAGAAGTTTATAATATCAATAATGGATTGAACGAAAAATTGAAAATTATTCAAGAACTACGGTAGTACGCAATAGACACACCTAACCCTAATTTGATCATACAATGGAATCTAATAAAAGCTTCTATTGACTCACAAATTGAGGCCTGCACAGCAATAATAGAAATTATGTTCAGACAAGAGAATTAGTCCTCAACTGATACCTTCCAACTTCTTCACGAATTTGAAGAAATTAATAAATGAACAGAAACCGCACGCGAAACTTCCGAATATAAACATTTATTCACCATACTACAAGAAGGTTGCTGACATAGATATCTTCAGAAGCAAGAGTATACTCATCTTTAAAATAAGATTCTTACTATACTCTGCCCCCGAATTCCAACTTTATCGCATGCACTCACAAGGAAGGTACCCCAAATGTAAGTCGCCGATTTGGACGATATTGCAATATGTTGTAGTACATAAAAAAATAAGAGACACGTATTTTTTTTACGTGCTGATAGACACTTTAAGGGGGTGAAATCTAGCCCTAAAGTTCCAAATATTTCAAAAACGAATAAAGCTAGTTTAATGAAACCGACGCCAAAAGTTGTAGAATAAAAACGCCTTCAAAACAGCATTACTTTCAATTTTAAGGGTAGCAACCCCTATTTTTTTTTCAAGAAAACTAAGCTTTTCTCATCAATTTTCAGCTATAAAAATTACAATAAATTATATATCGCCTCAAAACAGATTTCATTTAAAAGAAAATTAAAAAATAAAGTTGACCTGTCTCGTGGTTTTGGCGAATATTATTATTTAGGGGGTAACTACCCCTTATTTATATTTTGTTCATTATTTCAGAAATAAATAAAGACATCTTAATAAAACCAACGCTAAAAATTTTAAAATAAGAAAGGCTTCAAAACAGCATTATTTTCAATTTTAAGGGGAGCAACCCCTATTTTTTTCAAGACAACTAAGCTTTTTTCATCATTTTTCAGCTATAAGAATTATAATAAATTATATGTCGCCTTAAAACTGATTCCATTTAAAAGAAAATTAAAAAATAAAGTTCACCTGTCCAGTGGTTTTAACCAAAATTATTTTTTAGGGGTAACTACCCCTTATTTTTATTTTGTTTATTATTTCAGAAATAAATAAAGGTACCTTAATAAAACTAACGCTAAAAATATTAAAATTAAAAAGGCCATAAATCTGCATAACTTTCAATTTTAAGGGTAGCAACCCCTATTTTTTTAAAGGAAATTAAGTTTTTTATCAATTTTCAGCTATAAAAATTACAATAAATATATCTCTTTAAAAACCATTCCATTGAAAAGATTGACCATAAAATTTTGACCAATAACACAGACAAACGCTATGTAATTTTAGCGCTTTCAGGCAATACGAAATACTAATTTATCATTAATTTTGCAAAATTAGTTTGGTTAAACTACTTGTTTAAACGGATTATTGTAAAGCTTTTGCGAAAAACTAATTTTGACTTGAATTCCACAAGAAAAGTAACATGTTTATTTAAACTTTTATATGTTGTAGTGAACGAAAAAACGAAAAATATTTATATTTTTTATATGTGAATAATACATTTTAAAGGGGTGCAAATCATCCCCGGAAATTCATTATGTTCTTACTTCCCTTTATTATATTTTATGTATTATTATAAATACTTCGTCAAAGGCAATCGTACCGTTTTGATACGTAATAAATAAAGCATTAAAAAAAAATTAATGTGTGTGTGCGTGTGTGTACGTGGATGTAAGTGATTTTTATGCAGTAAATAAGAGTAATCGCTGATTGTGAATGAGAAAATAATATGTTATTTTTATGTTATTATGAGGCGGATATTTATAGATTGGTGATTTAACTCGTAGTTTCATATATCGCTGGCAAACACTGTATTTATAAATCGGTAGATTTCCAGTCGGGCAGTGTTGTTTTGTAAAAGTGGTTATTTCTACAATATTGTGGCTGTAATATTGCATCAATTCATTTTTTCTAATGTCAGCAGCACTACAAAACTACAGGTAAATGTCTATTTATATATCAGATCTAATGCATTAATTGTAAGAATTTCGTATCTGTCTATAGGCTTTAATAAAATTATAACAGCTTTTCAAAATGATATTTTGCGTTATTTTTAATGAACATATTAGAAAGTATGCAATTTCGTACATTTTTTGGAGATACATTTGACGTTATAGAGCACAAATAGTTTAAATTGATTTTTCTTTAATTATAAAGATTTAAAGAATCCTGATTTATAAGTGCATAAAGGATTTTTAATATTTTTACGAAAATTAAAAAATGTATCAAAATATACTTTATCGTGTATACTGTATTGTTTACTTTCTGTTATTAACAAAATTATAGACTCCTGATTCAATTTTTTGCCAAAATTGTATACGGTTCCTTTACTATTAGATGTTTTACAAATAATAAATTTTACATACAAATAATAATTTTAAATAACTAAATCTTAATTTTAATAAATCTAAATTAACAGGCATTGTGCAATACATCTTATCGATTACTGTTTACAAATTTAAAAGAAAACTCGAGATTACCTTCTTTTCATTTTAATCAAGCGCTTTAGTAAAGAAATATACAGATACGATATACTTAATAGATTCTTAACAGGATGGCCCAAAGTATAAATATTTGTTTTATTTGTATGTGTCGCCTTTTTAAATGCAACATTATTATCTTGTGCAAATATGGTATTTTTTTAATATTTAAACAAATATTTCCCGGTAAAAAGACATTGGTCGCATGATGGCGTACATCAGTAAAAGCGTACAACGTACAACATACAAAGTTTCCTCATTGAGAAATAGCTATGTTCTCGCAACATAGTAATGTAACGTTTAGAGGGGTGACGCATACAAATTAAAAAAATGTTTTTATTTTCAGCATTCTATATATGTGTGTTGTAAAGATACTATTTCTGTATGCAATTATTCTTATAAATGTTTGATTATTTTAGCACTCAAAATGAAAATTAATCCTCTCAATGTTATTAATTTGCTGCTTGCCAATTGCCAAACACTTGATATTGAAGATAGCCCTTATAATATTAAAGAAATAGAAATAAAAGACCATTTCCAAATGATACTGTTAGATTTAATGGAATCGTCCAATAGCATAGATGTTATAATGGAAAAATCGTTGGATTTTCAAGAAGAATATAAAGAAACAGATGCACGTATTGTGGAAGATGTTGATTTACATACACTTCCTTACTATCCTGAATTACCTACGGATCAATGTACGGGACATGAAGAACCATTGAGTTTTGAATACAAAAAAAGGGCTGTAGAATATTGGAGAAGTGGAAAAACAAAAAAGAATTTATCGCTTAAAACAGTTCAAAATAGATTCAGGAAAGTCAGTTCTGAAACACAGTTACATCGCTGGGCTCACCAAATCAATCAAGGTGGAACTTACCGAGAAAAAATTGCAAGAATTTGCGATTTCACACTAGAAAATTTTAAAGCTGCTACTGAAGCTGGATTAATAATTTATGACAACTATTTAAGAAGATGGGCTCTACAAGCATGAAAATTAATCGGAAATGAGGACGTAAGATTTACAGCTTCAAAACATTGGCTTTCAAAATTTAAAAACACCCATAAAATTGTTTCTCGAAAAATTAATAAATTTGTCACAAAAAAAAGTATAGAAAATAATTCAGACCAGTCTGGTTTTCAGTTAAAAATGCATTCTGGTCGATCTCTTGCTTTCGAAGGAGAAAAGAAATTACAGTGCCTTGTACAGTCGGTCACATCAACAACTCATAGCTATACTGTACAGCCGACAATTTCAGCCACAGGAAAGTTACTATCACCATTATTTTTAGTATTAAAGGAACGAAGAGGAGAATTTGGACCAATTGTCTCACAAAATTTGTTTGTGCCTACGAACATATATGTTACATCCTCGACATCTGGAAAACTTAATTCAGGTAAAATCACGTTCTATTAATTTCTAAAAATAACACGTTAATTATTTCGGAAGACACATTTAAATAAAATCAAAATTTGTAGAACTCTTTAAGGCGTGGTTAAAAGAGGTATATTTTCCACAAGTTGGACCTAGAAGCATGCTGCTAATTGATTCGTGGAGTGGTCATTGTCCAACGATTGTACAGGAAGTTACGCCACACGATAAAATACTACATCTCAAAATGATACCTACAGGAACGACTGGAAACATACAGCCGTTAGATGTATATGGATTCCGCATATGGAAGAACTATGTTAAACATTTTTTAGACCATGTTTTGCTCATAGACGAAGACTTAAATTTACATTTGAGAAATAATATAATTAAATTAGTCTTTGGTTCATAACCAATTTTCATCTCCACGATATGAAAATCTATTTAAATATTCGTGGTATAAAAGTGGGTATCTTGTGAATCGACCAGGAGATTTCGATGACCCCGTAAGTTTCAGTTTCGGAGATTCCTGTGCAACGCATTATGAGATCAATGGTTGTAATAATGTTGCAATTGTTAGATGTTCGTGGTGTAAAAAATCTTTATGCTTAAAACACTTTTTTGAAGAATATCATTATTGTACAACTTACAATCCATAATGCCTCGAGCTATTCGACAAACAATTACTTTTTTGAGAATACTTTAAATTTTTTGTAGTAATAGTAATAATAAAACTTGTGTTGTTAAAACAAAAACCATATTTACATTAGTTATCATTTCATTTTGTAATTTTCTGCAACACGTAACTGTAATTTTTATTATTTTTTTGAAAAAAAAATTAATCTCACTAAATTTTGATTATTTACGCAATTTTTTCAGAAAAAAATAATAAACACATTTACCCTCCCTGCTAGAAAAAGTTAGTAGAAGTCGATAAAAATCGATAAGTTTCACCATTGAAGTCAATAAAGTCTCTTAATTTCCTTAAAAAGAGAAAAATAGGGGTTCCTACCCTTAAAATTGAAACTGATACAGATTTATGGCCTTTTTAATTTTAAGATTTTTAGCGTTAGTTTTATTAAGGTTATTACCCCCTAAAAAATAATTTTGGTTAAAACCACGGGACAGGTCAACTTTATTTTTTTAATTTTCTTTTAAATGGAATCAGTTTTAAGACGATATATAATTTAATATAATTTTTATAGCTGAAAATTGATGAAAAAAGCTTAGTTTTCTTGAAAAAAAATAGGGGTTGCTACCCTTAAAATTGAAAATAATGCTGTTTTGAAGCCTTCCTTATTTAAAATTTTTAGCGTTGGTTTTATTAAGGTATCTTTATTTATTTCTGAAATAATGAACAAAAAATAAATAAGGGGTAGTTACCCCTAAAAAATAATTTTGGCCAAAACCACGAGACAGGTCAACTTTATTTTTTAATTTTCTTTTAAATGGAATCAGTTTTGAGGCGATATATAATATATTGTAATTTTTATAGCTAAAAATTGATGAAAAAGGCTTAGTTTTCTTGAAAAAAATAGGGGTTGCTACCCTTAAAATTGAAAGTAATGCTGTTTTGAAGCCTTTCCTATTTTAAAATTTTTAGCGTTGGTTTTATTAAGGTATCTTTATTTATTTCTGAAATAATGAACAAAATATAAATAAGGGAATAACAAAATATAATGATTATTATATTTTGTTATTATATAACAAAATATAATAATCCAAATCGGCGACTTACACTTGGGGTACCTTCCTTGTCAGTATTTGCACCTCAAGGCAATGAAGCATTAGCTACCATTGAGACTATAAACAATTTTATAGCTCTAAACTCACACAAAAAGCAACATGGTTTATTTAAAACTCTAGAAAATTGAAAGACCAAACCATTTACTGTAAATAACCCGTACCACTCTATACAACTGCCACTTGCGAGTCTCTAATACTACAAAACTCAACAACAATCGATTGGGACATCTGCAACATAAAGGTGAAAACACAAATACAAACACAGTGGACACATCTGCAAGAAACCAACGAATGGCTATTCTCTGCACCACACATGGAGAAAATCAAAGTGAGATGCGACCAACAACCACCAGCAGAACTATTACTCCACAAATTTGGAATCCTCCAGACGGACTCTTACTGTCAGATCATCACTCCTGACAGGATATTACCATATCACACGGAATCAAGGAACAACAAAGCTCACTTCTATTCCAACCTACAACTAAGAGTGCCAACCGCAACAAAAATGGAGGATATTCAAAACAACATCATAATCATACATCACACCATCAAAACCACTCAAATCGTGCTCTATACGGTCATCGTCATTTTTCTACTACTCGCTACCTCGTACATCATCTTCGTTATTCACGTCAAATACACCATACGTTCAGCCAAATCTTCCGACTCTCTTCGCACATATACGGTACTAGACACACTAGATAACAATAGCACCCCACCAACCAACACCATTGCTACGCAAACCGAGCAAACGCCTAAAAAGGTATCTTTCGATTCATCCCATAATTATCAACTCACCCGATCTAGCACTCTTCGCCTCCCTGTACTAAAACCGTTACCCTCATTCGATGAACTTTTACAATCATTTACACCCACTAATTCAGAATCAGTAACTAATAATATTAATGAATCGTCATAATAATAAAAATAATAAATACAAAAAAAAAAAAAAATAATATATTTTTCTTCTTCAATTTAACGCTTAGGTAATGGCTTTTAACTAAATAATATACTAACAATTAACCTACTAATAAAAAAAAAAAAAAAAAAAAAAAACCACAAAAAGACAAAAATAAAACTAAAATCTATTTTGTCTCCTGTCAAGATGATTGTACCAGTTATAATACTGCTAGTCCTCGCAACCAGCAATGCCAAACCATTTTCGATCACACCAATGGATACTAGTCCAGGCCTGTACTTTGAGTACATGGGAATTTATACCTTTTCTAACGATAAATGGACCGCAGTAACTAGTATCGAAATAGACCAATTGATATCCACCGAACAAGAAATAATATCCGAAATAAAGCAATGCAAGGCCGATTGCCCCGTCCCGCTTACTTGTAGGATAAACCTAGAAAGATTAACTTATCTGGACTACCTGCTAAACACCACCAGAACCTTATCAAGAGAAATCATGGAAATTATAGACAACTCCGAATGCGCGAATAACCAGGTCCCTAGTCCAGTAATAGAACACAACAGGATAAAAACAAAATTATCAGAAATCAAGAAGACTAGAGCCGCTAGCCCCTACCCAAAAAACCCACACGTTGATAACCAAAACCAAGCAATAGGAACATGGATGTCACAAGCTGAATCCATCTTAATGGACCATGTGGATGTTTACATCCAGATAATTAGTATCATAAAAAAGGGAATATTTAGTACCAACATCTTTAGCCCTATTGCTGTAGTTGGACTAATGGATTTCATCAAGACGCAAAGACCTGCTTCGGTGAGGCCACCGATCAAAATAATTTATGAACATCAAAACAAATTCGTGAACCTACAAACATTCAGATCAGGTTACACAATTCAACTAAAAATTACAATAATCTTATACGGATATGGCCACTTCAACTTATACCGGATGCATCCGATCCCTGTTATATTACATAAGGAAACAATGCGATCGTTCCAAGAACAGAATTTCTAGCCATCGATGAACTTACCGGACATCATATTTACCTCAAGGATCTAAATAATTGCGCACCAGATTATAATGTTACCTACTGCGAATCTCCAAACACCATCATTACCACGCCCACGTGCGAAGCAAACATTTTAACAAACACTTCACTAACAAGTTGTCGAACTTCCAGCATTACGGGAAAGGAATCCACATTTGTACATCTAAGAACGGCCCAGGAATGGATATATTCATTGGCAAACAAACAAAAAATAACAATAGTATGCCAGAATGAAACCCACGAAACCTATATTTCTGGAATGGGAATCCTCGGAATGAAAGGAGGTTTCACGGGAAAAACCATGACAGCCATTCTTATTCAACCATTAACCAAACAACCCTCATTAGTTGGACATTTTATATCAAATTTTAATATTATCAGCGATGAAGTTCCGGAAAACATCAAGTACATCCAACAGAATATATAGCAAGTAGATTATATAACCTTTCAAGGTTACATAATCTACTTGCTAATCATCATAGTACTAGCAGGATTAACGTTACTGGTGACTTCCATACTATGTACGTCCAATAGAATAAGAAACTTAACCTTTAGAGGACGGGATGGCCCCTATACGGGCCATGCCCATGATCGACCCTTTACATGTGTTAGTTTTGAGATGTGAGACATCACAAAAACTCGATTTCTACAGAAAAGTGAGAGAAAACAGTAAACCCAAATCCCCGTCCTCTAAAGGTTAAAAGGACATTATAAACAACTGAAGAAGGACACCGCCAGAAGACCCATTATCACATACTTCAACGTGGATTTAGATAATTTACCGCCGCCACCACCACCGCTACTGAACGTACTGCCTCCACTATCCAGCTTTCCCACAGATTTCCGTCACAATGCTACTTAATGCATTCTATTGTAAAATTTTCTGATAATAAAAACTCTCGTGAGATTTATTTAACGATAAACTTTTCTTTTTTTTTCTCTCGAAGGTTTTCAGTTATCAGGAAATTCTGACTCCTGTACAAACCGCGTTAAATTTAATAGTAACGTAGATTAACTTCTCTTTGTAGATGCACGTAATATTAGTTGACAGCATGACCTTAGTAGTGAGAAAACAAGTAGTCACACAAGCAGCAACCACTCCAATTTCAAACCAGATCCTTCTCTCTCTCATCCTCTCCAATTCCTACGCCAATATAGATCTTTGGTCACCTTCATCCGCAAAGAAGTTCAATCGAAATCAACGGTCATACAGCTGATTACTCCAATCCACAGCGGACCAGTATTTCATAAGGAAGTTCAGAACCTCAAAATATGGTGCCAGTATCAAATACATGCTACCACAAGGTCTCTCCAAAATTCACCAAGGATGAAAACTACCTATCCAACTAACCTTCCCTAACCAGTTCCTCGAACCACATACAACCCATAAATCCTCATATACCCTAGCTTCTATATCCGCACCTTCTGTTTGACATTCCAAAGAACTGCACTTAAAGACATCCATGAAAAGGAGCATTAAAATTTATTATTCCTCCGGATCAATCTTTAGGTCAACAGCCAGATGTGATTTACGCCACGAACTACGGACTCAACCTGCTCAAAAATTCTTCACTTATCATCGTGATAGATTCCCGGTCCACATTACGCCAGATGAAGAACAGCAACTTCTCGACGTATTGGATCCGCACCAGATGGATGCACTCATTGAGCATTATGTGATCGTCGATCCGGAAGAAACCAACTCCGAGGATGACTAAAAACAGCAACGAACCATAATCTCCTTACCTCTTCCTTCCCAAATTCCCCATTCTCCAGAAAACGCCGCCTATCTACCTTATTATTTTACCTAATTTGTATGTTTTTCTTGTTTGTTTATAACTATTATAGATGCTATATCCCGAGAATAAACTAGCACTTCTTCAATTTTTCGGACTTTCACCGGCCATGATTGACTGTCACAAACAAAGACCCCGCATCATGTCACTAAAATACACTATTCCATGTTGTCACTGCAACCAGAAATGTCATGGACTCCCAGAGAAGATATTAATATTTCACACTGGTCCTACCAAGCCGATTATGCCTATCAGCATCTACCTAGGGTTAAGTTACTTCCTCGACTCAGAAGATATGGCACCACTAGCCAACTGCGTACAACCCCTGTAAGCGATAACTATACATCTATTATAGTAAGCATACATATACAATTTACACTCACACACGTACATACCAATACGAAGGAGTACCTTCTCCTTCAAAATATTAAAAAAATTAAATCAACATACGTAACCATTAGACCACTTGTAAAAATACCCGCTAATTTGGATTATGGAGACTACATTTAATTCATCGAGAACGACGAACATTTCTCGGAAGGGAGGTGTGACGTCCTACGTACTATTTTAAATTTTTTATTTTTTTTTTCCTTAACGGTAATCTCCATAAACCCAAATTCGCCACTATTTGTCTAGATCATAAAACTTATATTTTCTTTCGCTTTACGATTGACATGCACTCTTATCAAAAGTTCGACATTAATCTTTTCATTTCGCCGAATATGAAGACCGCGCGTTTAGTTTTATTAGCTTAATTCTCTCTAACCATGATAACCAAATTTGTAACTATTTACCTAGGTCCATAAACCTTGAATCATTCTTCTGTCTATTGCCTCTTTGCGACTATCACGAGTTTTTATCGAGGGGTAAATAAACTTTACCTTTCGCCGAAACGAAGACTAGGCCTTTAGTTTTATTACCTTGTTTCGAAAATGCCTTGTAATCCAAAGATCACGCGCTTCTCGCTAATCTAATTTTTCGCATAAAAGCTGGCTACTTTTGGCAAGCTGGCGCTAGTTCTACGTCCTCGATCCTCGACTCGTGTCTACGACCTCTACGCGAGTAATCCGCGATACGCGATCAAAGTGTAAGTCGCTAGTCAGCGATCCGTGACTCGAAACTACACCCGCACGAGTAATCCGCGATACGCGATCAAAGTGCGTAATAATATCGCTCACCGAGACGTCTGCGATTGTGAACAAACATTGAGCTTTGCGCTAGTAAATCCGCGATTCGCGATCGACGTGCTTAGCCGATTAAGGACACACTACACCTAAAACCTTTGTACTAGTTTTAAGTTCGCTGAATAAAAGTAGATTGTGTGAAATAAAAAATCAGTTTAGACACTTTTATTTGCTGCGGAACACGTGTCCCTTTCCGGGCAAAACAGAGAACTCCGACAACAGGTAAGTGTTTTTATCTCTCCCATATTACGGCGGCACCACTTTCGAGGCCGCTGACGCGACCCCCCACTCCTCCATAAAGCCACGCAACCCTTATAGAAAGCGCACCGCTCGGCGCAATCTATTAATTATTTATTAACTTAAATAACCTTAACTAAACCAACATTTTTAGCCCTTACAATCCGCGGTTCTTGAAAATATGCATTAACTTCAAAAATCGTAGAACGTGACATACACAGCGGCGTCAAGCTAGTAAGTATACTACAGTATGATACAAACACCGTTAATTTGGGATCCAACACAAAATAAATACATAGAGGTATTTAATTTAAAAGATGCTACAAAGTTAGACAAATTGAATGAAATAATAGAAACCCATGAAAAAGAAGAAAACAAGTATAATAACTATTGTAATAATTTACTTATAGAATATGATTTAAATTATTTACAAAATTTAATTAAAAAATATGAAAAATAAAATAAATCAAATGCAAACATAATATTTTCAATATACAATTTAAACTCAATTTTTTAGTATAAAATATTTGAAATTTCACAAAAATAATATTAAGTTATATTAATTTTTAATTCTATTATTTTACATTAACTTCTTTCACGTATCCAGTATAATGTTTATAAGCAAAAATATACATAACAGAAAAAATAGAAATATATATTTCCTATTATAAATAGCTTACAAAAACGTCACAGGATATGTTAAAGAAAATTTAATTAAAAATTTGAAAATTATTTTTCTATAAATATTTTTGTAAATTTTAAATAGAAGTAATAAATATAAAAATTCAATGGAATAAAAGAAAATTATTATTAAGTAAATTATTATTAAGTATGAAAATGGAATATTTGAAATTTAAGGGGGCTAGACACCTTTTTTCTCTGAAATAAGAAGCCACATTTTAATACATAAATGTAAACTAATTATTTCATACTTTTTACATATAAAAGTGGGTATATTTACCTTACTTTAAAACTTTCTCCGATGGGCCTTTTATATGGTCCAGAACCATAGTCATCGATGAAACAAGTTTTTTCACTAACCGTAAGCTTTGAAATTTTCCTGTGGATGGATTGAATCCAGATTTGAACTAAATTACTCCTGAATAGTATAATTCTCATATGAGTGTAGGGATTTTTGATCTAATGAGAAAAAAAAAATTGCGCTGTTTTTCAAGAGTTTTTTTTTTAATTTTTTAAAATTTTTTATATTTTTTCATAATTTTTTGATGTAAAAATTTTTTCCGACATTTAAATTTCATTTTCAAATTCGGTTGAGAATTATGACCTCTAGGTGGTTTTGAACCTTTCGGCCCCAGTGTGCGCCGGTGCGGGCTTGCGCGCCCCTTGCGTCTCTCTCTCTCTCGGCTGCGGGGCTCTCGCTCTCTCTCGCTCCAGCGAGTCGGCTCGGCCGTAGCTGGCTTCGGTCCCGATGCTTCCTCTCGCTCTATCTCACTTGCACTCTCAGCCGTGGTTGCGCGTGGCTCTCTCTCCCTCTCTCTCAGCCACGAGGGAACTCGGCTCTCGGCGCCGTGCTGCGTCTCTCTCCTCCGCTGCACTATCGGACCGCTCAATGCGGCGTCTCTCTCCCTCTCGTGCACTACACCCTGACTCTCTCTCCGAGTCTTCGCGCACGGGAATCGAGCAGCTGCCTCAGCTACGGCGGGAGCGATACTGCCGGGCTCTGTCTCTCGCTCTCCTTCCCCCTCGCGCAAGGTTGTCGCGAGTTTTCATTTCGGAGCTCATTGTGTGTCGTAGTTGCGCTCGGTACTTTTCGCACAGCTACACGTGCGAGCAACTACAAACAGACATGGAAGCCCCCGGAGAAATACGAGGACAAGCCTGACTCTGTTTGCGAGTCCTCATGCCGCAATTGTCGGCCTTGCCTTCTCCAAGGCCGCGGTATGTTTATGTTTTCGGTCAACTACCTGTGTGTATACCGTGCGTCGGAGATCGGCTCGATCCGAGCTCCGTGTTCGCGCACATACACACACAGACGCGCCTGCCGTTACACGCCGCGTCCAGACGCGGATTATACCCTGGATAGTCTGCTCTGCATCCTTGAATCCCTTACACGGGGGCGCGTCGGCTACCTCCCCGGAGAGATATCGCAGGACTCGAACTTCCGTCCATTCCTGCCTCGAACCGATTTACTTCCCTCTCCTTTTCGTCGTTGCCCTCGGAACTTCCGCGTTCTATAGGGCTTTCGGGGGTTTCTCGGATTCCTCCTCCTGCCGTCAGTGTCGCGACGCGAACCGATCCGCGCGGGCGACCCCGGGGACGCTTTCACCCGATCGCATGACGCTCGCTGCTCGGCGGCGCTCCGCCAGCTTTCGATGGGTCGCTCTTCACCGGTCGATCCCTCGGCGGTCGCGATCGCTCATCCTTGAACGGCTCCTTCGTCTCTTGGAGGGGATGTCTCGTTGTTCCAGGGGAAAATCCCCCCTTCTGCTGGTTCGTACGATGGAAGGTTTCGTCTCCCTCGCTCCGTACCCGACCCGTCAGTGTTCACAAGTTCACTGCGTGTCGACAGCAGACGAACTCGTTTACCGAGGGGCTCTCGTTCGATTCGGGCACTCTCGGCGAATGTGACCAGGCACCCGGTAGTCCCAGCGCTTCCACGGCCCGTACGCTGCCGCCCTCGTGCTGACTGTTCCGTCGGAGCCTGTGCCTGCTCGGTCGTCGGTGTTCGTCCCGCTACTCGAGCTGAACGGGTCGCTGCTATCCGAGCTCTCCTTCCGATATCGCCGAAATTTTCTGTTCTTCTTCTTTTCTGGCTCTCTGGCGATTCGGTCCGAGACGCAGACGTCTCTGATGAATAGGCTGAGAGCGCGTATCCGGAGCTGATCTGCTTCATCCCTTCCAAAATCATTTGGGAGAAGCGCTACAGCACCTCGTCCAGCGTTTCATTGATCTGGGAGGACGATACCGGCGGCTCCTTGTCCTCAACCGCCGCCCTCTTCCCCCTTAACGGTGCCGCTTTTGGTGCCCTGTGCGCTAACTCCGCGCAAACACGAGCACCTGGTGGAGGCGGGGGCTTACAACGCTTTTCGGCATGCCCCGCGAACTTGGCCTCCACCGCTGTGTCGGATAGCGTATCGACATCGGCGAATTCCCCTCGTCTAACCCGCTGCTGCAGCCGTGGCTTCGTATTTCGACGAAACGTTCCCAGCTGGGTTTCGAGGGGCGGTGGTGGCTCCATCTTACTCATCATTGCCTCGGGGCAGGTGATGAAGTCACGCACCGCATTGTCGGGTCCTTGGGTGCGCATCGCCACCTCGTGGGCTAAGCGCTGGTGGAACCGGTCTTTCACGCCGACCCATCAATGAATTTTCCGGCGAAATTCATTCCACGCGGACCAACCCTGTCTATGGGAACGGACCCACACCCCTGCCACACCGACGAAGAGTTTGGGCAAAGCACTTAATTTCTCGTCTTCCGGGAGCTTCGCCAAGGCCCATTTATCTTCGACTCTATCGAGGAAACGTCGATATTTTCCTCTCGCTCTCCGGCGAACCTCATTCCCCAACGTCGAACTATTTGACCGGCATCCTTTGGTGTTCCGCCGGTCGTATCTTTGACGTTGTGTTTCGCCGTCCGCAACGTCGCATCCCGCGAATCGCGCCGTTGCTCAGAATCGGAAGTGTTTCGCACTCGATTCTGAGCTCCCCCCCCTACCCCTCTCCAGGCATCGCCGAGGCTCATTCGGCGCGAGAGCGGGATGGGTGTCGACGGTGATATTCTATCACCGGGGGATGGTTCCCGTATCCTAACTCTTCTTCTCGTTATTCCATGTTGTCCGGAGTTTCTCGTTGCGGTTTCTTCTTCCTGTGGCGGACAAGTGGGCGTCGAGTCTGCCGAATCGTCGTGATTGGCCTCTCCACCTGTCCGGACGAACTCTATTGTGTCACTCGTCGGACAGGGTGTTGACTTGCCAGTCAATGTCTGGAGGGTCTCTTCTATCCTCCGCAATCTGGCTTCCATTCCCTCGACATATGCTGCCCACTCGTTTGGGACTTGAACCGACGTACCGTCCGCCATCGTAATCGTGCGTTCTGCCACTTTCCAATTGACGTCCGGTACTCTCCTCAGCCTCGGTCGAGTCGCCCTCAACTTATGCACCTTGGGCATCCGCTGCCCGTACAGTGCTTCGCTGGAGGCACTGTGCTTCTGTCCCGCCCGACTTCAGTATCTCGAGTGGATGTGGCTTGTCACTGGTGGAGATCACGTGATCCACGAACGCCTCACGTGCGTTCATGCATTCCAACAGTGTCGAATCCTCATCATCGGCGAATAACCCCGCAAAATCCCTGGGATAGTAGTCGCCGGATAGCCACCGGCTGAGGCGGATCAATCTCGTGAACAGTCTGCCATCCATTCTTAAACCAAGGACTTGCATGTATTGCTGTAGCTCTTCATCGCTGAGGCACTTACACCAATCCTCGACGGCTTTTCTTACCGAACCCGCCATCGCTGTGCTGATTTGACTAATCACTGTCAAAATCTGTTCAGCGCAACTCGTTTACGGGTTATTAGCCGCACGAAACTCGCTCTCTACAAGTTCTCACCTCTCTCGGAATGTACCTGTGCGCGGCTAATCGATCGCACGCACGTATCTGGTTGGCGCACCAAAAATACAAAAAGTAAAAAAAAATAAATACAATCTAATTTTTCGGCCTAACCAGGTACACTCCGTTTGAGTGCGTGCGTGTGTGTGTTTCCGTTCGACTCCCAGTTGAGGTCTTACAATTTTGTTCCTTCAGCTGGGAGACGCTAAACCGCTACTTTTATTTCGAAACGTAAAACAAAAATTTCCGCGAAACCGTTTCCAAAATTTTACATCCCAATTTTCCGGTTGAGAGAAAAAAAAATGTATTTCTCACTGTCGGTCTCTCGTACCGACAGAATCCACACACACACGCTTACACACGCAAGTTACCGCGCGCTCACGAAATTTGGTACGCGACGCGTCGCGGTTATCAGCACCACCCGCTTTTCCTTCAATCCTTAGGGAAGAAAAACAATTTCCCCGTACGCTCGTCGGTGGCAGGTGCCCGTGTATCTACACGTTATGGGCGCCAGTTGTAACGGGGTAGGTTTTCCCCTCAGTGCCGCAAATCCCCGAAGCCGAATTGCCGATGAACGACGCAGCAGTTGACAGGCGCGAGCACTGGCTCGTGCCAACCCTCGGCGAAATCTCCTCGCCGGTGCGCCGTCGCTCGCCGTCGGCTGCCTTCGTCGGCAGCCGTACCTACCGGCGTTACAACGCGAGACTTCGCTATCGCGCTGTCTCTCTCGAGCGTGCTTCCTCGGCTGTTCAGGATCACGCCAGTACTACGTACTCGCGACCGCGGAGGCCGGCGATATTCTTCACCGTGCCACCGAATAGGGAATTGAAAGTAGGATGCGGGAAATAATATGTGAACAAGTAAAAAGCAAGTTAACTTTAATATAAAAGAATTTCTTCTTACCGCCCCTGGAGGCTATCCGCAAATTACATTCGCTTATTACGGCGCGTGCTATTAGTACGCGCCGGTTCGGGTGGTGCGCCCGCGCACGCGAAGTACGTGTGTGCTCTGCCGCACACACGTACGCGCAAAAGCGGCTCGCGCGCGTCGGCAGCCTCGCTCGCTCGCCCGTCTCCGCTTCCTGGACGCTCGACGTCCGCGGGGGAAGCGCGCGCTCGCCTGGCCAGGACTTACCTCCTCAGTAGTCTCGGCGTGGAGGCGGACGCCGGTGCGGGCTTGCGCGCCTCTTGCGTCTCTCTCTCTCTCTCTCGGCCGCGGGGCTCTCGCTCTCTCTGTCTCCCGCTTCCGCGAGTCGGCTCGGCCGTAGCTGGCTTCGGCCGCGATGCTCCCTCTCGCTCTATCTCACTTGCACTCTTGGCCGTGGTTGCGCGTGGCTCTCTCTCCCTCTCTCTCAGCTACGAGGGAACTCGGCTCTCGGCGCCGTGCTGCATCTCTCTCCTCTGCTGCACTATCGGACCGCTCACTGCGGCGTCTCTCTCTCTCTCTCCCACTCGTGCACTACACCCTGACTCTCCGAGTCGTCGCGCACGGGAATCGAGCAGCTGCCTCAGCTACGGCGGGAGCGATACTGCCGGGCTCTGTCTCTCGCTCTCCTTCCCCCTCGCGCAAGGTCGTCGCGAGTTTTCATTTCGGGGCTCATTGTGTGTCGTAGTTGCGCTCGGTACTTTGCGCACAGCTACACGTGCAAGCAACTACACACGCACACACACGCAAGCCCCTGGAGAAATACGAGGACAAGCCCGACTCTGCGAGTCCTCATGCCGCAATTGTCGGCCTTGCCTTCTCCAAGGCCGCGGTATGTTTATGTTTTCGGTCAACTACCTGTGTGTATACCGTGCGTCGGAGATCGGCTCGATCCGAGCTCCGTGTTCGCGCACATACACACACAGACGCGCCTGCCGTTACAAACCATATAATTTATTTTTAATTTATTATTTTCCTAAATTTCAAAATGTAATATAAATGATATAAAAATATATTTAATAAAATTTCATAAAATTTTAGGTATAGTGGTAATGTAGGGCTATTGGCGAAGGATGCCACTTAAAATAACAATCCAACGGTCCATGAACAGTACCCCCAGGGTGATGTGGAAAAGTGTTCGTCTCTTCAACCAATCTTTATAGTTAATAAAGTTTAAATAAAACGAATAAACGCAACACAGTTATTGGTTAAATTTAAAGCATTGTTCAATATTTATAAAGTAAGTAATAAAATAAGTAATAATTTATAAGTAATAAAATAAGTGTAATAATTTAAAATAATGGACATCAGGGTGATTTGTTCTCTTATTCCAAAATATAAAATTTTTAAATTTATTTTATATGGGGGTTGACGAGCGGAGCGAGTAGGGGGTACTCCCCCTAGTATATATATATACATTTGTTTTAACAGATTAATGGAACCCTTTTATACACATGAGCATATTTATGGAGCCCGTTTTCTTTTATGGAGCCCGGGTCCCATAAAATATTTTTCTCGGGCGTTTATGGAGCCCGATCTAGAGTCTATAACCCCAGGGTCCATTATTTCTTTAGTCACTTGCCATAGGGATCTCTGGGCTGTAGGTACTAATATACAGGGATGGGCTCCATAAACGGATGGGGGGATAATTATATATACATATAAAACTTAAATATATATTTAAATAGTACTATTTAAAGACATACTTTTTTTTATTTTACTACAGTTTAGTTGAATTTCTGAAATATTTTCTCAGTATAATTATTTCGGAAGATCTATTAAGTAAATATTTTCTCAACTGAAACAATTACTGAGTAATCTCCCAGTTGAAAGTAACCAATAAAATCCAATAAAAAATTTGCATAAGATATTATAAGTATTTGCACCAGTATAATCTTATTAAATCAAATAAAATGTGTCTATCGGCATAAACAACGTCGGCATCTATTGATTGGCTTAAGCTAATGAAAACATTAGTTTCTGCAGATTAACACACACATTTTATTTGATTTCATAAGATTTTACTGGTGCAAATACTTATAATATCTTATGCAAAATTTTTGTATTGGATTTTATTGGTTACTTTCAACTGGGCTGTGTACTTATTTGCAATAAATGCTTTATTATTATAAAAAATTGTATTCAATGTCTGATAAAAGTTATTTCTAAATATAAGTAAATATTTATTTCATTGAATAAAAAAATTTTCTAAACTACATAAATACACTGACATTGTAACGCGTGCGCGAGTTAGGTAATTCGAGATTCGAATTAACCGCGCCGAGCAGGCATGCTCACCGGGGGCGCGAGCATCAGAACCGGATTAGAACGGTCTTGCGACGCGTAATATGCCCGTCGCGTACCCGCGAAGCTACTACGGCTTTATGCGAGTCACGGCAGCCATCTTCGTGTCTGCCATCGCGCCGCAAGCATCTCTCCAGCGTGTCTCTCTAAAAGTTATTGAGTTCGCGTCGTATAGTGTTATATATAGCTTTACAGCGTGTAGAGTGGAGGCGCCGACTAGCAAGCGAGCGAGACAGAGAGAGAGAGAGAGAGAGAGAGAGAGAGAGAGAGAGAGAGAGACCGCGTCGCGTGTGCCACGAGCAGAACGAGACTGCGAGCGAGGAGCCGGCAGCCAGCCCGCCTGCCGACCCAATACAGCGAGGAAGAGAAAGAGAGAGAGAAAGAGAGCGCAACTGTTGTGCGAGCGACAGGGAGCGAGAGAGAGTCGAGTGCACCGGCTGCTCCATCCTAACGTAAGTTTCCTACTCTCCTCTCGCGGGTTTATTGTAAAGGCTCGCACGGAAATCGCCTGGTGCAAGCTTTCTGTGCCGTGTACGGGCGGGTGTGTGTCAGCCCGCCGTACTTTAACACCGCGCGCGATATTAGCAGCTTTGCCGCGCGCCGTATCGTTCGAGCGTTTGAATATTAACGGTCGCGCGCGAACTAACTCATAATTGTTTAATAAGCACGTGCGTTGTGCATGTAATCGTTATTGATTTTAATATACTGTGATATCTAGTTACTCGTCGCGTTCTTCATTACAATCTGTCCTTCTCCAGGATACCGCCGCCTCCTAGGGAAAACGACTCCGCCGGACGTTTTCATATCTGAGCGTAGCGGCCGCGCGCTTTACTCTTCGAGCGCGCGCTTTTCACTCAGCGATCCAATTAGTTGGAAAGCGAAGTTCGCGTGCGATCTTTGCGTTGTTTTCAGGATTCCAGGAGCAGATCCCCAGGCAAGTCATTTTAGTCGGACACCCGCGGCACCGTGTTCTAGGGTATCGCTGGCCTGTGGCTTGTTGGGATTTTCCCCCACTAGCCATCCCATTACAACTGGCGCCACAACGTTTTGGGGGTGAGGAAGGACCCGCGGCGCGTACGTGATTCGCGGCGAAGCTTGGCGCGAAGAAGCTCAGCAGCGTAGCTGAGCGTAAGCTGTAAAGAAAGGCTCTTCGTGCCCCTGATCGTAGGCACGTGTGTGCGTGTGCGTGACAGCCGTGCTGTTGCGAGAGTGCGGTCGAGAGGTTAGGCGAGCGATAGCCAATAACCCTCCACCTAGAGTGCCGACGAGGAGAGATCTTGATCGAGAAATTTTTATGCGTTAGGTAATTGTTTTTAACAATTAAATTTTTTAATAACAATAAAATTTTTTTTAACGACAAAAATTTTTTTTAAGCGATAATTAATTTTGGTTGGTAAAGGCGCTTATGGTAGAGTGTGAATCATAATTTTGTATCTTGAGTCTAATGGCCAATTGTCTACCAGGAAAGGTTTAAATAAATGGACACCATTTATTTTTGACCGACGTTTCGGACACTTTTTTCGTGTCCCTCTTCAGGTGCTCTATATTTAACAAAAACCATTTACATAATAAATATATACAATATGTTGAACTTACAAATTTTACACAACAAAACGTAGTTTTTACAATTCCAATTCAAAATAATTACATATTTATTAAACACGAATCACTTAAAAATTAATAAATCACAATTCGCAACTCTAAACAAATTATGTATAACAAAGTATACTTACATTACGTCAAGATGTAGTAATAACGGGAGACTGTCCGTTTCGTCAATGCTTAAATTTTCGGCAAACGATCTATATATACTAATCTACTGTAATTGTGTGTGTATATTTTGTGTGTATAAAAGTATATAAAACGATGTGAGACAAGTGGGGATAGCGTTGACCGATTCGGAGCCGAGGCGAGGTATCAGGGAAACACGTCATAGAGTAAGTCATCCTAATGACACGGTACTCAAAACATACACATAGCGGATCCGAATGTTTGTCTATAAAAATTGCCATTAAATTGAAAATAATTATTGTTTAGGATGAATTTAATTACTTTGAGAAATTCGGTACAGGTCATATTTATTCTATTGTGTATTTGATGCCACCTTCTTTCTATCGCTTCGTATACTAGGTATTCAGGAACATTTATAAAAAGACTTACGACATCAAAACTCACTATTTCATAATTATATGGTATTTTGATATTTTCAAGTTTTTCTTTTAGCTTTAAACAATTATCTATATGTGATGACGGGATTTTTAAATTATTTTGTAGGAATTGAGCAAAAAACTTTGAAACGTAGTAAGTAGGAGAGTTCACTGTAGATATTATGGGTCGGACTGGAAAATCTGCTTTATGTATTTTAATAAGACCATATGCTTTTAATATACTGAATTTTTGAAGGACCGGGAGTAGTTGTTTTTTGGTACCACTAAAATCCATTTTATTGAGCCATTTCACTATATCATTTGTTTTCCTTTCTAAGCTTGATAAAGGGTTTGATTTTTTTTTTTCATAATATTTTTGATCGTTAAATAACATATCGGTTTTTTCTACGTAACATGATTTTTTAATTACCACTGTAGCATTCCCTTTATCAGCTCTAGTTATTAGAATGTCTGAGTTCTGTTTTAGAAATTTTCTTGTTTTTTTAAGATCTATTTTTAATTTTTTATTTTCGTATGAATTATTTTCTAGTTCTCTATTGTATGAATTTTTTATGGTGTTGAGGAAAGAGCTTCTTATTTTAGGAATATCAGCTTTATTCTTGTATTTTTTAATAAAAGTTTGAAAATTCTTAATATATTGCAGTAGAAATTTGTTGTTGAATGTTTCATTAAAATTGAAGCTTAGAAAGGAAAACAAATGAATAGTGAAATGGCTCAATAAAATGGATTTTAGCGGTACTAAAAAACAACTACTCCCGGTTCTTCAAAAATTCAGTATATCAAAAGCATATGGTCTTATTAAAATAAATAAAGCAGATTTTCCAGTCAGACCCATAATATCCACAGTGAACTCTCCTACTTACTACGTTTCAAAGTTTTTTGCTCAATTCGTACAAAATAATTTAAAAACCCCGTCATCACATATAGATAATAGTTTAAAGCTAAAAGAAAAACTTGAAAATATCAAAATACCATATAATTATGAAATAGTGAGTTTTGATGTCGTAAGTCTTTTGACAAATGTTCCTGAATACCTAGTATACGAAGCGATAGAAAGAAGGTGGCATCAAATACACAATAGAATAAATATGACCTGTACCGAATTTCTCAAAGTAATTAAATTCATCCTAAACAATAATTATTTTCAATTTAATGGCAATTTTTATAGACAAACATTCGGATCCGCTATGGGAAATCCGTTAAGCCCTATATTATCTGACATAGTTATGGAAGATTTAGAAAACTCATGTATCAATAAAATCCAAGAAAAACCGCTATTTTATTACCGTTATGTGGATGATATTGTTCTTCGTATACCGAAAAATAATATACGCGATACGTTACAAATTTTCAACTCTTATGACACAAACTTACAATTCACTGTTGAACATTCTGAAAATAATAGTATCAGTTTTTGGACATAAAAATTATAATAAACGATGAAAATAATATAATAACTAATTGGTATCGAAAACCTACCTTTTCAGGAAGATATCTCAATTTTAATTCGCATCACCCGACAAGTAACAAAATAGCTATCATATACTGTCTCCTTGATAGAGCAATAAAATTATAGCACAATAGATTTCACAAAGAAAATACAGAATTTATCAAATATGTTTTAAAAAACAATAATTATCCACATAATTTAGTTGATTTTCACATAAAGAAACGCTTAAAAATGCTACAAAGTTCAGATAACAGCTCCAAACAACAAAAAACCTACGATGGGATTATATGTTTACCGTTTGTTAATGAGGCAGAATGTTTTACGAAAAATTTTTTTAAAAAACTTAATATTAATGTTGTGTTTAGTACCATAAATAAACTAAATAATGTAATAGTATTAGGAAAAGATAAAGAAGAAAAATACAATACAAACAATGTGGTGTATAAAATCAATTGTAAAAATTGCGAAGCAACGTATGTGGGACAAACAGGTAGACGATTAAATGTACGAATAAAAGAGCATAGAAAAAAATATCTTGATAAAGATGATAAATCTTCCTTATTTGCGCACTCTGAAAATAACAATCATACAATAGATTTTAACAATATTAAAATCTTAGATACAGAAATTAATAACGGAAAAAGACATTTTTCAGAAGCATTCTTCATTCATCAACAAAAAGATTATATAAACAAACAATTTGAAATCAATAAACTAGCGAAAGAATATAATATATTAATTAATAACTGCGAAATTTAGCTTAATATAACTCTTACTATGTATTAAAACTTTGTAAAGCCGAACGGGTATATTAGGAGAGCACGTTGGATGAGAATATAATATCCACCACAATATTCGTGTATGTATTGAGTACCGTGTCATTAGGATGACTAACTCTATGACGTGCTCTCCTGATACCTCGCCTCGGCTCCGAATCGTCAAACGCTATCCCCACTTGTTTCACATCGTTTTATATATTTTTATACACACAAAATATACACACACAATTACAGTAGAATAGTATATAGGTATAGACCGTTTGCCGAAAATTTAAGCATTGACGAAACAGACAGTCTTCCGTTATTATTACATCTTGACGTAATGTAAGTGTACTTTGTTATTCATAATTTGTTTAGAGTTGCGAATTGTGATTTATTAATTTCTAAGTAATTAATGTTTAATAAATATGTAATTATTTTGAATTGGAATTGTAAAAACTATGTTTTGTTGTGTAAAATTTGTAAGTTCAACATATTGTATATATTTATTATGTAAATGATTTTTGTTAAATATAGAGCACCTGAAGAGGGACACGAAAAAAGTGTCCAAAACGTCGGTTAAAAATAAATGGTGTCCATTTATTTAAACTTTTCCTGGTAGACAATTGGCCATTAGACTCAAGATACAAACTTATGATAATTAATTTTTTTTAATTAATTTTTTTCTCGACTCAGAAAATTTTTTTTTCTTTTTTTCTCTCGTCTTTCGGGTAAAAATTCGAGCGCAAAAATTCCCTCGAACTTTAAAATTGTTTTTTATTTTTTTTAGGTGAAAATTGTATTTATTTTTTGTGTTTTTTGGTGATATTGTCCGTTTTGACACACATATATATATATTTTGACATATATTTATTTTAAAATTACAAGTGCGAGTAGTTGAGCGTAATTAATTACAAATAGTAATTAATTGCAAAAATAGCTTTTGTTTTTTTAGAGCCGCATACGGGAAACCCTCGTGCGTTATCGAGATTAAGAGCAACCGCCGTAGCTCTTAGAAAATAACCCGGGTTCACGTTGAAAAAGCTAGCTCACGGGTTGAATAGGCAAACTCTCTCTGCCATCAATACAGATACTACTCACGCTAGTAAAATAAGTTCGTGGGGAAGCGCACAGCCAATTGACACCATGGCCCGATCATCGCAATTTGCGGAATCTGCGATACTCAATTGGGCCTATACACAGCCCGAAGAGGAAATAAACGAGGCCATGCAAGCCCTTGCTCTACAGCAGTCAGATCTGCAGCCAGTAAATATGCTGACAGCGATCAAGTGGCTTATGGGCGATTATAGTGCCGCCGATTTCGTGCCAGAGCCGGAGCTGTCGGAGCAGCAAGCGTTTGCTAAACGTGGGCAGTCCCGAAGGGCGTTCATCGACTTAACGTTGATGAACAAATCTGGGTCGACTACTGTGGATCCCAATACTGACCCAGACCATCCGCACCCGTTCATAACGCTCCTTGATGACCAGATAGTGATGCAGAAACTCTCGGAGTCTCGGAGGATGAACGCTCCACAACAAGCACATAATGCAGTGGTGGAGCCAGCGTTAGAGGCACACGGCCAGGAGGGTTCCGGAACAGAGATATTGCGCTATGCAACACCCACCGGGACATCTCCAGCCGAAGCCGAGGGGCAGCTTCAACAGCAACAGCTACAACAGCAACAACTGCAGCAGCAGCAAATGCAGCAGCAGCAACTGCAGCAGCAGCAAATGCAGCAGCAGCAAAGGCAGCAACAGCAGATGGAGAAGCAGCGACGGCATCAACAGCAACAACAGCAGGAGCAGCAGCGGCGGCAGCAAGTGCTCCTGGAAGAGCAGCGCAGGCAGCGACAATAACAGCGCAACTACGAAGAAGAGTCGTTGTTAGCACGAAATGGGCAGCAAGGGTTCTGGTAGCAATCGCGAAACACGCCGCAGTCGCAAAACCTGGAGTGGCCGCGACAGCGTGAGTCGCGAACCGCCGGGATAGCAGTCGGAGACAGCATATTATCGGAGTAGCTACTGGCGGTGATCAAAACACTCGTCGAGGAGGTTGAAGAGCTTAAAGAGAATGTACGAATACTTCAAGGAGCTCGACATACAACCTCAAGTACGCAATTGGAGGGAGTTCAACCCCCAAGCACGGGCCGTAGACGAGGATCACCGCATGTGAACTTCCAGGATACGCTCACGTATGCGGAGTTTAACAGCAGCAGCCCGAGTCTCCAGTCCCCAACAGAGGCTAGGAGGAATAATACCAGAAATTCTTCCCAGCGCTAGACTAGGAATGGTGCGACCCAGGACCCGTCTGAGAGGCATACGTATTTGCCTCAGCAGACGAACCGTGATGTGGGCCAGATAGTCCGAAAATGGCACATCAGGTTCTCAGGGTCCTCAAAGGAGCAGAGCGTCGAGTTATTCCTCACAAGAATAGAGGAATGCAGAACTCTAGCTAATCTGACACACGAGGTGGTGCTTTCGTCGTTGTCAGAGCTCCTAACTGGGGTAGCAGCCATCTGGTACCGGAGTAACCGCCACACATGGCGATCGCGGCCAGATTTCGTAGAGGCCATAACGCACACGTATGGCGGGGACAGGGGACATCAGCAGCGCGTCATGGCGGAAATAAACGCGAGGACTCAAGGCGGAAATGAACTTACGCGTAATTACATAGTAAATCTACAAGCCATGATCCTAAAGTTGGTTCCGGTGCCTAGCATCGCTCAACAGTTAGACATGTTGCACCGGAACATGCGGCGAGAACTGCAAAAGGTGGTAATGCGAAAACAAATTACGGATTACCGAAGGCTCCTGGACCTGGCCCGGGAAGCCGAATTAGCGCTCGCGGCAGATAAGGTGTATCATTCGCCACCACCGCCCGAGCGCACGTACATGCCAGAATTTGCCTACGTGCCGACTGAGCCGCCCACGGATCAGCGGAAAAAGCAGAATCCAAGCGTGGCGGCGATGGGGAACCAACAGCACGAGCCTCAAGAGAGCCTCGAGGCTATGTTCCGTCGGGTCATGGCCGAATGCTTATCGGCCTTGACAAAGAAAGTTGCCGACGAGAACAAGGGGCAAAATCCTAGCCCGCCGCCAACCAGAAAGGCTAAGAAGGGTAACTGGGAAAATAGGCGGCGGGAGGGCGGGCAAAGTACAAACCAGCCTAGTGGGGGTAGTAGCTCGACCCACCAGGCTAGGCCGCAAAGTCCAAGAAATAATGGACCTCCACAAAGGCAAGAGTACCGAAGGGAACCCGGATATGAGCAAAAGGGAGGCAACAAGCCCAATGCTGCCGGAAACCAACAGGGAAACGGCCAGGGGGGCAGGTAAACACGACCACATACCCGCCCCCAGCTCTCTCACCAGAGACCAAGGATAACTCGGTCCAATCGTCTGGAGTGGAGAGCGACGAAGTGCCCGTGATTCAACCGAATGAAGTCAACCAAGAAACTTGCTCGCGATGGTGGCTTAAAGTAGGTGTAGCCGGTTACAGGCTACGAGCACTCTTCGATACAGGAGCTTCCTGGACTGGGATGAATACCATAGGCCTACAGCTCGCTACGGCCTGCGGAAAAGAGTTAATCCCAGCTAGCGGCCTAACGGCACGGGTGGAAAACAGGCAAAGCATAGCAGTGGTTGGCTATGTGTATCTGCCCAAGGCCGTGGCTGGCGTGTGCAAAGAAGTGCGCCTCGCAATAATGGCAATAATGCAAGATCTAGATACGGAGTGCTACTTGGGGGTAAACTTCCTTAAGAAGTTTAGCGCTGTCTTAGACCCCACAGATAACACGCTGCATCTCAAGGATGACGATGCAAGCGTAAAGTTAGAAGTAGCCGCCATAACCGCAAACAACTGGCACCACTAGGGTGTACTTCGTGGAAGAGATGCACAAACAGGTGGAGGAAATGCTAGTCGCGGGAATAATAGAACCCTCGACAAGTGGCTGGTCAAGTCCAGTGGTAATGGTACGCAAGTCCAACGGGAAGATCCGTTTCTGCGTGGACTTCAGAAAAGTGAACGCAGCGTCAAGGCCAGACGCGTACCCGTTACCTTACATGGAAAGCATCTTGCGCAAACTGCAGAAAGCGCGATACATCTCCACGTTGGATTTAAGCAGTGCGCACCACCAGATACCACTTAGTCCGGAGTTCAAAGAGACTACGGCCTCCACCGTGCCAGGCAAAGGGCTTTTCCAATTTACGAGAATGCCCTACGGGATTATTATTAATAACCTAGAGAAAGTAAGGCGGAAGTATTATTGGCCACACATGTCTCGAGATGTGGCCAGATACGTGAACCAGTGCCAAATTTGCCAGCAGTGCAAAGTCGAACAGCGCGCTCCAGCAGGATTCATGGGACGTCATATAACACAGCGTCCATGGCAAATCGTGGCCAGCGACATTATGGAACCCCTGCCTAAAACCAAGCACGGCCACGAATACATTCTCATCTTCCAGGACCTGTTCACACGCAGGATCGAAGTAATTCCGATAAAAAGGGCAGATGGTAAATCAGTGATAAAACGGCTCAACGAACGAGTATGTCTGCGGTTTGCAGTCCCCGAGGTGTTTCTCTCCGATAATGGGACTGAATTTAAGAATGCACCCTTAGAGGCATTCTTAAAGGAGTGAAACGTGCATCACACGTTTACACCACCATATCACCCTCAAGCCAATCCCGTCGAGCGTGTGAACCGAACGGTGAAGACCATGATCATGTCTTACGCTGAGGAGAATCACCGGTCCTGGGATGAGCATCTGAACGAGCTGGCGTTCGCGTACAATACGGCCGAACACAGCTCCACGAAAATAAGTTCTGCCATGCTCATTTACGGCCGACAGCCTGAACCACCGAAGACTACGGCGGGAGGAAGACAGGTTAGCCGAAGAGCAAGGGCAGCAAGAGGCGATAAATAATTGGATGGCGCGCATGGACAAGCTCCGCGAATTGCACGTTCGGGCGGCGACCGACGCGCAAGCGGAGCAGACGAGACAAGCCAAATATTATGACGCTCATCGTTGACCTCCAGAATTCTGTCTAGGCGATCGTGTATGGAGAGAGAATAAGGTACTATCCTCAGCAGCTGAGGGGATTTCTGCCAAATTAGCCCCGAAGTACGCGGGGCCCTACACGATTGTGAATATTCTAGGCGAGAACACCTATGAGATCCAAGGTGAGGATATAAGACCGCTAAGAGGCGCGGTACACCTCGTAAGACCGCGCTATTAGTTAGGCCAGGAAAGCGTGCAAGCGACGGCCGACCTACGCGTGTGGTCGGTCCAACAGCGTCCAAGCGGGGCCCAGAGAGACCAAAGGGCTCGAAGAAGAAGCCTGCACCTACTGCTGTCGGGCCAATTAGCCCCCGTCGAACCCGAGCGTCCAAAAAGCGCTAACTGTGCCGTCCAAGAATTGTGCCGTTCGTACTATCCCGTGTTCGTCCTTGTTTTCCGATCTTTAGTCTCACCAATCTCCGAGGTCAATTTGCCTGTTGCAGGAAATGCAGGGCCTAACGCCAGAAATAGCAGAGACGGCGAAGAAGGTGATTGCTGGATTAATCCAGTGCAACCCTGACCCCGCCGTCATTGACTTCCTGGAGTAGGTAGTGGAGGGAATAGATGCGGTGACACTGGCACCACCGTCGGTGGAAAGCCCTCCACACTTGTAATAGAGGAGTTAGAGGAGCCGGAACCAAGAAGGGGACCTTCGGGACCAGCCGGCAGGCGTTGGTCCGTCCCCACTCCGGCGACCTCATCCTCCGAAGGAGCAGCGGGAGAAGAGTGGGGCTCCGCCAGAAGAAGAAGCACCAGCCGAGCCGATTGGTGCTGGCCGAGTCCCCGAAGAGGAGGCGGTACGAGCCCATCCTTGTGCGCCGGAAGTTGACGCCGGCGCTGCTCGGGCCGCAAAAGGAAAAAAAGAAGATGCACCGACCCAGGCCCCAAAAGGAGCACCGACCGACGGAGTCGGTGCGGCCTGGGTCCCGGTGGAGCAGGCTTTAGAGGAGGCGCGGCGCCTCAGCAAGTCCTCGCGAGCTGCAGAGGACGCTGCCCTGGCCGCACTGGAGGATTTTCTCCAGTGCCACGGTAAGGCCGGCGAGCGGCAAGCCGGCAAATGGGTCGGAATGGCCCAAGGCCGGCGAGAAGAGCTTGCGGCCGCCGCAGAGGCCAGGGCCGCCAGGCTGCGCCGCGCCGCCTTGCAGAAGGAGGAGGAGGCCCGTCGGCACGTGCGCAGGAGCGCATGGAAGAGGCCAGGCGAGCCAGGGAAAAGGCGGAGGAGACGGCGCGTCGGGCCAAAGAGGAGGCCCAGCGTCGTCTCCTACGAGAAGAGGAGCGCCTCCAAAGGGCGCTCAAAGAAGAACAGGAGGCTCGGTAGGCGTTAAATGCACAGGCGTTTCCCCGGTGCTTCATGTGTGGCGAGCTTGGGGTAAAAAGGTCGAAGCACTGCCCCAACCAAGCTCGCCACAAGGGACACCGAACTTTCTCCCGGGCCAATTGAAGAGGGGTGAAGCCCCAAATAGGCCACTTTGTTTTTTTTTTGTTTTTATTTTTTTTTTAATAAAAAAGAAAAAAAAAGATAATGGGTGACTCCGCTTCTTATACTTCCCTTGTCCCAAATTCCTTCCCGAAAGGCTCCACCGAATTAACATTATTTTCAGGTACGATGACGGCCATGGATGGCAGAGCTGCTCGCGGTACCTTAAGCAGCGGCTGGCGGGGGGGGGGGGGAGGTGTAACTCGTGCGCGAGTTAGGTAATTCGAGATTCGAATTACCCGCGCCGAGCAGGCATGCTCACGATTATCATGACCAGATTAGAACAGTCTCGCGACGCGTAATATGCCCGTCGCGTACCCGCGAAGCTGCTACGGCTTTATGCGAGTCACGGCAGCCATCTTCGTGTCTGCCAGTGCACCGTAAGCATCTCTCCAGTGTGTCTCTCTAAAAGTTATTGAGTTCGCGTCGTATAGTGTTATATATAGCTTTACATCGTGTAGAGTGGAGGCGCCGACTAGCAAGCGAGCGAAAGAGAGAGAGAGAGGGAGAGAGAGCGATACCACGTCGCGTGTGCCACGAGCAGAACGAGACTGCGAGCGAGGAGCCGGCAGCCAGCCCGCCTGCCGACCCAATACAGCGAGCAAGAGGGAGAGAGAGAGAGAGAAAGAGAGCGCAACTGCTGTGCGAGCGACAGAGAGCGAGAGAGAGTCCAGTGCACCGGCTGCTCCTTCCTAACGTAAGTTTTCTACTCTTCTCTCGCGGATTTATTGTAAAGGCTCGCACGGAAATCGCCCCGTGCAAGCTTTCTGTACCGTGTACGTGCGGGTGAGTGTCAGCCCGACGTACTTTAACACCACGCGCGAGATTAGCAGCTTCGCCGCGAGCCGTATCGTTCGCGGGTTTGAATATTAACGGTCGCGCGCGAACTAACTCATAATTGTTTAATAAGCACGTGCGTTGTGCATGTAATCGTTGTTGATTTTAATATACTGTGATATCTAGTTACTCGTCGCGTTGTTCATTACAACCTGTCCTGCTCCCGGATACCGACCGCCTCCGCGGGAAAACGACTCCGCCGGTCGTTTCCATATCTGAGCGTAGCGGCCGGCGCTTTACTCTTCGAGCACGCGCTTTTCAGTCAGCGATCCAATTAGTTGGAAAGCGAAGTTCGCGTGCGATCTTTCAAAGATGTAAAGAAAAAATACTAAAACGTAATAAAACGTAAATTATTATGTATTAGAAATATAATTAATATATGTTACAAATTCTTACAGATTTTTACAATTTATTATCTTTTAATACAAATTCTTATACAATTCTACCAATTTCTAAGCAGCACAACGACCAATTTTAAATCCTACGGGTCAGCCAACAGCAGACGGCAAGCTAGCTAATTATTCTGACGATCATGGATTATATGTTTTGCAATAATGATATTCATGAAAAAAATGTTGTAAACATAGCGATTTTTTGCACCATGAACATGTATAATCGCTCGTTTACCACTAATTCAATGCATGTATTAAGAGTAAAGTTTCAGTATCAAAATATTTACAATTGGTACAATAAAGATTCTATAATAGATTTTTACTGAATTTGGCTTTCTTAACTTCGGCCACTTGTTCAAAATTTATTATATTATATATTTTGACGAGTTTTACATTTAAAAATGCTGCATTTTATTTAACTTTTCAATATTATATCTATTATATCCTTCTATTAGAAATATTTTGAATAATTATGTAGAAGAAAGAAATTTCTATTATATGGTTACTTACGACTATTATTATTGTTGTTATCATTCAATTCAAATAGGATTTCGTACTCGTAAAATGTTTACTTGCCATTAAAAAATATGATGCAAGGACCTCCAGACACTTATATTTTCAATTAATACCCATAAAATAATATTGACATTGAATATTAATTTAACACGAGCGTAGAAAAACGTTCAGTAACGTATATTTGTTTTCGACTGATCGATGTTTCACTTATTTATGAATAAAAGAGGAGGAATTGGGAGATAAGCCATATCAATGCAAGTGTACGTAATCTGGTATATTGCGCAATAACCATCAATTGCTATAATTATCATTATATTAAAAATTTTTTTCATATTAATTTATATTAATAAATCATAAATAAACTTTTCTTATTAAAACCTATCATAATTTCAACAAGCATGAAAATCTCTCCTAGCTGAAATTATAAAATATGAAAGAAAATAAGAAAATACTTATAAAATGGAATAAATTGTCGAAAAATGTAAGAAATCATACGATACTGGATTTCGGGCATATTTAACAAGTTGTTAAAGTTTCTTACATTTTCTTTGAAGCGTGAACAAGTGGCCAAAGTTAAGAAAGACAAATTCAGTAATAATCTATTATAGAATCTTTATTGTACCAATTGTAAATATTTTGATAGTGAAACTTTACTCTTAATACATGCATTGAATTATTTTATGATAGTAAAAATTATGTTTTGATTTTAATTTTTAGAATTACTGTTACATTGCTATTATTCTAATATATAAAATATGACATACTGACGATTTAATCAGTTAAGTTAAGTGTAAAAAAATATTCATACGAGTGAATAGAAGTAGTACTTTATTTATAATAATAACGTTTAGCAACTATTTAATGCTAATAAAATAGTGTATCTTGTAGACAAAACATTGACAACCAATAACGAATTCCCATGCACTTAAAAAGGAATTTAGGAAAATGTTTTCCTCAAAAGTTTTGGATGTCTGAATACTTTTTACACTTACTGTACATTCATACTATTGTACATTCCTATACTGTTATGGCTATAAAAAGGCTATAATAACTAAAACTTTTACAGGTTTACACTGCGACTCAACGTATCTAAAAGAAGAAAGAAAATATTTTCCATAAATATGAATTTGGTAAATGCGATGAATGTTTTATTTATTCTAAACAGTATGTTTCAAGATCAAGAAAAGAAATTATCTGTTAATGACGCTGAAAGATATGTTGCTAATATAGTGTATAATATTATAATATCAAGTATAAATGATCGTAGTATTTACGAAGAAACGAAGGATTTCTATATTATGATGATACCTACGAACCTTACGATGACATACCTGCAGATGATTTACATGAAGATATCGATGCAGAAGATATGATAACACCTGAAACTGAGAATCAATGTAGGACCGAATCAGAGAGTATTAATTTTGAATACAAAAAGCAAGCTGTGGAGTATTGATTAAGTAGTAAAAACAAGTTAAAATTTGAAACAGTCCAAAATCGATTCAAAAAATTAAAAACAGCACGTCAGCTGTATAGATGGAGAGATCAAGTGGCAATAGGAGGAAGTAGGATCGATAAATTGAAAAAAATTGAGGAATATTGTTTACAAAAATTTAACGTAGCCAGATCGAACAGAATACCCATTCATGACATTGATGTAAGAAGTATGGCAAAAGAAAAAGCATTAGAGTTAAACTTCAATGAATTTAAAGCTTCTAGACACTGGTTAAATGAATTTAAACGGCGATTTAATATCATTTCTCGAAAAATAACAAAAATTATTACTAAAAAATCGATAGATGATTCAGAAGAATGGTCAGCACAAAAACAGGAATTTCGCAATAGAGTAAAAAATGCCATCATAAAATATGATGCAAAACGTCTTTATAACTCCGACCAAAGTGGTTTTAATTACGAAATACACAGTGGTCGAACCCTCAATCTTAGAGGAGATAAAAGTGTAGAGAGTATAGTGCAATCAGTGCATTCGACAACTCATCCTTATACTATCCAACCTACTATTTCTGCTGAAGGAAAACTTCTATCACCCTTCTTTTTAGTCATGCAAGAACCAAAGGGAGAGTTTGGAACTGTAGTCAGAAAAAATTTATTTGCAGCTGAAATGTTTATGTAATGGCATCGAAATCAGGTAAATTGACTAAAGCACATGTTGAAACTTGGGCGCAAGATGTATATTTTCCATCAACTACCATAACAAGTACCCTATTGCTTGATTCATGGAGAGGTCACTGCCTAGATATAATTTATAAAGTAAAACCGGAACATAAAACCTTAACGATTCTACAAATTCCACAAAGAACAACAAGTGAACTTCAACCGCTTGATATTTACGGTTTTCGAATGTGGAAGAACTTCGTTCGAACGTTTTCGGATATGATATTTCTAACAAATGAGGATCTCAACTTACACGATAGAAATAATATAATCAAAATGCATTCATTAGTACATAATCAATTATCAAGTCCCAGGTTTCAAAATTTATTTAAATATGCTTGGTACGCCGCCAGTTACATTGATGAAAGGCCAGAAAAAATTGAAAATCCAAACAAATTTTGCTTCAATTCTAATTTTATTACATGCGGTATTTGTGGTAAACGAGCGATTACAGCATATTCATGGTGCAAAAAATCGCTATGTTTACAACATTTTTTTCATGAATATCATTATTGTTAAACATATAATCCATGATCGTCAGAATAATTAGCTAGATTGCCGTCTGCTGTTGGCTGACCCGTAGGATTTAAAATTGGTCGTTGTGCTGCTTAGAAATTGGTAGAATTGTATAAGAATTTGTATTAAAAGATAATAAATTGTAAAAATCTGTAAGAATTTATAAAAATTTAAACTTTTATACAGTAACTTACATTTTCTAACATATATTAATTATATTTCTAATACATAATAATTTACATTTTATTACGTTTTAGTATTTTTTCTTTACATCTTTGAAAATATTTTATTTATAGCTTTATTTAAATAAAAGTACAATTATAAATTATTATAAAAGTATAATTATGAACTATTTGGAAAAAGTGTACAAATATGTGATACGATGTAAAATGTGTATCAAAATTTGTATATAAACGTAATTAAAAGTACAAATATATAATAAAATGTAAAAAGATGTACGAAAGTGTAAGAATGCCTATAAAATTTGAATTAAGAGTACAAATTAAAAAGTAATAAAACGTAGACAAATGTAAGGAAAAGTAAGAAATTATGAAAAAATGGTATAAACTGTGGTAAAATGTAAAAGCGTCCAAAATCCAGTAGAAAAGTATAATTTGTTACGTTTTCTTACACTTTTTTACAAACAACTACATTATCATACACTTGTTTATCGTACGATAAACAAGTGTATGATAAAAAAATAATAACTAATAGAATAACATAACAAAACATTGTTACATTATTATACACTTATTTACATAATATAATTTCCGCTAGGGGGTCTACATACTATTTTTCGTGGAATTTAAAATATTTCTAAAAAATTTTTCGCCATATTGAATTCACTATTTTCAAATTTTTATTGTGGATCTAACTGTGGATTCCGATTAACGACTTCAAGAACCCATTTTAAGGAAAAAAATAATTGCCAAGAAAATATACCTAATTCATTTGTGTTAGGGGTGGTTTACCACCTCTTAAGGGGTTGTTTCGCGAAGAATGCCCAAAAACACCAACTGTTATTTATTGTAGTTGGTAAAAATAATGTTTTGACCTATTTTTAATTATTTTATGAATTCTCACAACAAAAATTATTCTTAAAAAAACACAATTTCACCCTCTAAAAAATAAGGGATGCAACCCTTAATGTTCATACTACCACGGATTTCTTGGCTTTTTAATAAGAAACTCTTTCCATTTTGTTTCGTTAAAAAAAGTAAAGTAGAAGCCGAGATATATCAAAAAAACGTTTCTTGGGGGTAAATTTTAGGGGTAATTTTAACCCTTATAAAGCGCTTCTCAGCCGATAAAAAAAATGGTTTCGTGAATCTCGCATGGAGGTCTACTTTTTAATATGGGTTTGGAATTTTTTTGAATTTGACAGTTCGGGTACTTTCCTTGTGAGTAATTGTTTCAGTTGAGAAAATATTAACTTCATAGAACTTCCAAAATAATTATACTGAAAAAATATTTCATAAATTCAACTAAAATTTATTAAATATTAATACAGTATTTATTCAAATACTAATTTTTAAATAATTATTCGAATCAGCAAAATCTCTGTAGTTAGTAATTACATATTTATCTATACAAAATAGATATTTGTTAAGTACACAAACTGTATCAATAATAAATGAGTATTCATTTCTAAAAATATATGTATTGAAACTAATACAATATTTTATAAATGTACATTAATATATACTCAAGCCAAGTAATTAAAATTTAGATAAATAAATAATTGTCCGCTTTTACATAATCAATTTTATGTATTAAGGACGTTCTCTGAGAAAACGATTTTCTTGTGATTTTCCTGAAACTTGCAGAAAATGTTTGACGTCCAAAGCGGCATTAAAAATAAAAATATTTGATTTCAAAGTTTCAGCGTTGACATGGGATCCCTATCTAAACTCGTTGGAAAAATACATTTTAATTTACTGTAAAAGAAGTTTTCTTTGTGATTTTTTTTTCAACCATGGGATATAAAACTAGAAACCGAGAGGAATAATATGGTATAATTTTCAATATGGCAAGCGGTATTAATTTCGGAGACATAGCGATATAAAGAAAAACGGCCATGTTATTTGTATATCTATATACAGTCACACCGGTTAAGTGGTATTTATTTAAAATATCGTATTGACGTCTTTTTTCTTACGTCGTCATTTTTTATTATTTTCAGAGTAGTGTATAGAGACTCATGAAGGGTTTCCATCATAAATAATATTTTTAGATCACAATTTTTACGATATTGATGAAGTTGAGCCGGAGAACGTCCTTAAACAAATATTTATTTGGTATAGAGAAATATATAATTACTAACTACATAGATTTTGTTAATTTCAATAAATATTTAAGTAATAGTACTTGAATAAATACTGTGTTTAATTTTAATAAATTTTAGCGAAACATATGAAATATTTATTTAAAAAATAGATTTCTACCTTATCAACATTATGTTTTTTACTTCATTACTCGGTTTTTCATTAGGCTTTTGTATTGAAAAATCATTCAATTTATAGAAAAAAAACATCTTTGACATCTATAAATTATAATAATAATAAAAGTATTATACAAATAAATTTCTAACCCTTGTTTGTGTAAAGATCTGAAATCGATTTTCCATAAAGTATTAAAATTAGTTGTATTCAATAAAAATTGATTACGTTTTTATTTTAATAACTATTGTTTAGATAATAATAACAATCTGTTCGCGATTGAGCATTCAAATGTCCCGCGCGCCAGCTCTAGTACCGACTCACTCGCCGCGCGGCAGCACCTCGCGGCCGCTCGGCTCTCGCGCGCGCGTCCTCGCGCAGCGTGGAGTCCCTCGACGCCATCTTCTCTCTCTCTGCTCCGGACGCTTGCCAACGCACCATCGCCGAAGCACTGCTCCTCGCCAGCAAGCATCTCCACCGACGGCTCACCACTGACGGCTCGTTGCGGCGACTCATCATCACCATCAATAAGCAGCAGATCACTCCGCCAAGGTCCAGCATCTCCATCGGCAAGCCTCATCATCGGCCCAGCGTGTGCCGGCTTGCCTCGCCACGTGGCAGTTTTTGAGGTTATCTCTCGAACCTTCAACGCAGGTACTCAACTAAGCGCGCAAGTGTACTTATGTGGAAGCACTTCAATAATATAAATAAAGTGCTAAATATAGTTGAATTGTGTCTCTTCCATTCTTATACCCGCCCAGTGAAATTGCCTTTCCCAGTTTCCGCTCATCACAAATTGCGATTTCTCAAACATTGGTCCTTCGAGCCGGATCGGAAATTTGCACTGGGTATGTGAGTAAATCTTCGCGAGTGCTCAGAGCCACAACTCATTATGCCTTGCTGCGCAGGTTGATTTTGGAATCGCGAGAGGCCAACGGCATCGCTCTTGTTCGCTGCATCGGCGACGTTCCTGCTCGCTGCATCGGCGACGCTCTTGCTCGCTGCACCTGGCGCGCACTCAAGCGCCAGCTCACCACGCCTGCTCCCATCACCGCTCTTGTTCGCTGCATCGGCGACGTTCTTGCTCGCTGCACCGGCGGTGCGCTCTTGACCCCTGCTCAGCGCTCTTGTTCGCTGCACCCAGCGGGTGCGCGCTAGCGCGGACAGCTCACCATCTCGCGGCCTATCGTCATGGCCGACGGCGGTCTTGAGAAGTACGACCTGCCAAAGGAGAATGACAAGCCGTCTGACTCTGGCGCAACTCCCAAGACCACGCTCAACGTCAACGACGCGCCGATCGATGGAGCATCAAACCTGAAGAAGGTTCCTTCCAAGTCGAACTCTCGCTCAACGTCTCCGCACACTCGCTCACAGGGAGCGCCCAAGGCGCCTGGCCCTGCGGACATCGCAGTCATGTGCGATGCACAGGCCTCCAGGTTGGTCCTGTTGGAGGACATTGAGCCGCTCATCGAGACCATGACATCCTGGTCAGTGTCCTTGGTCGATGCCTTTCAGGCTCAAATAGAGAATTTATTGAGAGAGCTCACAACAGAGGGAGCCACCCTGGATCTCCTGTGGACTTCTCAAGTGACGAATCTACCTTACTTCAAGGAGAAGCTGCTGTTGAAGGCTCAACGACTAGGCTTTAAGTTAAAGCTCACTCTCGCTCAGAAAAGGGATTTGGTGCCGACAGCAGCCACGCAAACTCCTGCTCAATCAGCCACTGCTCAAGACTCTAAGCTCCCGGACATCAGTCTGCCGCGCTTTGACGGGAAGTATGCGGAATGGCCTTACTTCAGGGACATGTACGAGAGCCTCATCTACACCAATCCTGGATTGAGGCCTGTGCAGAAGCTGCATTATCTGCGCACGTGTTTGTCCGGCGAGCCTATGAGGATCGTCACAGTTTATGATTTGTCAGACCGCTCACTGGAGCCTGCATTGAAGGATTTGAAGACCAGGTACGACAATCCTCGGCTCATTGTCCAGTCTTATCTCGACAAGCTCATCGATTTGGTTCCGCTCACCTCAAAGACCGCTCAAGGGCTCAACAATGTTGCTGGTACGCTCAACGAAGTCAAGGGAGGTTTGGAGTCGCTCAACGCCACCAATAATCTTGGTGACATGCTCTTGGTGCATCTCGCAACGAGGGTCCTGGACCGCTCTACTAAGGAGTCCTGGGAGACGTCACTTGGGTCCTCACAAGACTTCCCTACGTCTGCTCAACTGGGGCAATTTCTCAACGCCAAGGCTCGAGCGCTCGAGCGCGTGGATCGGCCTGTCACTACACCCAAGCCGACTGCCTCCACTCAACCCTCCAACAACAAGGGAGTTATTCCCAAGAGGTCAGCTCACCAAGCTTCACAGTCCGCTCAGACTCAAGCTCCAGCGTCAACTACTCCTTCCACTCAATCCAACAGGACAACTGCCTTCACACAGGGACCAACAGCTCACTCCTGTGATTATTGTAATGAAGGCCACTTCATAGTAGCTTGTCCTCATTTTAGAGGACTTCCCATCCAGATGCGAATGGACATTGTGGAGGTCAAGAAGTTGTGTTACAACTGCCTTGGCCGTCACAGCTCACGCTCCTGCAAGAGTGCTCACAGGTGCAAGGTCTGTGACCAGCACCATCACACGATGCTTCATCGTCAGCAGGAGCGATCACAGCAACGCTCAACTCAACAACGCTCAACTACCACTCCGTCAACAAGCACGGGCAGTACCCAGACGAGTACCGCTCAATCAAGTTCAACTCACGACTCTCATTAAGGAGTCGGTGCAGTCGTCTGCTCATCGTCCAGCTCACCGCATGCCGACTCTCACAATGATGCAACGCTCTTAGGAACAGCTCTTGCTCATATCAAGACTCATTTGACCACTCAAGTAGTACGCCTGCTCATCGATTCTGGATCGGAGCTCTGCTTCGTCACAGAACAATTAGTGCATCAGCTCAACCTCCCACGTCAATCATCCTCATTGGTAATTAATGGCATTGGAGGCAAGTCAACTCAAACGTTGGGATTGGTCCAGCTCACGCTCCGCTCACGACACACACAGGACATCGTGACAATTGAGGCTCATATTCTCCGAGCGGTCACCTCAATTGTGCCGTCCAGCAAGGTAACAATTCTAAATTGGCCGCACTTACGAAATCTCACGCTTGCGGATGACGAGTATCATCAGCCGCGTCCTGTGGACATCATAGTTGGCGCCGATTACTACGGCCCCATCATCACACCTGGACTCATCAAGGCTCACCCAGGATCACCGGTCGCTCAGTCATCCATATTCGGCTGGCTGATCTTGGGACAAACGAATGCAACTCTCATGAAGTCAGCATCTGCTCACCATGGAGTAATTCAAAGAGATGAGGACATCTATGACCTGCTCAGCAAATTCTGGGTGCAAGAAGAGCTTCCCTCTGACTCAAGCTCAACTTTGAGCCCTAAGGAAGAAGAGTGTGAGGCTCACTTTCGCACAACTCACTCCAGAGATGCAGATGGACGATACATTGTAAGGATTCCCCTCAAGGAATCTCCATCAGTGCTCGGCAGCTCACAAGCAACAGCTTCACGATGCTTGCAACGAATCTCTCGTCGAATAGCTCGAGATTCGGAGTTTGGCCAGCTCTACCGACAATTCATGGCAGAGTATACGGCCTTGGGGCACATGTCGCAAGTAGATCCAGCCAATGAGCGCTCACTAGACTACTCACCATTCTACTTGCCTCATCATGGAGTTCTCAAGCCTGACAGCTCATCGACCAAACTCAGAGTCGTGTTCAATGGCTCATGTCCAACATCATCGGGCAAATCAGTTAACAGCATCATGCACACTGGAGCCAATCTACTGCTCAATATCGTCCACGTGCTCTTATGGATTCGCCTCTCCCGACAGCTCTTTGCTACGGACATCGTAAAGATGTACAGGCAAGTGCTCGTTCACCCAGATGATTGGAATCTTCAACGCATCTTGTGGCTGGACGATCACCAAGAGGAGGTAAAGATGCAGCTCACCACCGTCACCTATGGGACGACGGCTGCTCCCTTCCTTGCCACCAGAGCTCTTCTACAGCTCGTGGAGGACAAAGGTCACAAGTTTCCGCTCGCTGTGCCCTCACTCCACCAGGGAAGATACGTTGACGACATCTTTGGTGGAGCGGACACTGTAAATCAGCTCATCGAAGTGGCTCACCAAGTGGAAGGGCTCTGCAACGCGGGCGGTTTCCCGCTATCAAAATGGCATGCAACTCACAAGGATCTACTGACAGCTGTGTCAACTGATACCAGCTCACTATCACTCTCACTAGACGACTGCGAAACCAAGTTACTCGGATTACTCTGGCATCCTCAAGAAGATGTCTTCACTTTCAAATCAAGCTTCAAGGCTCAATCTGGACATATCACAAAACGCTCAATCCTCTCAGAAGTGGCGCAGATTTTTGATCCGCTCGGATTTGTGTCACCGGTTGTAATCAACTCCAAGATCTTGTTGCAAGACCTTTGGCTGCTCAAGCTGGGCTGGGATGATCCACTTCCAGACTCAGTCTGCTCAAAGTGGCTCAGAATCAGGGAAGATCTCACCTCGCTGGCCAGCATCTCAATTCCACGATGGTTCGGCACTTGGAGCTTCTCCACTGTCGAATTGCACGGCTTCTCTGATGCCTCTCAAGACGCTATGGCAGCTGTTATTTATCTAGTTGTCAACTCACCATCCACAGGCTCAACGACGTCATTCATCTGCTCAAAAACGAAGGTAGCTCCACTCAAAAAACTAACTATCCCCAGGTTAGAACTCACAGCAGCATTACTGCTTGCTAAACTCACTTCTCAAGTGAAAGAATCGCTCCAATTCAAAATTGGGGCAACTCATCTGTGGACGGATTCTCAAGTAACACTCATGTGGATCAACTCACCTGCGAACCGTTGGAAGGACTACGTCAGAAACAGAGTCACTCAGATACAAGAAATGTGCACAAACAACACCATTTGGCGACATGTTCCAGGTATAGAAAATCCTGCGGATTGCGGCTCAAGGGGGATCACCACGGATCAACTGAAAACCCACACACTCTGGTGGACGGGACCTCAGTGGATTCGGCACTCATCAGCTCAGTGGCCTCCTCAACCTTCTGCACCACCTCCACACGATGATGTAGAAGCGCGACCTGGCGTCACGCTAATTGCATTGGCTCAACAGCCCACGTATCACTGGGACCTAATACACAGGTACTCGTCGCTCAGCAAATTGTTAATTATCACTGCATTGCTTTTAGAGTGCGCGACGTGCTCAAACGTAAAGTCAACTCAACTCCAGCATCTCAGTACACTGCACGAGATCTCGCTCACGCTCAATCATTCTGGATAAAGGCCACTCAGACAGCATACTTCTCACACGAAATTCAAACGCTCACACGAGGCTCAAGTCTTCCATCTGGACATGCCTTCACTCGACTCACTGCCTTCATCGATGCTGACGGCATCGTCAGAGTTGGAGGACGACTCAACGAATCGACGCTCAACTTCCAAGAGAAGCACCCAGCTATTTTACCACGCTATTCTCAACTCACCACGCTGCTTATCGACACTGCTCATCGCGCCACTCTCCATGGAGGTACGCAGCTCACTCTTGCCAAACTTCGACAGACGTGTTGGATCATTGGTGGGAGAGCATCAGTTAAGGCTCGCATACTTAGATGTGTTCCTTGCGCTCGACAGCGTGGTGTCAGAGCTCAGCAACTCATGGGACAACTTCCAGTTTACCGACTCACTCCATCACGAGCGTTCCTGCGTACAGGTGTGGACTACGCCGGACCTGTGACGCTCAAAACCTGGAAGGGACGAGGTTGTAAGACCGACAAGGGATGGATCTGTGTGTTCATCTGCCTAGTCACCTCAGCTGCTCACCTTGAAGTCATTTCTGATTATTCAGCAGACGGCTTCCTCGCCGCATACCGACGTCTCGTCTCACGACGAGGCATTGTCCAAGAAATGCATTCCGACTGTGGTACAACATTTCAAGGAGGTGCTTCGGAGCTCAAGCGGCTTTTCACTCAAGCATCACAGGAACATCAAAACCTCACTTCCACGTTGGCAACTTGTGGCACAACATGGACCTTCATTCCTCCAGCCACTCCTCACATGGGTGGAAAATGGGAAGCTCTGGTGAAATCTATCAAGTTTCACTTGCGCCGCACCATTGGAGAGACACTGCTCACGTTTGAGGAACTTACAACTCTTCTTACGCAAATTGAAGCTGTGCTCAATTCTCGGCCGCTCGAACAGCTCAGTGATGATCCTGAAGATGTTTCAGCGCTCACTGCTGGACACTTTCTCATTGGTTCTGCTCTCAATAGTGTTCCAGAACCTTCATTGCTTGATATCTCAATTCCTCGACTTTCCAGATGGCAGCTCATACAGCATAGGCTCCAGACCTTCTGGAGTCAATGGTCGGCGCATTATCTTCAACGTCAACAGGCTATCTCCAAATGGCATCACCCATCTCACGTGCTGCAAGTCGGTAGTCTCGTCTTGCTCACTGATGAACGGACTCCACCAACAAGATGGCCGCTCGCACGAGTTCTGCAACTCCATCCAGGCAGAGACGGACTCACCCGAGTGGTCACGCTCAGGACAGCCACTACCACTCTGACCAGACCGCTCACGAAGTTGGCTCCACTGCCAGTCTCCATTGACTCGGCAGTAAATCAGCGGCCTGGATTTACGCCCCAGACTGCAGCTCACTAGCTCTCGGTAGTCTGGATTTACGCCCCAGACTACATCTCACTAACTCACAACACAGCTGGCTTTACGACCCAGCTGACACGACTCTCAAGGGCCAGGTAGGACTTACGCCCCATCTTGGCTCAACCGCTCGCCAAATCAATCACCAAGGGCGTTGGTGATGCGGGCGGAATGTTCGCGATTGAGCATTTAAATGTCCCGCGCGCCAGCTCTAGTACCGACTCACTCGCCGCGCGGCAGCACCTCGCGGCCGCTCGGCTCTCGCGCGCGCGTCCTCGCGCAGCGTGGAGTCCCTCGACGCCATCTTCTCTCTCTCTGCTCTGGACGCTTGCCAACGCACCATCGCCGAAGCACTGCTCCTCGCCAGCAAGCATCTCCACCGACGGCTCACCACTGACGGCTCGTTGCGGCGACTCATCATCACCATCAATAAGCAGCAGATCACTCCGCCAAGGTCCAGCATCTCCATCGGCAAGCCTCATCATCGGCCCAGCGTGTGCCGGCTTGCCTCGCCACGTGGCAGTTTTTGAGGTTATCTCTCGAACCTTCAACGCAGGTACTCAACTAAGCGCGCAAGTGTACTTATGTGGAAGCACTTCAATAATATAAATAAAGTGCTAAATATAGTTGAATTGTGTCTCTTCCATTCTTATACCCGCCCAGTGAAATTGCCTTTCCCAGTTTCCGCTCATCACAAATTGCGATTTCTCAAACACAATCGTACTTTTGGTTCTATTCTTCCTAAAACCAATAAAGTATATTATTCGCATATTAATGAATGAACGTTATATACGAACATCGACTGCGTCTTTACAAGCGTGCGATAGCGTAATGGATAGCGTGTCTGCGTACTAACTCGAGCGACTCGGGTTCGAATCCCCGTTGGATTTTTCTCTGCGATTTTTTTCAAATATTTTTAATTAATGTGTACTATACTTAATGCGTTTCTTAGAGAAAACTGTACAAAATCAACTTATATTTGTTGTTCGGGATTCAACGTGACCAGCCGAGAGCATTCCCCTACTCCGGCCACCTATACATGCGTAAGAGAGCCGTGCGTCAGCGCTCTCCACGCGTCTCTCTACCGCCCCCCTACTACCAGGCACGCCGATCGCACTTCGCAGCGCCGGCCGGCGTCAGTTCAGTACGCGACGGCAGAGAGACAGCAACGACTGTACGCCCAGAGGCACGACGGATTCGACCAAAATAAAGCTACACTTAATCTCCACACGGAAGTTATTTATTTGAAGAACCTCTCAGTCCACGATCCCATTCAACTACAACACAAAACATTTGGTCCTTCGAGCCGGATCGTGGGAGGATTTCATCACGGCCACGCAGAGGAAGAAATTTCTTTCTATCTTCTACGTCCACTCTCGAGTGGCGTAGAGATAGCCAACTTTACTTTCAGGTAGGCATCAAAGTGCTCGTGGTCGTGAGTGTCGATATAGTCGCATGCTCCGCATGTCGACTTCGCGCGTACGTTGCTGTCTCTCTCTCTCTCGCTAGAATCTCGCCGTCGCGTGTACTCGGAAGCCACCTTCTAAGGCTTCCGAGGGGAAAATAGCACATCAATTGCTATTCTCCCCATTTCTGAAAGCGCCTTGGAGTGCGTGTCTATCGACTCCAAGACGTCGCCAAGAGCGTGCGCTGTAAAGCCAGCTCTAGAATCACCGCGTTCGTACGGTGATCGGCAGCCATCTTGTTGGAGTCAAGAGCAACAAGTGGCATTTTCTGTAGAAGAGCGTGCGTTGTAAAACCAGCGCTAGTCGTGCGATGATCATTTAATCGTTGCCGGCTTGTGCAACGACTCGAAAAGAGGTTCACACCTCTCAATTCACGGACCACCAGCGTGG